>JAYJLV010000056.1:4465178-4513059 GCA_036873485.1 Torymus texanus
TGTGCATATATTGGGACAAAGTAGGTCTAGAACTTCCATTTTTGGCTTATTGTATTATAAATGTAACATACTTTTAGAATATTAGTTTTAAATTTTATTAATAATTGAAATTTCTCTTTTACAGATCATTTTGATGGGAGGGATTTAAAGGTGTCACCCCCCCCCCCCTTAAAACAAATATAAATTATATTATTTTTCTAGATCGATGATTATAGAAGAACACATTCAATTGTGATGAATTTATTTGCACCTTTTTATCAATGCTAGCTCAACAAGGAAAATTAGCTGAATTAGTACAACAGCATTTTTAGTTGAAGACACAAACCTACAGTCGCAGTCAACAGAGTCAGGTTACTAACTAAAAACATTTTGTATTCATCAAGCTACTCTTTTCATATATTTTAATATTATCAAATTATTGTTTCTGCAGAACATCAAAAAAAGTAAATACAAATGGTACAACAGCTCCACTAAGACAAAGAGGAAGAAGATAGTGTAAAAAAAATATAAAAATAATATATATGAAGAAAATAAGTATCAACATTGTGTTATTGATATTATGATAGGATCTTTTAATTACCAATGAACTTTACGTCATTTCATGCATGTTCTTATGCATATTTAAATATTGTATTCATTTCATTCATTCAAATGATTTTTATTGTAAAAAGATACTACTTAAAAGAACTACATGAAGAATTATTTATAAGTTTAAATTTGTTATATTTTTAGAACAATCTTCATATTTGAGATATATTTATTAAAATGAATTTTTATTATGTATTGTCATTAACTAAGAATTTTTTATATTAATAATAATGATTTATAACATAAATAAAACAGATGTTAGCAGTAATGCATCTGTAATTTTTGATTTATTACAAAATCTATATTTCATGTTTATTACAATTCAACTGTAAACTAATTAGTCTTCTCATTTCATTTATAATTTTTTAGTAGTAAAATATTATTTTTTATTACCACATAACCAAATAAGTTGTTAAATACAACACGTTAAAATTATAGGTGGTTCTGCAGAAGGGGGCAATTCTGTTGTTTCTTGTCTTTCAATAATTTTACTGTGAATTATATTTCCATGTTCATCGATTTCGTCAATTGATATTAAAACATTGGGAATAGTCGGCATTGATTTTTTAGATTCTTCATTTTCAATCATTTCAGTTCCCTTGAAATAAAATATATTTCTTAATATTTATTTATTTATATAATTGATAACTAATGTCTAATTGCATTATTTAATATTTTGTTGCATTGAAGAAATAATATATTATACGAAAATAGTTAATTTTTTTTTTAAAAACTATTTTAATGGAAATTGATACAATTTTATGTTGCTACTTTCAAACCTTATTTTAGTTTTAAAAATAAAAAAGTACTTTTTGTTGATTAACTGTTATATGTTTTTCTCTCTATCAATTTTTTCAAAAGAATTTGATTCTTTGTTAGGCTGGGTTGTCATCAACAGCTTCATATCATACTGTGTCTGAAGTTTGTAGCAGCCATCATTTTCAAGTATGTATTGGAATCTATAATTTTTTCTGTATCTAATTGGACACTCATGACAACAATACCTTTTCACTATGCCTAACTAAGATGCAAAGAAATATATAAATTTTCTGCAGAACATGCATATCATACATATAATCATTCATAAAAATAAAGTACATAATGTATTTTATATCTGTATATTTATATTATGCATGTTCTGTATGTAAAACGCATCATTATTTTGTGATTTTTATACTTTATTGTCAATAAAAAGCGAATATACAAATTTTAATATTTATAAATTTATTTTCCCGAAAATTAATTTTCTTATGAAAATTTTTTATAATCTTAATAACTAATAGCCTTTTTGTGTTATTAGAAGAGTTATGCTCTTTTTAATATAAGGAATAGTATTTACATTTGAATTCACTCCAAGTTCAAACACTTTTTGCATAAGAGGTAACGCACCCTGAAAAGAAAAAATTTATTTTTTAGTACTAGTTAAAATTTGTAATAAATTAATTGAAATATTTGAGTCTAGAGAATTGAAATTACCTTGCATGCATAAGACGTAGTCTGGTAGCCTGTTCAAAACAGACATAAGAATGTCAGCTCTAGAACTGTCAAGGCACCTTTAAAAAACTGATAGTACACCAAGATTCGGATAAGGTTGATGTTTGAGGGCCCTTGCGATAAGCGTTTCATATTTTGCGAAAAATTTGAGTTAGTTATTTAAAAAACATTTTTCTTTCTGCCCAAATTGTCTCTATTTACATTAAATAATTTGAAATTTCCCGCCATTTACATAGTTGCGCATGCGCAGTGGGGGTATCTTATTGTGCAAAACGTTTTAATTATATATTTAATTAAACAATTGAATTTGGGGTGATCTAATGGTGGAGCTATTTAATATAGCATTGGAGTCATTTATTCATATTATAATCGACTCCAAAAATTCCTTATTTTTCGAAATATAAAGATTTTTAAATGCTGAAAAAGGCAGTATTTATTTTATTTTTTTTTTTTTTTTTTTTTTCATTGAATTAGAGGGGAGCTATTTAATTGAATAGTTTTATCAGGTGTAGCTAATTAAATTCTATCATTTGGCATTTTTTTTATTGTAATTCTATCGTATTTCCCGGCTGGGGGGAGTCGATCAATGAGCGCTAATGCTAAAGCATACGTGTTCGCTTTCTCTCTTTCTCTCTCTCTCTCTCACAGCTGCGTGCAGCATGCGCGTAGGACTGAGACTGCGGGTTGGCATCGAGCAGCAACTCAGTTGTTCCAGTTAGCTCCGGGAGCGCCGATCAGCTGCTGCTTGATAGGGACTTTAAAGTATCAAAATAATGCCCGCCCCCATTGCCTACCTGACACGTAAGGAGTCGATATCCTCATGTCACAGACTTCACAGGTTTGTGTCAAATTATTCTACATATACACAAAATACTTCTGTTGTGCGCAAGGGTGATTATTTGTTGTGTTTCCGTTGCACGGTTTATGTAATGTACCTGTTGAGCAACACTTGTTGATTAATCTTATAATGCATTAATGCATTCCTGCATCACTTTTCATTTATGAAAATGCTATATAATTATACTATAATTGTTAATAGAATGATTAATTCCGTTTGTAATTGTTAATTTATTTTGTCTTTTTTTTTGTAGTCCGCAGCTCAGTGATGAAGAAAACAAAAATATTTACGGAAAATGCAACAACTTTTGGGGTCATGGACATAACTACACTGGTAATTTGTTATGGCTTTATAATAATGTGTTAGAAGTCGAGTTTATAAAATGTTTTATGGTATCAAAAAAAATTTTTTTTATTTCAGTTGAGGTAACAGTACGCGGTCCTGTAGATCCGAAAACTGGAATGGTAATGAACATTTCCGACTTGAAAGTTTACATGAAAAAAATTTTGATGGACGAACTCGACCATAAGAATTTAGATAAAGACGTTCCGTATTTTAAAAACGTCGTGTCTACTACTGAAAACGTAGCGATTTACGTTTTTGATGAAATTAAGAAACTGTTGCCAACGCCCGAACTTCTTTATGAAGTAAAAATTTACGAAACTGATAATAATATTGTCATTTACAGAGGAGAATCAGTATAATTTTGTTTGATTTTTTATATAACTAACATTCCAGTACTTATATACAATCGCACAAAACGAATTTTTCATTAAAAATTTAACAAAGCTGTGATAAATTTATATCCATGACAAGAAAGCATACGCATTTATAATATGTTACACAATCAACTGAATTATTGTTAAACCTATTTTAAACGAAAGTTGTAAAATTTTAACAGCGTTGTACCGAAGATATTTTAATAAATCGTTTATCTTTTATAATATGCAAATCATTTGCAACTATTTTTATTTTATATAAACCTATGTAAGTAATCTCGGTTACTGTTTCATTTTTGAATAAATTTTCAGAATAATGAAGTCGGTTAAAAAATTATCAGAGGATTGATAATAGTATTAACGGAATATATTAAATTATTTCTAAAGCGCATAATTTTATTAGTTTTATTAAGTGTGTAACTACCGAATTTTCTTATCCTGTCACTTCGATTCGTCTGTACTGTACAATATCATTATAGTCAAGCTTGAATCCTGCTATGTGCATAAATTTTTTCAGTACCTATTCGGTATCATATTCAATACGCAATCGCAGAAAGTTTGACTACAAGTCGTTTGAATTTTGGATTCCATTCGGTCATATATAGATAAAAGATGATGGAATCTTCTCCCCCAGCAACTTATCAGAATTTCTGTACTCTATTAGAATTTGCTTTATAGTTTTTAAAAAACATTTACTGAATTTTATTTTCACGCTTTTGTATTTTCGCCACCATCATTTTTATTTTGTTCCACAAGTATTTTTCCTTTCTCTTTTATATATTTTTTTACACTCTTTTTGCTATTTATTCATGTAAAAGGGTTTATGCCAGTTAATTATTCAATAAACAAATTTTTTCATCACGTTATAAACATTTTTATTTGATAATATTCTAAAATATGGTGTACACGAAGTAAAAACTGTCATGATAAAAATTTCGATAGTAAAATAATTATTTTTAAAAGTTCACATCTAAATGCATGATTATATTCGCCCTTCATATATTAGTGTAAGAACAATAACGCTCAATAATTGATATTTTGAATATGAAATATTAAAAAATGAACTTTGACAAAGCTCGATTATTATTAAAATTGAATATTTCAATATTAATTACAATATAAATAAAGATTTTCCCGCACCTAAGTATGTTTCTTAGTATAGCACTTAGGATTTCTAGTGCTAACCATATACTCTTTAAAATTTATATATTTTTTTATAACTAATAATAATATATATGCACAAGTATCACAAATACTTTGAGTATAATATTTTTCCACAGTAAATAAATTAACTGTCTAATTCAGTACAGCAAGTGGTATTAATTTGATTAATACATTTGGTATCTAATGTTGTTTTCTTTGATGTAGTCACAGATTTCGTTCCTCTAGTACAGAATATTAAGTATTTCTGGTATGATTTTTTATATCAATGTATTCACTTACATTACCTATTCTTTGTCATTGTAATAAATATTAAATACTCAACTCAGTCTCAATTGCGCCATTCACTGCTAATACTCTTTAGAATATTAATTAATCATCAGCCTTCCCATTGTTTTAAATGAGCGAAATAAAAAACAGAGTCTTTATATGTTGGTATTAGTATCGACTTTGATGTAACTCTTTATTGTGACATATGGAATGCCAAGCTCAAAGTCATCTCTTGGCCAATACCTTAAAACTGGTGACTGTTGAGGTCGTTCTTCCTTGACCGAAAAGTAAGCAAATAAAACTGCTGCTGTGTAACTTGCAATAAAGATAAAGAGGTGCCACAGGGCATGTAAATAGGGGAAATTTAAGTTGAGCCATGTATCACAAAATAATCTATCATTTAACCAACATGTAACAGCTAAAATCCATACTGCTCCACAACGAAGTCCTAATCGATAAACTCTGGCAGACTTTGTTCTGTAAAAAATACATTACAATTATTAGTAATCTAATTTTAAATGTTATTTATATTTTTACAACTAATTATTTACTTCATAATGTAAAAACTATTCATGTAATTAATTTTAAAAGTTTAAAATATTTGAAAATGTCATAAAAATAATTCTCTTATTAAATTAAGAATCAATGAGAATTACCTCTTAAGTTCAAGAATCATAAATGCAAAAGCTGGTATTCCAAGAGTCATTAATGCAAAGGCATTTATTGCTGGATGAAATGTTGCCAAAACAGTGGCAAATAATGTTGGTATGGTCACAAAGAGTGAAAACCTTCTACGGTTATTTTTAGCTACATTAGGAAAGAATCTGCGTGGAAAGAACATACAGAAACCAGCCATGTAGACCCATAATATTGTCAGCTCATCAAGAAGTTGACCTAGAAAAAAAAACATCAATGCTGTTACATGTTAATGAAGAAAGTAAATTGGTTAATGAATAATTCAATGATATAATGATTCTTACCGACTAAAGATAGGGTAGCATGAAAATATGCACTACTAATGCCAACTACCATCATCAAAAACCATATGACATGAATTCCAGGATTAACAAATCTACCATAATCTTTAAAAAGATGCATAAGTATGGGTGGCAGTAGTAGGAAGACAATATTACTCATCTGTAAATAAAAATAAGAAATTTAGATAAGAAAGTAGAAATTATTATAATTCTAAAATCAAGTAATCAGTTTGAATTTGAAAAACAAGCAGAATCTTATCAGGCTATGCTAAACACTCATTAGAGTGTTTCTGATTAATCTCAGAACCTAAAGATTGAACATCATAATACCTTGATAATAGAGAATTACTATTTGATGAATGATAAATATGTCTACACAATTTTTAGCTAAAAAGTCATAAACATTTCAAAAACAATCAAAAACTAATATTTAAACAAGAAACAATATTTATTGAAAACAATGTCTTAGAAATTTCCAATACCCTAATATTAAAAAAATTAATTTAATTTTTTAATTACTCTAATATTAAAAAAAAATTTTCCACTTCAAAACTAGATCAAATCCATTAGAGAAATATAAAAAAAAAAATATTCTATACCAACTATTAAACATATGCGCTCCAAAATTAATTTACTCCGAAGTTATGTTACGATTACGATTCTAGCAATTTAAAACGACGACCCCCCACGATTGCTGTCACTTCCTCATTATAATATCTCTCTCTCTCTCTCTCACTCTTCTTATCCCTCGGCTCCTCGCCAAAAACAACCTAATACGCCAACAGCACATCCGCGACAAAACAAACAAAGCCGTTCCGTGCGCTTCTAACAAAGGAAAACCACAAATCTCCCCACGCACGTATTAATATATTACTCACAGTGTTCATGAACTCGGCGATACTGGGTGAGATGCTGTAATTGCCCTCGCACCAGTCGATGGGCGAGCTACCCGCTTCGAAGGGCTTCCACATCTCGGCCCACGGCTGCTTTTCTTTGTCAGGATAACTGCTGCTGCTACTTTTTCGCGCCGTTCTCCAGTCACACACGCGGCCGTTCCACTACTGTCGATGAGTAAGACCAGCTACGTTGATCCGCTGCTGCTGCTGCTGCTGGCGAACTGCTGCTGGCGGTAGGAATCGTAATGCCACTGCAGTCGCGCTTTGTTTGAGCAGCGAATTGTCACGCCGCTGCTGCGACGAAATCATACCGTGCGCAAGCGATGTATATCTTATCTCACTCCTTGTCAACACAGTGCGTTGTGCGTCGTTGTGCTGTGTTCTGTGTCATATATATATACTGCTATACGTCGTTTATCGCAGATTATCGATGATGACACACGCACACGGTGGTCGCTATAGAATTCTGATAGGAAAAGATGGATTAAAAAAAGGTGGGGTGAAAGATAGAGAGAGAGACGAGACTTTTAAACTATATATACGAGAGAGGACTTACATATAGGTCCGCGGAAGAGTCAGCTGTTTCGGTGCTACTGTACTCACGAAACAATGACCGCAGGAGGATGCGTTAGGGGAGATAGGAAAATCCTTCCAGTGAGTTCCATGGAGACTAGGAACTTTTTTACCGATGCGAGGCTGGGGATTTTTTAGAAGCACTACGACGTGGTTTGATTTGACCTTGGTATTCATCTTGAATATTTTATATCGGTGTATTTTATTATGTTGTTTGTATGAAAAAGGCCACCAAGAGATAAAATTTTATGACATTTTCGTGACCGAATGTGTTTTGCTTTCGTGACGAGCTTTTTGCCATTGAAAGATGTTATCGAACGCGTGATTTTAATGCGCAAAAAGCCGCATGAATCACGAAGTAACTGTAAAACAGGATGACGCAAATTAGTTACTCGTTTTGAATTAGAAACGATAAGAACTGGTTAATTGATTTTTTTTTTACAAAAACCATTGTTACAGAACATAATTTTTTTGGTTTTGTTGTAATTGAAGTTATGTAATTTTCATCTTGAAAAAATAAATAATTCTTATACAGCATGGTACTCGTAAAAATATCATGAGTCTTAAAAATAACAAAATATAAAATTAATTTTTACTGTATATACATATTAAGAATTTTTTTAATAAGTTAAACTATTTGCAATGACATCGTAAAAACTATACATAAACTAAGACTGTTGTAATATGAAGCAGATCATATTTTAAATCACTTTAATATTTTTAACTAATCAATTTACAACGACTGATCAAAACCGCGCGTCCGTGCCTCTAGTGTCGTCTTGCGCTTTACCATCTTGCGTTCTTATATATATATATATATATATATATATACCTCATGCTCTTCTTCTTTTTTTTCAATGGCTGCATTGAGTCTCCTAACCATTTTTAAATGTCCTAAGGTTTCCTAGCCTTACTAGTTACTACAGTTGATATCAGCTGGCCAATGAGGGCGCGTCCTCCAGTTCAAATTTTCGAGCCAGTTACGTCCGTTTCAAACAGTCAGAAGCGGTTGCTAATCCTCTGACACTCGCGTATTTTTCGTTCGCGTCTAGGCGTTTCTGGCTTTCGCCGAAGAAGAAGAAAAAGAAGAAAAGAAGAAAAGGAGAAAAAAAGCCCAACGGACTCCTCGTCGTCTTCATCTTTAATTATCGTCAAGCTGCCATCGTGGGTGCCTACGTTGCAAAATCATCCGAGGAGTCGGAAAATGGTAAGTTTACAGTTGACATTATTAAAGAGTGATGCATCCATCCCGCGCAACGTTTTCGGAATGTAGTTTCTCGAAGGATTCGGCTTCCCTCCCGTGAATGTAGTTTTTGGTAGTCGAAATATTTTGGGAAGGATTGTATTTATGGTTTTGTGTGTATAAACTACGTAATGAATGGTGAATCATGCATTAGTAAACATTGTAAACAAGGAGCGCAGTAGTTATCACATTTATTTAGAAGTCGGCTGTTCCTTTAAATGTAAATATGTCAAAGGTGTCTCCATTTTACTCTCTATCATGTCAGATTTAATTAAATCAAATGATACAAATCGTGAAAACTATCTAGTTTGATAATGATGTTAATCAAACAAAAAACGATAAAAGCTATACTCTAAAAAAAATTTCCAATAAAATTTAACAATTTTATATATATATATATATATATACATATACACATACACACGCCCGCGTGTGTACTACATACACTATACTAATTTTGAATTAAAAAAAATATTAGAATATCATTAAGAAAAAGGCTAAATGCTACTTTTTAATTTATTTATTTATGTTTATGTAAGTAATAAATTGTTTTTTCAGATTATGTAGATTCATTTGAGGAAACAAAGGTGAAAGATAAAACAGTGAGTGAAACAAATCAAAAAAGTAATTCAGGGGAACACTCTCTTTCTAATTCATCGATATTGAAAAAAAATTCAATAGGCTCCATGGATGATATAGATGCACCTCAATGGGCAGATTTTATTGCGCCCAGTCCTCAGATTTCTTTGGACGATTACTTTTTGCGTAAGCATGAAAAGCATGAATATAGAGATAAGTTAGACTCAGTAGATGATTCACCTTTCTTAGTGAAAAAGGAAACCCATAAAAACCAGACATTAAATGAAAGTACATGTTCACATGACAGTATAATGAAGACACCAGTAAGGCCTGGTGGTGCCAAAGGTAGTTCAAGTAATAGGAAAAATAATGTAAAGGAAACTACTTATGAAAATGTATTAATGGAAGCAATGAATAATTTGCAATTGTCATTTAAAAAAATACCTGGAGAAAAATCATTCAATAAGTCATGTTTAATAGATTCACCTGCATATAAAACACCAGTTAAAAGAGTTACTAGATCTATGTGTGCACAAGCAGCTAACACTCAACACAAACTCAATGAATCTCAACATATTTCAATGCAAAAAGACAAGTCTGTCAAATTTAGTAAACATGTAGATGGTGCAGAAAATAAAGAAAATCTCAATGATGAAAAATATGGAAATCTGGTTGATACATGTGAACATAATCATGAGTGCATTGATAATCAGATGCATGAAAGTTTAGTACATTCATATGAAAATGAAAATAAGCAAGAAGACACAGAAGAGTTTTACAGTCCAAGTTCAAATGAACGATCATCACAAATAAATCTTGAAGTGACTGAAACTAGCACAGAACATGAAATCTCTCATGAAAAATTTGTTTTAGAACCAATTAAGGAAAAATTGAGTAATAGTAAATTAGATAAAAGTAAGATACCTCCAAAGAGTAAAGTCGTAACTTCGTTTGCTACTGAAAAGACTGGTCTTGGAAGTGGTTCTAAGAAAAAACCTACAGCATTAACTGGCACTGCTTGGCACAAACAAATGAAACGCCGTATGAGTTTTTCAAATCGTAAGTTGAGCACAAACAAGCCGTTAGCTCAAACCAAGTACGTTAGTATGGCAGAAGCTGTTTCTAAGTTCCATCGTACAACACCACAACGATTCCGTAGTACAACAGTTAAGACGACAAGGACAGAGCAGTTAAGAAGGATGTCATTCAAATTAACAAAAGCAACTTCACCAGCACTTATATCGAGAAACAGAACTAGACCTGTTACAGCAATAAGTCGAGAAGAAAAAGAGAGATTAGAATTAGAAAAAATTCGTCAAAATCAAATAAAGGCCAATCCAGTACCTAAAGAGATTCTTAAAAAGCCTGCTCCTCTAAAAAAAGTTGAGAAAAAATTGGTTACTAATCCAAAACCATTTGACTTGACTGAAACAAAGAAAGGACAGTATACTGTGAAGCCAACTCAAGAATATAAACGTGCTCCACGAATAGTTACAAAAACTGCACCTGCAATTATCAGTGCAGATGACAAAGGCGTTATTGTCAAGGTAAATCTTTCAAAATTTTTCTTAATTTATTTTTGTAGTTGAATAGACTAATCAATTCTATTAATTCATATATTTTGTAAAATCAACACTTTTTTGGAATATTTAAATTTATAGATCTAGTAACAAAATACTACTTATATTTAAATTTGATCACAGAATTTTTTAAGTAACTATTTTTCTGAATTTTAAATTATTAATCATTCAATCATAAAATTGTACAATTTCTACTCTAATAATTAAGAAAATTAAATGTATCTTAACACCTTTACTAAAGTATTTAAAATAAAAATATCTGTAAATAACTTAAAATCATTAGAGTTTGTATAAAGTTTAACTAAATTATCTAATTTATTTTTTAGGATGAAGAAGTTTTACATTTTGGAATTCCATGTAAAACAAAGAAGAAGAATACAAAAGTAATGCCATTTAGTTTTGAGGCTCGTAATAGAGAGCTACAAATGAAGAAGCAAGAAAAATTAAAAGTTATGCAAGAAACAGAACAGCAAAAAGTAAAAGCTGAATTCCATGCTAGGCCTGTCCCAGCTGCAGTCAAAACACCTGTCGCTAAACCACTTCGAAAAGAAAATTCTGTAACAAAACCTAAAATTACAATTACACGTTCATTGAGTTTTGAAGATAGAGTCAAAGAATTACAAAAGAAAAAAGAAGAAAAAATAAAACAGATCTTAGAGGAAGAAAAAAAAGCAAGAACATTTAAAGCCCAAAAAGTTCCTGAATTCAAACCAGTCATGGTAAGAGGAAGGTCTAAAAATAATTTACTAAAAAGATCGAACGAAAATTTGTCAGTTAAATCACAAAATGTAAATACAAGCACTAAGACAGCCAATCATTCTTTAAAAAAATCACAAGAAAATTTAGCAGTAAAAAAAACGACCCTCATCAAACCGTCAATATCGATTCCTTTTGTAGCAGCAAAAAAAACTAGTCCTTCATTGCAAGCCACAGAAAATCAGGAAAATCGATGCCAAGGCATAGTACCCAAAATCCTGGAGCCAAAATGCAAACTTTCTCAAAAAAGCGTTGCTGTATTAAACGAACTCAACACAGACAAAAGAGCTAAGCAACGAAAAGGATTCGATGAGCAGTTGAGGAAAAAGGAAATGGAAGAAGAAGAATTAAAGAGAAAAGAAGAGGAAGACAGGATAACTAAAGAAAAGGAACAAAAAATGGAATTGAGAAAAATGACTGAAATTAAAGCGAGACCGATGCCTGTTTACAAGCCAATGACGGTTGTTAGATCAACGAAACCGCTGACTGAAGCTCAAAGTCCTGCTTGGGCGAAGCGAAAGGGATCGACGCATTGACGATGAGAGATTACTTCTTTTAATAATATGTATGTTATGTAACGTATCACTCGCGTTAGTTATTATTTTTTAAGGAAATTGTTGGTTTCAAAGCTATATTTTTCATTTTTACGCTTACACATTTGTAAGGATTTGTATACTTTAAAAAAAGAAAATATTATAGCTTTGATTACTATCATAGATATGTATTATTTAAATGTATGGAAAAATTGTCATTATGAGAAAAAAACTTGTCGATTTTTTTTTAGTAAATATGAATTGTTTAATAAAGAGCTTTTATAACACGATTTCGTCAGCTTCAACAAATGCAATTTTACGCGGTTGAAAATTTTACGAATTTTTTTTAAACAAGATATACATATATTTTTCTTCGTGCTTTAAACAATGATTAAGACTTACAAAACAAACGCCTTGTACCGCCTTGTACCTGTCGTCGACTATTATATGCAGAAAAAAAAAAGATGTACACTTTACATCGTAGTAAAACGATACGTCAGACACTACGTCGGATACAACTCGTACACTCGCATTCGCATTATAATACAGAAACATCTTATAATACAGACAAAATACGTTAAAAATCGCTTTAAGAAACAGATACTTGGCGAGAAAACAAAAATCACCAATAATTAAAATACATTATAATTATAGTTACTCATTTTAAGTTAATGCCTATAGAAATATAATTACAAGTAAAAGAATTTAGAGAGTCTTGCTTGAATTAATAGTGTGGTTCCTAAAATAG
The DNA here is from genome assembly GCA_036873485.1 of Torymus texanus. NCBI lineage: Eukaryota > Metazoa > Arthropoda > Insecta > Hymenoptera > Torymidae > Torymus > Torymus texanus. The sequence continues at coordinate 4,478,134 of JAYJLV010000056.1, forward strand.
GCCATGTTTAAGTCGATTGAGGGGAATGTAGCTTTTGCCTGATAGGCAAAACCTACCACTGGATGGAATTTTTTCTATAGTATAAGTACTTTGATTCTCCCTCGATTATCGTCGCAGGCACTATTTTCTTTTTCAATCAAATCTTTACAATTCATACGGCAAATTCGGTTCCAACGATGATCGAGGTGAAATAGAAAATGCAAACAGTTCACACGGTACAAAGTCTTGATTGGTTTCTAGTTGAATCTCCAAAACACGCAGTCGTAATATTTCGCAAATAAATATGTTTATAAAAAATTTTAAACACTATCGATGTAGTGACACAAAGAACTAAAGAAGATAGTAGGGAAAAATACAGATTAAATTCACAGTTAGTCTTGGAAACAGAAAATAATTTCGCTTTCTCTCGCACATGAACACGAAGTAAATCACTAGGTTCTCGTGCAAAATCCTGCCTAAGTGTGTGCTTTTCGTAATCTTTTTCGTATTTACACGTCACACTCTGAATAATATAAACTCAACACCCGAGAAGACAAAATTATCAAAGTTCTTTCAATAGAGCTGATTTAGCACTTTTCAGTTTATCCAGACGTCGTTGTAAATGTGAATTTGACGTTTCCAACTCTTCAACTCTGCTCTGAGATTCTCTGACCTGTAAATATTTCATAAAATATTAACGTAATATAATAAATATAATAAACTAAATCGTAATTTGCATGAGTCGAGAAACATTTGTGTGTACATGTATTTTTTATGCAAGATTTAAAAAATTCGTTATACATTTATATACTTTTATGTAGATTGATTCTCATATACGTATTTAATAGTATATTTTATTTTACTCAACGGTAAAGAAGAAAAGAGGAAAAAGAGGGGAAGGGTCTAGGAGTTCTGTCCCTGCCTCTGGTGAACAATAGTGAGGGGTGGGGGGAGGGGTAATAATGGAGACCCCGTCCTTAAAAAAAATAGTTAGAACAAAGTTAAAAATATGTTGTTAAAAATTTATAATATTGATAATGTTTTTCATTGGATAAAATGACACTTATTTTAGAAAAAAATTTGTAAAGATATACAGTGGTCAAATATGATTTTAACCATTGAATGACCATGAATTGAATAATGATTTTAATCAAAACAAAGAGAGTGACAAAAATGCTTATAGTAGGGTTTATATTCGACTCCCAAGCAATAATGAGGGTCGAGTATTTACTAGAAGAGAAATTTCGATTATTTTTTTTCTATAGTTAATATTTTAATTTTAATACATTTATTATACTAATTTATTACCTCTCTTTGTAGTTTCCTTTTTTCAACTTTCAACTCATCTTCTGCCTTCTCAGAGGCTTCAGCTGCTGATTTATAGCGAATTACTTGACTCTCTAATCTTGCAACAGTTGCTTGAAGTGTGGACATATCTTGTTCTGTTTTCTGCAATTTGAATTTGTAATCTGCCAAAAGTTTATTGGCTTCTCTTTGAACATCTTCAGAATCAGATATGCCTGTATAAAAAGTAATAAGTAATTAGAAAATTATCTAAACAAGAATACATAAGATTATGAACATTTTTAAGATTTGTACCTATTGTGGAACCTGAGGATCGTTCTGGCCTCATTCTGTTCCTAGCTTCTTCGCACTCTAACCTGAGATGCCTAATCTCATCTTGTAGTTCTTTTTTCTCTGATGCAAACTTTCTCAGTCGAACATCTACATTAGTATAACATTATTTTTTAATTAATTATATTATTTATTATAGGTTAAAATAAATTATTGAATGAAAAGTATTATTACTTAATTAAATTGTTAAAAGCCCTTTAGAAATTTAAAAAAATTAATTTAAAACCTAGTCTATTGCTAAGAAAAAATGTTAGTTTTAAAAATTAATGTTACTAACCTAAAGAACCTTCTCCCGCATTTTGTAATAATTCTGCAGCTTCTGTACTGACTAGCACTCTCTTTCGGCAGACAGGCCCATTCTCTTTTTGTGTCTCATCATCTTCATTACCACTACCTTCATCTTCTACTATTACCAGTCCGTTTTCTTGTATCAATGTGTCTCTCTCCAAAAGCTGTGCTGTACATATATCTAACTCCTCTTTTAATCGCTGGCCTAAACGTTTAGACTGATCTGCTTCCCGATTCTTTTCCCTGAGTTCTCGACGTAATTGGGCAACTGTTTCTTCAAGTTCTTCTAACTTATCTTTCAGCAAATCAACTTGATATACATAGGAAGACTTTTCATTGTCTAATTGAGCATTGGCAATCATAGCTTTTCTGAATTTGTCTTCAAGCTCTTTGACTTCCAACTAAAAAGCAAAGCATTCATTATTATAAATATTCAAATAGAAATTGATGTTCCTAATTATCTCTATTAAAAACGTTATGGAAATTTTACAAAATATTGAAACTATGTATATTGTGAGTATTCATTTACACAAAATACTTACTCTAAGATCTCTTCCCAGACCTGCTTCTTCTAATGAGTCTTCTGAAGATCTTCGGCTTGATTGGAAGTTATTGGTATTTGCAAGGAGACGAGAAGCACGAATAGGGTCTGGTGTTACTCTTATTGCTCTTCCAGCATCTGCTATAAGAACACAATATGTATGTGAACACATTGGTATAACAGAAAATAACATTTTAGTTGATTAATTTATTACCGGTACACATATCAAAGACTCTATCTGCATTTTCCTCAGCTTCTTTCTGCTGTCTCTCCAATTCCCTCATTCTTATTTCTCGTGCTTCTGCACGAGCTTGCCTTCTAGCAGCTAACCTTGCTTCAGCCTGTGAAACACCCAATAAATCAACCAACTTTTCAATCAACAACAAACATTTTCACGTAAACACATACTTTGATGAGATGACTAAACAAAATTGAAATCAGAAGTTAATAAGACAAATAAACAAGACATATTTGAAGCTGCTTTTGCCATAACATCAAAGAGAAAGTATATGTGAATCAGAATTGAAGACTAAATGTACCTCTTTAGCGATCTGATCAAGTGCTTGATCTTCTGCTGAATGCCTAGTGGCAGTACGTCTCCTCCCAGCCACCGACTCCATTGTAATGCAATTTGAGGTACGCTGCTAATTTCTCCTCCACCTCCTCTCACCAAAGCACGGGTCAAGCTTAACTGTCGCGTAGCAGCGCACCTCGGTCATACCATCGCAGGACAGCACACTGTAGTTGGACGAACACACAAACACAGAGAAAATCCCATCAACCAATTAGCCAGAGCAGCAACAAACAAAATATAAAAAATGACATAACCAGTCAAGCATCTCTCATATACACGCACGCACGCGAACTTTTACGCGTAAATCATTTATCGCCGTACAAGTGAGTAGTTTCACAGACACAAAAAATTAACGATACCGCGATAACGTGAGCCTCTATCCACTGGACGCAGGTAAGTTAAGTACTACATATAGAGCACAGCCGCGACGAAGTCGACAACAATGAGTGGAGCGGGTGCACATCACGAATAATCTAGGATATATATATATGTATATAGTACGCGCGGTGAGATCGCCCGTTATACCTTCTCCTCCTACTCCTCCGCCTCCTTCTCCTTCTTATCGGCGCGTGCAAAGCCGCTGAGCGAGTTGACAGATAGACTGCTCCTCGTGGCGATAGAGGAGCGGTCGGGAGTAAGTCATCATCGTTAAATCTAGACGACTACGACGACGACGACGACGACGACGCGACTTTATCGACGACTACTTATGCGTGTGCGCGCACGATGATGATGTCCTCTTCTCCTTGCTCACCACCACACGCGCGTCGCACGTAAGGAGAGGTGGAAAAAAACAAGGTGTCGACTCATTAAAACCAATCGAGAGCGCGGAGAGAGCCTCGTTTTTTTCTCCCCTCCGTCTTTCCTCGTCGCTGTTCACTCCTTCGCTTGCGCGCATGTACGTTTCCCTCTCTCCCTTTCTCTCTTTCTCATTCGGTCGCGTCTGTATTAGGCAGATTGAAAAGGGTCAAAGAGAGAAAAGCGATCGACGAGAGAACACGCTCGCACCAGGGGTGCCAGACAGAGACGAACGGAGTAGCGGCAGGCAGTCCACAGATGAGAGAGACCGCCAGAGTAAGAGAGACAGAGACAGAGATATACAGCGCGACTGCCAAATAAAGCTCGAGTTCGAGGAAAATCTCTCTCGCTCTCTCTCGTGAGACTGACTATCTCGGCGCCACAGCTAAGTAAGCTTACAGCTCACCTGTGCGCGTCGCGCGAGGCGCATAATATGCAAGAGACGAGAGCAGCAGCCCCGGTGTTAGTGCTCACAACCACACAACACGTATATACGCACGAACGTACTGATTGTATCAGCGGTCGCTGCATACGAGGAGAGAAAAAAAAATGGAGACCCCCGTGCGTACGTACGTATGCGTGTTAATTTGCTCGACTCCAAGTCAGAGCTCCCCTTTAAGGGGGTTCATCCGATTTTAACTTTATTTGGGAAGTTTCTGAAATTTTTGTCATATGTACATGACATTATTATCTATGCCATATCTTCATAAAGAAGAGCCTAGGCTTTACCATTATCGTGATATTAACCGGCAAAGTTGAGCATTTTAACACGGTGTCTTATGGGGCCGGGTACGCGTAAAAGAACGTTTCAATCTATAACTTCGAAGATACATTTGGTGTTTTTCTGAAAAGTTAATATGTTATTAACATCACTAGTTAGAATATCATATTACAAGTTCAGAGAGCCTAGCTTTACCGTTTTTAAGATACGGTAGTTCAAAGTATAGAATCTCGCTCGATCAGTCGCGCGCGCGAGCTGCTGAATGAAGGCAATGGCGAGATCTGGCAACACTATTTGTATATTAGTATACACAAAATTGATAGAAATAGTAATGAATGGAGTATTTATTGGTTATAGAAAAATGTGGTATTTAAGAAAAGCAAGTAATATAATAATGTAATTGACTAATTATAAAATTCCATGTAGTTACTTTCAATTTTTAATATAATAAAAATGAGTAATCGCGATAGTTCAAGTTATTTAAAGTAGTCTTAAATGTGTAAAAATAAAAGTTATAAAAAAGATAATACTTTATATAAGTTTTTATGAAACGTACTACACCGACTATACGTACAACGTAAGCGAATAATAGGTTATAGGTTATGAGCACATCAAGGCACTGATGCAGTGTTGCCGTTTACACTCGCTCTCTCGTTGGTCTTGTATATACGTGTACACATATACAGTTTTTTGATGTGTACGTGTCCAGGGACGTACAAATATAGGGTTCCATAAAGAAAAAATAGGGAGCGTAAGAGGCGGGGCCCTGCCTATCGCGGGGCACCGTGTGCTGTTGATACGCTCCCGATCGGCTAAACTCCCTTAAATATAGTCATCGTTGCGTGTGCAAGCGCGGCGTATACTCGTGCACACCCGCAGGGAGGGATAAGAGGGAGAGAAACATCCACGTGGATGAGATAAATCCGCGTCTGTACTCGCACTCTATATGATTAAGATAATATTCACGATAACTCAAAACTCGCCCCCGCGCAAGTAAAAGACGGTCACAGTACGCGCGTGCGCGAGATAGAAGAGCCATCGAGACACGCGAGATACGCGCGGGGGCGACGACAAGACGAGGTTATACACACGTACATACATTTACTCCTTCACTTTCTTCTGTCTGTCTCTCTTTCTCTCTCTCCCTTTCCTAGCCAGCGACGCCGAGGATCGCCCGCATGACTCGCCCACTTCACCAGCCTCCACCTCCTCCTTTCTGCAACCACTCAATCTTTGTGTTAAAAAACCTAGCATATATACACACACGCGCGCGCGTGAACTGCACGCATGAGATTCGCAGACGCACACTCCACTATTTATCTCGCTGCGCGTTTGCAGCAGCCGCACAGAAAGACAGAGAGAGCAAATTCAACAGTCCCTCCCGTTACTCGGTAGGCCCCGTAGATAATGTACCTGCATATGCACACACACACGCACCGCACGCGATGATGCGCGGCACGCGACACGGAAGAGAGAGTAGGTATAGCGCGCGACGAGAAGACGACGCGCGTGCGGTGAGGCGCACGTAAAAATAAACGTCGGCAACACTATAAATACGATCGATGGAAATCGGAGGACCAGGAATTCCGGCTGCCGGTGCCCGCACCGCACACTGTTACTTAGTCCACCTCCTCGCTGTCGCCCGCGCCGCCGTCAACGACGACGACGTTGCGCGCATCTACAGATTTTTGGACTAATAGCGAAGTAGCTTACTTTACGACTCCGCAGTCGTCCGGTCTCGCTCGCTCAACACTATATACCTACACACACGTATCCATACGTGTGTGTGCGGCTGTATAGAGTTTTTTCGGAGCGATGATGTAGTTGCTCCGTTCTGTGAGCGCGCGAGACTATATTGCTATTGATGCAGCAGTAGAGTAGACTATACAGCACATAGTAGTCCAAGCTGTATTTGTAATGCTATGCAGCAACGTCGATGTTGCTTATGTTTTGCGAGAATGCGGAAAATTAGGCTTTCTAGCAGAATTTCACGTGTATTTAAAGAGATTTTAGAAGGATTTTATAAAATAAATCGTAAGCTTTCCAATGAGTCGCGACTTTGTTTAATAAAATCTGCTTCTTAGTTGAAAAACACTGTTTACGTGCGTTTTGAAGCAGCTGCGTGATTTATGAGATACGTTATGTTTACATTCGCGTCAAACGGTCCGCTAAATCAATGAACACCGTAGTTATACTCGCAATAAAATCACCTTTTCAAACTCCAAAAAAGAGTTTTAATAAAGAAAATAAAGTAAAGCAAAAGTGTGGGTGGCAGTTGATGCACACCGTTGCAGACGCAGCTTCAGTCTTGGATGCGCGCCTCGGGAGAAAAATTTTGGAGCGTTATAGAAACGAGTTTTCCGTACACCTATAAACGCACACCTATACAAATTCCTTTCCTCCCCTCCTCCACCAACCATTTTAAACACGTACAATTGTCTATCAAACATGCTTATACATATGACGATCGCGTAAAAAATCCTATAGCGATCGTATATAAGTACGACGAATTGTTATTTTACCTTGGTGTGAATAATGTGAGTAACGAATCCATAAATGCAACGACAATGAAGCACTGCTGCGTTTTCCCTCGAGTGCACTTTCTGCGTTACAGAGCTGATGATGGTGCACTCATGGCTTCACGGGCCGCGCCTCTCGCGACGACCGAGGTAGCAAGAAAACTGAATTTTACTCCAAAAACGACGTACCTATACGCGCGGCTACGGCGGCGAAGGCGGCGAGAGAGAGAGAATAGATCTAGGATGTGATTTCATCGGCGCTAGAATCGTTTTCCGAGCGCCATTTTCGGATAGAAACGTAACATTGGGACTGAATGGCATTGGGGAAAATTTATTTTAATATGGAAAACTTTTTTAGTACTGTAAAAAAATGCACTGATGATTTTTACAAATATGTAGAACTCTGTAAATTTTTATTGTCTATTTTGCGATTGGTAATAACGCTCTGATTATTAATTATCGTAAGATATGATGAGTATTGTAATATCAAATTTAAGTAGGTACCCCAAGAATATTCGTCTTGCACATTCGGAACAGCAGGATACTTATATAGCACTTTAATTTTCTTCTGCAAAAAAACGAACCTGTTTTACCGATAGAGTACCATTGCATATGTATTGTTTGTTTAGTCGGTAAATCAAAATTCATAACCTTTAGTGTAATTCAAAACAATAAAAACATTGCTTAACGAAGACTTTTACGTAGTTTTAAGAGTAAAAATGTAAAGAATAAAAGTGCGTAAGCATTTGTTATTGTTTGTTCCTTAAAACGAGATAGAAATTTTTATGTTATTTTGACGACATACTCATAAATGTTTGATGCTGAATTGAACGACCGAGATTAACTTAATCCAGATTCGACGAGGGTCTGAAAAGATATGAACACTTCGAAGTTGCCACGATGAATTTGACAGCATTCAAAGAAATATTAGCCAGTACTGCATCAATATGTACTATTTTACAGTTCCTAGCTGGAATGTAAATATACTCTTTTATAATGAACATAACCTTACATAACTTTATATACATATTAAATTATAAATATAAATATTAAGTAACACAATTTCAATCATTTTGATAGATTGGTATGCAGGAAATTTGCCAAAAACAAATCAACTGGAGATGCATCTGGGTTAGCATTTGTCACCTGTTTTATGTCGTAAGTTATGAGTTATTAAAATAAACTTTTATCAACATTTAATCTTCTATTCAATCAATTATTTTTTAAAGGTGTAGTTTATGGCTATTGTATGGAATATTGATTCAAGATAGATCTGTTATAATTGTTAATACATTTGGATCATCGTTACAATTTTTTTATACATTTACATATTATATTTATACTGTCAAGAAGAAATTAATTGTCAAACAGATGGCTCTTGCACTATTGTTTGTAGGTAGTATGTACTTATATTGGTTTGTCGCAGAGGATGTTGCAATGGTCACTAAAAGAATTGGATTTATAAGTTGTGCTTTAACAATTTTGTTCTTTGCTTCACCATTGACAATGCTTGTAAGTATTAGCTAATTTTGTGTAGCTTGGCTACCGATAATTATATTATAATTATTCAAGTTTCAAGTTTTTATATTTATGCAACAATTTAGATAACATATTTACTTGACTAACAAGTACTTCCTTTTATATTTTATGATAACAGTAATAATATGATTTTAATATGACAATTATTATTTGATAGTTTTATTTACTTAAGTCCTCAAAACTAATTTTCAAGTTTGTTATTTAATAGAAAGAAAATAAAAATATTAATGAAAAATTATGCAAATAATTTCATTAATACTTGGGAATTATATTTAACTCTAATTTCTCTTCTTTATATTCTCTCTTAATTATACCATAATAATTTTAAATATATTAAAATTTCTATAACATAGAAATAAAATTTTTTGTATTAACTCTTCTGTTTAGGCTCATGTATTAAGAGTAAGAAGTGCTGAGAGTTTGCCATTTCCAGTAATAATGGCATCCTTTGTCACATCTTGTCAATGGTTTTTATATGGATGGCTGATTGACGATGGTTTTATACAGACACCTAATTTCCTGGGCTGCCTCCTAAGTGCATTTCAACTTGCACTATTTGTAATGTTCCCTAGTAAAAAATTAAGTGATCAAGAACTTTTGATATAATATTTGTGTAAAAAAAGAAGTATTTTCAAAGAGTATTTTATTTTAAGATAAACTTATGAATTTTGAAGACTTGTAAGATTTCAGGATATGTTATATTGCAACTTTGTGATGTCTAGTGATTAAGAAATGATAACTATTTGTACATATGAATGTGTAAATGCCAAATAAATTAATTAATTGTATTACGAAATAAACACATATTCTGAATATGTATATATGATAAAAGATACGATTTCTTTTTCATCAAAAAAATCCCTGCGTTAAATCACTACTATTTTAAAATATAGATTTTGCATATTTCGCTATTATTTCATCTGCGCTTTAAATTTCAACTTTCTATCTACAACACTATTTTTAGCGTTGACGTTTGTGACGTCAAAGAAACTGCAAAAATGCAAGTGCAAGCGAGATAGAGAGCGATTGTTACGACAAGCCCAATCGGTAATTCAGGCGCGATTTCGCGCGGATAACCTGCTATCGTGCGTTTGTGTGTGTATGTGTATTATGAGTGAGATAGACAGAGAGATTTTTTTGCTGTACCGCGCCGGAATGCATAACCGCGCGAGGGAGTGAGTGCGATACTTCTCTCCTTCATGTTATCCACGTGTGGAGAATACAAGAGAGGGTTGTTATCACTGTCGCTACCAGGAATTGGGCAATTTTCTCTTGGTTCCTAACCTTAGCTGTTCAGTTGTCCCCTCCTCAATTTCGGCCGTTAATCGCTCAAGTATACATGTATATTGTTATTGCAAAAGTTCTACAATTGCGCCGCACTCGCCAAGATGCTCGAGGGTCTCGTTGCCTGGGTGCTAAACAATTACCTGGGCAAGTACGTGGAGAACCTCAACACAGATCAGCTAAGCATCGCACTTTTGTCAGGTACAAAGTACTGTGTTTATTAAGTTCTCTGTGTGACGTATATTCTGCAATCAACATCATGTTTGTATGTTTTGATCTCATTACATTAACTTCTTCAATTGATACTCATTCATATATGACTCAGTTATATATAGTAAGAGCTTTTGCTTCACTTGTTAGAGATATGTCATACAATATTTTTAGCGTCACTGAGTATAAGTTCTATGTTTTAGAGAAATGTTTTTGTACTCACAATATTTTTCTCATATTTCTAAAACTCTCTTGATTAGATTCTTTAAATTTTTAAATAGACCTATACCGTAAAGAAAATTTTTAGATATGTATCTTTTGCTCAAATTTTTTTTAATCAAGTGATTGCACAATGTTATCAATGAAGTATTATTTGATGGGAATAATTCATTGTTTATAAAAATCAATTATAATAGTAGTAATACAATTATTGCAATTACAAAGGATTTATATCAGGAGATATATATTAATTATTTATATATATTTTTATATTTTTTTTATATATAAGTATAGTTTAAAATTTTCTTTTTATTAAAATATTAATATCATCCATTTGTTTAAAATAATATATAAAAGTAAAATTATTATTTTTTCTTTATCTTGTGAAAATACAAAAAAATAAATTTAAAAGAAATATTCAATTAGTATTGAAATCAATAAATAGCTATATATTAACATAAACCATACTTAGTCAATATTTGTTAAACTAAAAATAAGAATGATGACTTTAAGCAAATATTAATAACACGCATTTAATATTAATTATCTCAGGAGCAGTTGAACTTGAAAATTTACCTTTAAAACGTGAAGCTCTAAGGCACATTGGCTTACCTGTTGAAATTAAAGCTGGATTTATTGGAAAAGTTAGATTACAAGTTCCTGTAACACAATTTAGAACTGCATCATGGGTAATAGCTATAGAACAACTTTACTTGGTTGCTGGACCTATAAATTTAGAAGAGGTAATTTTGTGTTACATAAACTCAAATATAGTTCTTATGTAAAATAATGCATTCTTTTAATGAATCAATTTTATAGTACGACAACGAAGTGGAGGAACATGCAATTGTTGACTACAAATTGAGCCGCCTAGAATCTATAGAAGCTAGGTGGCGTGCAGAATCAGAACAAGGTCCTGGCTATTATGCAGCTAGTTATAGTACATGGGTAACTTATGGTACCTCTTTAGTCACAAATATTATAGAAAATTTACAACTCAATATAAAAGATGTACATTTACGGTATGAGGATCCAGTAACACTTGGTGATGGTTAGTAAAATGTTTTTTTTATAATTAAGCTATTATGTTATCTATTTTACCATTAATATTATGTATCTATCATTTTTATAGGAACTGGGATAGCATTTGGCATAACAATAGGTGGTTTAACAGCTCAGAGCTGTGATGCTAGCTGGGTTCCTGGTTCAACATCATGGAACCTAAGTGATGCCTCTTTTAAATTAATGGAGTTAGATGGCCTTTCTGTTTACTGGGATCAAATTAAAAAAGAACAAATGTTTCATGAATTGAATCTCACTGATTTAGCAGTAATTAATTAATACTTAATAATTATTAGAGCTTTTTTTTTGTTTTACTATATTTAATAACATTTTTAGGTTGCTATGAGTGAATCAAAGAAACAGAACAAAAATTATATCCTTTCACCAGTCAGTGCTAAAGCCCATGTTAAAAGAGACAGATCAGAAAGGCCTTTACGCTCAGCAAATAAACCAAGAATTGTAGTGGATTTATCATTAGATCAAGTACCACTATCCATTACAGATGTATGATTTTAATATTATAATGTTTTAATTAATTTGAATATATATTGCAATTTCGTTTCGACGTTAATAAATGAATATGTTTAGATACAATATGAACAAATGGTAAAATGTATCAAAGGTTTGGACGAAATCGACAGACAACGACGACAAAGACGATGTAGACCAAATTTATTGGTTCGCGAAGCTCCGAAACAATGGTGGAGGTACGCAGCGCGTTGTTACATCGGTAGACATGCGCTTGCCCCGAAAAAATCATGGGAAGATATTCTGGAACTTGGACGAAACAACGTCAAGTATGTCGAAGCAAGTGTAAAATTACTCGCAAATCCCACAACAACTCTACCACCAGACATCAAGAAGTTAAAAGACCAAATGGAAACCGACCACACTTTTGACGAACTAAGAATCCTTCGGGAATTAGGTACACCACGTATCCAGCAATTAAAAATTCAACTACTCTTGAATAATTAACAAAAATCAAATAAAATCATAATTACAGCGATGGCGAAAGTGAGACCACCAAAACCGACACAGCCGGCGAGCGCTACGACACCCCCACAGGCCCAGGGTATGTTGCTCCAGTGGTTCCCACAATGGTGGGGCTGGTACTCGTCCAAGCCGCCAACTAGTACTAACGGAAATTCACCCACTAACGGTTCGTCGACTTTCGACGGAGAACTGTTGGACGTGCTGGCCGATACAATAGACGACGATACTCTGTTGAGGCGTGACACTGTCTTTGGTCTTTTTAATTTTCAACTATCCAAGGGTGCTGTGTCTCTATGTACGGTGTCGAAATCCGAGCCAGGTTAGACATTTCATAATCAGTTTTTTCGATACAGTGTCCGAAAAGTTCGACTTTACGCATTCTACAAATTTTTAAAGTATCCCTTTACGCCCCCTGTATCGAAAAATATTGTTTGATACACGTACACAAGTTGATTCTACACTTGCGTGATTATGTCACACTCGTACTAGAATCCATAATACTTTCACACTTGTATAGAAAACTACTATCTCTTTGTTCCGTTTACAAATTTATAAGAAAGTTATATGATGTCTTCTATTTGTAACAGGTAAAATGAGCGAAACGAAGACGGTGGTGGAACTGCAGTTCGAGCGAGTGCACCTAAGTTATGAGTCACGTCCGCGCTCCGGCTCGCATAAGTTTTCTATCAGCCTAGGTGCGCTCTACTTGCACGACTACTTCACAGAGAACTCGAGTTTTCCCATTCTTATCCAGTCTCAAACAATCGGTCCTGGTGGCTCCTCCTCACGGCTGCGCAGTTCCTCCGATAAACTTAGCGCTCAGCTATCCCAGTCGCTCTTTGAACTAGTCTATGAGAAACGTCCGCTACATCTAAGTGTCGATCACTCGCTTCAAGTGAACTCGCGTTCACTCGACGTGGTATACAATCCACTGGCCATGCGCTGGCTTGTCGACTTCATCTGCGAGCCCCATAGGACAGATGGCACGAACAATCAACGCCTGCAGGCGATGAAGCGACGCACGCGCCGTCAGCTCATGAAGAATTGGGAACAGATACTCGAAGGCGACTCGGTCTATCGCTCATCCTGGGACCTGCAGCTGAACATCTGCGCTCCGCAAATTCTTCTCGTGGAGAAGTTTACCGACACGAATGCAGCAGTCGTAGTTGTGGATTTTGGACGATTACATCTGTCCAACAACATAGACACAACCACTGCGATATTGAATGCGAGGAACCTAATGTCGCCGACGAGTGAGCTCGAGAAGATGGAGGACGACGATGATGACGATAACGACGAGGATGAGAGATTCGAAACACCTTGCTCGACGCCACCAGGTAGCCAGGAGAATGGCTCTGTGCAGGATTTACAGCAGGGATTGTCAGAGGCAGCTTTGCACAAGAAATTGTACGATCATTACAGCGTGGATCTGTCAGATTTACAGGTGCTAGTAGGTAAAGTTAAGGACAACTGGAAGCACGCGAGAACAAGGGGCATGTCGAGTTTGCACGTTCTGGAGCGGTTCAACATATCACTGCAAATTGAGAGACGAGTCGTTACCACTACCGATCCGCATTTCCCCTCGGTCACGGTATCCGGAAACTTGCCCAGGCTTGTGGTTCACGTCAACGAGCAGAAGGTCGAATCAATAAGGTCGATGTATCACCTGTTGTGGAGCCTGTCGAGTAATTCACCGATTTCTACCAAGACCAACGGTGTATACACGCGAGAGGAGCCCGAGAGCCCAAAGAAAGAGGAGAGCTTCGACAAGACACTGAACCACGCCATGATGATACAGTTTATCATCGACCAGATGACGTTCGAATTACAGTCGAGGGGTAGGAGCGTGGCTGAGCTTCAGGTAAGAAATAAAACGTTAGTGTAAAGTAAATATAATGAACGAAACAATAGGAAGGTATGAATAAATGATTATTCGAAGGTCTCGGGAGTACGAGCGGCCTTGAGTAAACGGCCGGCAGATCTGAGCGCCTCGCTATCCGTTCATGGTCTCCTTCTCGTCGACGCACTTCAAGAATTCGGCCCGGACTTCGAGCTTCTAGTCGCCAGCCATAAGCACGTTGGTATGGATAGCGTGTCCGGCAGTCTACGTGACTCTGAGCCTACTTCACCCGTGTCACCGGTATCCCCTGGATCACCCGATCCGAATCTACCTCGACGTCTCACTTCTCCTGTTGCTCTCACGCACGCGCTGTCCACTCTAGCGCACCATGACGCCAAAAGCCCAACTACAGTTATGGAGCCACTCGATTCCGAGGCACTTATCGTCGTTGAAATTATGTTTGTCGACGAGCCGCTCGAGAGTCTTAGGGTGGCCAATATACAGTTTAATAATCTGGACATAATAGCGAATCAGGAGACGATCGTGGAGCTGATGGGATTCGCGAGGCGTCTGTTCCCACCCAAGAAGAGCAAATCGCGCAAGATGGAGCGTTACGAATCACTGACAAGCTTGACGGCAGAAGGTAAAGCGACGAGGACAGAGATTACTTTTGATTTTCATCGATTGAACGTGCTGCTATTGCGAGCTGTCCTCCAGGATAGTCAATTGGTAAGTAGTCGTTTATCAAGCTAGTGTTAAGTTGCCAGAACGCCAGAAGTATACAATTTTACGGATGAAAAAATATTGGAATATTGCAGATAGGACAAAAGATTGCGACGGCAACAATGTCGGACGCGCGGATCCAAGCGACTCTATCAGCGAACAACTCAATCTCCGGTTCCCTCGGTGGTCTGCAGATCCTCGATCAAACTCTCATCGGTAAGACCCATCAACGGATAATCAGCGTAGGTCGTGATCCTTTAGCCGAGCCAGCAACTGCAATGCACCACGCAGCCTCGCATCTCGTTACCACTTCAGACCAAGCTGAGGCTTTTCGCTTCGTGGCTAACCGCAGCTGTAGACAAAATCTGGAAGCCGACTCCTCAGAGACGCTTGTCGACATCAGCGTGCGCATTGGCAGTGTCTGGTACACTCACGCGCCCCATCTGATCTCCGAGTTGCGTTCCTGCGCCGACGAGTTCAAACAGTATCTGAGTAACGTCGCAAGGCAAATTGGTGCCGCAGCTACGGATATGGCTATGGGGCTGGTTAATGCTGAGGACTGGAGTGTACCTCAGCGTAAAAGGTTGCCAAGTTTCTCGACGGACGGGAACGAACCCTCGCAGAATTTACTGTTGAAGTTAGATCTCGTACTGGACAGTCCTGTGCTTGTAATACCAAGGTCCAGCCAGAGCGCGCAAGTGTTTGTCGCTCATCTGGGTACGATGTCACTACAGCACGAGCCACCGCTGTACGGCTCGAGTAAGCAGAAGATCAATCTCGAGGTTAAGGATATGAATATCCATTCTCTGGATGTCTCTACGAAAATTTACCAGGTATGGCTAAAATGTAAAAATTTTTTTTAATCGTTATAATATTTTTATTCTCGTTAATTCACAGACGGGCCAAAGCAATTTACCATTGCGAGCGGAAGAGGTGTACTCGTGTAAAGAAAACAGTAAACCTGTATTGCACGATACTCTATTGAAAGTAACATTGGAGCGTGATATAGGAAGTCGATGTCAGAGTCCTGGTTTTCCACTTGAGATCGAAATTGCGCGAGGAACTGTGGAAGTGCGCGGTGTAGTCGTTACTCCGTTAAAGGTGTCTCTGTCGCGCGGTCAGTACGAGCAACTCCTGGACACAGTTCACAGGTTGTTCTCGGTGCCTACAGCTGCAGCTGAAAAAGTTGTTCCTAAGCAGCAACGCACAATTAAAGCTGCTGCTGCTGCGGCTGCTGCTGCTGCTGCGTATGCTAGTCACAAGTAAGATGATAAAATTTTTCTATATACATTTCTAGTGATAAATCTAATAATCGTTATAAAATTTTTTATTTCTTTATTCAGTAACGTTGATAAGAACTTTTATTCCGACAAATTCGACCTGCCCATTAAGGTGTTATTCGAATTACCTGCTCTAAGCATCGAATTAAAACAGGAAGGTAGGCTCGAACAGCCATTGGTTGAACTTTCCATGCGAGATTTATGCGCTAAGTATGAGAAGATAATACGAGGCGAAGCCACAACTCAGGTTTCTCTTCGATCCCTACTTATGGAAGATCTGCTCTGCCCCGTGGGCTCACGTCACCGCTACATGATGCAGTCTTCTGCTCCTTCTAGAGCTCGACTGTTAGCAGGTAAGTTGCGAAATTGCATTCATTAAAACTAATATACGTTAAAACGTTATCAATTATTCTCTACATTAGGAGTCTCGCGATCCTGTCCTGATCTTATCTACAACCATCTGTCACGTGGCTCGGCAGCTCGGGGCAGTCTTCCTGACCGCCTTGAGACTGACACACTCTACGGTGCTGTACCACCACACTGGCGATCGCACAAACCAGTTTCTCTTGCGGAGACTCCCAACACTCCGCCTCCATCCCCTGGTGCTATCACCGCTGAGGAGAACCTCGTGCTCATCAGCATCACCATGAACGAGCCTGAACGTGACAGTCCGCAACAGGTGCGCCGCAAGACTGTGAGCGTCGATTTCAACTGCCTCGATCTGATCGTTAGCGTTGAGTCGTGGATGGTCGTTCTCGACTTCTTGGGAATTGGTTCGCCTAGCCCAGATCTCGTATCGGATTCTACAAAAGCTTCACCCTCGCCCGTAGTGGACGAGGTGGACAGTAGCAACGAGTTACCCGTGCACTCGGAAACTGAAATCGAGATCAATTCGTTGACACTGGTGCTGACGCAACCGGAGCGGGAAATCGCCAGGGCGAACGTATCTAACGCCAATATGCACATCGTGAAGAACGACGGAGCGAACAAAGTTTCGGGATCGCTGGGATCCATGTCGCTGCTGGATCTTACGCCGCACGGACGCTTTTATCGGGAGAGATTCTTATCATCGGGTAGAAAAGCTTTGAATTTCCAGTACTCAAGCTATGCCGATTCGGATAAACGTCCCTACGATGCCCAATTGAAGCTACAAATGTCAGCCGTGCACTATGTGCACACACAACGTTTCATCGCGGAGTTACAAGCCTTCTTCGCACACTTTTCTCAGCTGCGTACCGTCATGGCGAATCTGCGTGCTGGCGGTAGCGCCGTGATTAACGTTAACAAGCGTAGCATGCGTTTGTCTCTAGAGTTACACGCTGGTGCGCCAGTTATTCTATTACCCGTAAGCTCGAGATCCGAGGAGATGGTGCTGTTGGACCTCGGCGAGCTTTCCGCGCACAATACCTTCGTTCATTCGAGCCTAGTGCCCGAGTGTTTATTGGACATCATGAACCTCGATCTGATCAACATGGATGTGTATGCGGCCAAGAGGCTGTCGAGTAACGGCGACACAAGGAACGATGGTGATTGCTTATCCGTCGGTGGATTCATCGTGAAAAAGACGGGACCATCGCTGCTTACGGAAAAGTGTCACTTGAAACTGAGGGTGGAGAGGAACCTTGACCAGTATCTGAGTAGAGAGATACCCGACCTGAGTATTCACGGCACTCTGTCGACAATGGACTGTGCTTTGGATCCCTCACAGTACATGCTGATACGCGGATTACTGTCCTACAACATTGGCGAGAATTTGGACGATCTGCGCGCGTTCATGCGCGACACCGTCGAGTCGTCCATGCAGATGGCGGACCTGGACGGTAAAGCCTGGACCTCGACCTATATCAACCTCGAGCTCGTCAACGTCACTCTAAAGTTACATCCCCACCACGGCATCGCCGCCCTTGCCTGCGTCAATTTCATCAAATCCAGGCTGATCCTAGACTCGCTGAGCGACGGCTCTCAAGATATCGACCTCGTGTCCCGAGAGATCTTGGTAACGGACACTAGATTTCAGGACGAACCTGTGAACCGAAGATCCAATGTGTTCACGAGCATTTTACAACCGCTTCGAGAGAGCTCGACGTCGGAGGACCGTGTGCAAGCCGAGGTTCATCACCGCAAACGCCAGAATTGTGCTGCTACAACGATTTTATTGCACAGCATGAGACTAACTGCGATCTTGGATTGGTGGGAGGCTGTAAGGGACTTTCTGGTGCTTAACTCGCCGGAACCCGATCCAGTGAATCTCGGCGTTGTTCTCATGCCAGCTTCGCAAGAAAGTAATTCTGGGAACGCGGCGCTGCCGTTCGAGTTGAAGTTGAATATTACGGACTCGGAGCTAGTGCTTGTAGAAGATACATCAATGTGGGACACTAATGCGGTTATATTGAAGAGCACGGCTGTACTGTCGTATAGGTCTAATCCACAGAATGGCGAGAAGCCGATGAGCTGCAATCTTGCGCATTGCGAGCTGTTCTCTTGTATTCTGGGTCTAGGTACGTAAGAAAACTTCACACTTACAATATTATTGTTGTTTGTAAATGTCATTCGCATTATTACATTTGAAAATTGAAAATCTTTCAGAGGAGGAAACTGCTCTATCCATCATCGACCCAGTAGGTGCAAGCCTTGAGTTGACGAAGGAAAAGTGTTTGGAGATCCATCTACAACCATTGAGCGTAAGGCTGAGTTACCACGACGTTAACATGTTCTCACGAATGCTCAGCTCGCTGCCCAAACAAACTTTACTCGCGAGGCAGAAACTGTCAGTGGACGGAGGTCCTCCTGCCAACGCCAAAAGCCACGTAATCAAGCTGTCAGCACTGGGATTTGCCGAGATCGACTGCGAGACTGCACTGGACAAGTGTAATGGGCATTTGGACGATGCTGCGCTCTGGTTGACTCAAAATGCTGTGCCCAATACCGAGAAGACGCTGAATAATGACGATTTCCCGCTCGGGGTTTGTAGAACAATACTTTTTGTTTGAGAATTGACAGAACAATGCTGATGTTAATAATATTGAATTATTTGCAGGTTGTCATGTTGGAGACCTCGTGCTTAAAGATTTGTATAATTGATGACTGTAGAGACGCGGATGTGCCTCTGCTGGAACTTACCCTCATCGACCTTTCGCTAAAACAAGAGTACAACGGACCTGGAGATGTATCCGCTACTTTCGGAGTCGATTATTACAATCGTGTTTTGAGTGGCTGGGAGCCGTTTGTTGAACAATGGCGCGCATCCATGCAATGGGAACAAACTCTTTCGAGCTCACTTAGCTCCAAAAGGTTCCGTATACGCGTAGATTCGCAAGATCTGGTCAATGTAAATGTCACCTCGACTTTCGTCGAGCTCGTTACCCTCGTCAAGGAAAACTGGACGCAGGATTACTATTTGCTCAGCGATATGACTAAAGGTACATTGTCATGAGAGTTAAGTCGAATAATTGTAAAGATATGGGAACGTTATTGGATAGTAAAGCCTATCTGGAATATATACTTATCAACATTCTCGCATTTTTCATTGTTTTCATTCTATTTTTTATTTTAATTAATTATCTTTGTCATTCAGCGTTGGTCGTTAACTCAATACAAACACTGAATGACTACGATAATTTTGTAAAACATTAAACTTAATTTAAATAATGTAAAATTCGATGTTGGAATCTGTAATTGACACCGATATCCTTTTAAAGAATGTTATATTGCAGGTAATAATAAGTACTATAGACGAAGGTCACCGTTCGTTCCGTTTGCCTTGAAGAACGAGACGGGTTCGAAGATTTGGTTCAAAACACTAATTGCTACAGCCGAGGACGACAAAATTGTCGATAGGGAGTTTTTGCGGAAAAACGCTCTTCAAAGAGACGAAACGTGGCTGGAAGTTTCCGTGGGTGATACAATACCGTTTACTTTTGAGAACAGAGGAAAATTGAGGCATCACTCGACGCATATAGCGAGGAGGCACCAAGTGGCAGTTGTTGTGGATGGCTGGAAAGTTGTGGATCCTGTGACTGTCGATAGAGTGGGCATTTATTTTCGACATGCTCATGTTGATTTCAAAGGCTCCGAGGTAATTTTATGCCTTTTAAGTAGATAAGAATAGTTAACTTAGTTATTTACTTTACAATTCGGATGAAAAATTTTAGATGATTTCGACAAAAGCCAGGGTCGTATTCAACGTGGAGTTAGAGGGATCGGCACGGAAGTTAGTCACTGTCAGATCGGCTTTACAAGTCGTTAACAAACTGAGCTATAATATCGATCTGAAGTTGGAAAAATCATTGAGTTATTATGGTTGTAAGTATATGAACATAACATAATTTGGTATAATCTCATACAGATGATAATTTATATATATTGTTTAGATTCTCCAACTTACACTTCTACTCTTGGTGGTAGAGTCTTGCAAGTACCAGCCCAATCGAGAATTTCAATACCGTTGACTCATACAGACGTGCAAATGTATCTCAAACCGGTACACCCCAATGGTCCATACCAATATTGCATGGAAGCCATTGACTGGACGTCAGTAAAAAAGTTATCCGAAGTTGTGGAAATACAAACTACAAGTAAAACGAATCAGCAAAATCTCTTTAGAATGTGCGTGGCTGTAAGAAGGGATAATTATCCGGCAGATACATCGCAAACTTTACCCGGTCATACAATATCGATTCTTGCCCCAATGACAGTAACAAATCTTTTGCCACATGAATTGCATTACACTGCAGGAGTAGAAAGCGGTCGAATCTTGCCAGGCGAATCATCCGATCTTCATAGTCCAAATATCAACGATCAGTTAGAGATAAAAATACAGCTCGATGGATATCCAGGCGCGGGAACTGTATGTATCTTTTTACTTTTTAAATTTGTATGTGGTGTAGACTGTCTTGATTGACTAAGAGAATTCTTTAATAATTGATTGATTACAGCTGATCCTACCACAAAATAGCGGCTCGTTCACCGGCAGAATGCGTCTCTCCGATTCGTTAGGGCGCATTCTCTTTATCCACGCTACAGTCATAGTAGAAAAAGGATCCGCAGTCCGAATAAACATAACGGCACCCTACTGGATCATCAACAAAACTGGTTTGCCACTGGTTTTCAAGCAGGAAGGAGGAAACACTGACTTCGCTGGTCAATTTGAGGAGCACGAAAAAGCTAGAATGGTAGCTCCGTTACTATTTTCTTTTAACGACGAGGAAATGAGTGGTACGCTCGCCGTGCGTGTTGGAACTGGTGTACATCCAAACGGAATACCGCAATGGTGTCAGCATTTCCATCTACAACCTGGCGTTCAGGTACAGAAACCTCCATTAATTTGCAAAGCTTATTAAATGATTATTAATAAATATACTTTCTTCTAATGAATAACGAATTAAATTTAGGTACATCGGCTGAGGGTGACATTGCGTGATGGCAGACCGGATATCGTTTATTTAATTGGTATAACTACTAGGTCTGCTAGAGGTAGATATCGTGCAACTACAGTTGTCACGCTATCTCCAAGATATCAATTGCACAATAAGTCGTCATGCACATTAGAACTTGCTCAAAAATGTTTTACAACTACTGTTGTAAGTAAATCTTACGTTTTATCGTTTTCGTGGTAAATAAATATTTTAACATTGCTTAATTTTTTACGGTAGACTCACCCCGATGCACAAGCAACTTACATTACAGCAATGCCAGACTGCCACATGGCTTTCCACTGGCCACGTCTAGATAAGGATCAATTGCTCTGCGTTCGCATTGTTAATGTTCCTCACTGCACATGGTCAGGTGGAATAATGCTTCATGGAAATCATTCACTTACGATCAATGTTAGAGATACATCTGGACAGATGTATTTTCTGCGAGTCGATGTTGTTCTGGAGGAAAGCACGTATTTCATTGTCTTCACGGATGCGGATACGATGCCACCGCCTATTAGAGTTGATAACTTTTCTGAAGTTCCTTTAATAATCAATCAGGTATTTATAGTTATGCTTTATTTTTTATTTATTTTTTTTTTAATATAAAAAGTATTTAAATGTCGATGAATTGTTTTTCTTTTACAGACGTCAGTACCCGACAGTTTGCAATGGACAGTGCGACCACATTGTTCAGTTCCTTTCGCTCTCGATGAGCCAACTTTACCAGCTGGTCTGGTGGTTACGGCGCCGGGTGGCGTAACAGCCTCATATGACTTGAATATTCTTGGAGAATGTAGAGGATTAACGTATGAAAATTTTATCTACATTGCATTTACAGGTATATGTTTTATTAGCTTTATACTAAAAAACACAAGTGAATAAATAAATGTAACACAATAT
The DNA here is from genome assembly GCA_036873485.1 of Torymus texanus. Taxonomy (NCBI): domain Eukaryota; kingdom Metazoa; phylum Arthropoda; class Insecta; order Hymenoptera; family Torymidae; genus Torymus; species Torymus texanus. The sequence goes on from JAYJLV010000056.1 coordinate 4,500,656, forward strand.
GATATTTTTAGGAACATTTAAAGCAGACGGTGATCTTGGAACTGGAGAAAGTGGTTTGGATCCTCTAGACGTTGAAACCCAAAGACTAGTTTTAGAAGCAGGGCCCGGTGGTTGGGTTGCATTGCGCAGAAAGCAATATGGGGCTAGATCACAGTTATGGAGGATGACTGGAGAAGGCCAGTTGCAACACGAAGGTTTGAACAATATTTGTTTTCATCAATAATTTTTTGACTTTTTATAATAAAGTTATCAATGAAAATATTAGTACATGAATTTATATAACATACTAATTTTCAAAATATTCATATAAAGGTTCTAGTCCACCGCGTGACAAGCACAGTCGAACACCCGATACAGTTTTGGTTCTCGATATCGCTGGTACAGCACCTCAACCGTTTACTTACTGTCCCTTGGCTCTGAGGAGACCAGATCCGAGAAGAAGATCTACACAGACCTGGCGCTTCACCGACGATGGTCGACTCTGTTGCGCGCACGCTAATATGTGCGTGCAATCGAAGGATGGTTTCATGGGGCTCCAGGAAGGTACGTTATTGCAAATTTGTAACTAATCCCGGCGAGAGCATTTTTATGGCATGTGGTTTTCATTTACATTATTTTGATCATTATCGTAATTTTGCGCTTAATGTTGTAACTTGTAAGTAATACCAAAAGTTTTCAGTTTGGATTATGAGTCAATTGAAGCATCAGTAATTTTAAAGATAAATTATATAATATTTTTTAATACCTTTTTTATTAATCGATTTTAGCTTTGTGATGAATTCTTTTGTAATAAAAATAAAAATCACAATAACATTTTATATTTTTGTTTACTGATGCAATTATTCTAATATTATTGTAATGTAATAATTTGACAATGAATGAATGCTTGCTTTTATTTTTATCGCGTTTCCTTTTCGTATTCACCCGATTATTTTACTGATAAAAAAATTAAAAGCATTTTCGTTCCTAGTATTATTTTAAATTTCACGTTTTTTTTTATTAATATCTCATGTACATTTTGTATTTGTCTCATTGTTATCCTTCGTCTCAATTATACTGTCGCCGATTCTGTAAAGAAAAATTTTTGATGATGAAATCTAAAATCGCTGTCCAATGTTACAGGCGGCAGAGTCGCCCGTTGGCAAATGTGTACGTATAATATTCACGGAATTTACGGCGCGCTCGTGCCATATCATGTCTATTTTTTTATTCCTCTAATCGTTAAAAAAACTAATCGCCTAAGCGTCACGTACTAATTCTTTGTAAATTTATGTCTGTCCACCTATATCACGTTTATTGCACATGTCTCATTTATCAACACAAGATTTTTGGAATGTTTACTACAGTACACATGTATGTAAATATTGTTACATTTATTAACTTGCTTTATAATTTATACTTGTAGATATAGCTTGAAATTGTTGATATTTATTACTACATACGTTATTATCACTTATTTCCAGATAGCAATAATAATAATAATTCAACTATAGTTATTCGATATTATTATTTCCAAACACTTTTATGCAAAATTGTAATGGCACAGATGTCAACTGCATGTTAAATTATTTCCTAGAATTGATTAAATTTTTGTTTTTTTATCTACAATATATTTCAGAACTTACACATTTAGAACACGAAAAACATAAATCCTGAATTTATTGAAAAACTTTATGTGCTGTTTTTGGCCGAATATAGTGTAGCTGCTATCTTGATCTTTTTACTTCATTCAAGAGTTTGAACCCTTAGTTACGTAACGTCGTAGAACTAAATAAAAATTACAAAAAGAAATAAAACGAATATTTAATCCTCTTACAAACAAATACAACTGTGCATCCATACTACGCTATATACATATGCAATTTCCAAAGGTGTTTTTCTTATACATTAATTTTAAATATCAACTTAATTAGCTTTCTTGATAACTCATTTTATTTATTGTGTAATAAGGACTGTAACTACTCAAATTAAATAAAACACTACACTAAAAAAGAATATTACTCTATTTTACTAATTTAACTTTAAGAAAAAAGACTTAAATAAAAAAATAATAATCTTTCTTGCTACCTGGACTAAAGTTCAAATTTTCAACAAACACAATTAAATACACATAACAGCATTCTACATTTGATCCAATCATTGGTTTAACGCGTGAAAATGCATCGCTTGTATAGGGAGCGAAGCCGTTCTGGGCCCTCAGACTCACTGCAATCCTCCGCCTGTCGAGCAACGAGTTGGCAGACAACGACTTCGACCTGGTTCCGGTTACTTGTCGGTCAGAGTTACCACCGATGGGCCCACCAGAGTCCTACAAGTCTTGGACATCAAAGAAAGGGTAAGTTTCCTTACTCTCTTCTATTCGTTATACACGTAAAAATTTCCGCATACTACAATCCTTCATCATTCTTTAATTAGAAAAAGACGTTTGCCCTGCTGGAAGAGCGCGACTGGTCAAACATCTCTGTTACCCAGCGACCAACACAGATCCAAGCAGACGTGCACAATGTCGACGCACGCGAACTCCATCTCAGCGTTGATTTACCTGCCGGTCTTGGATTATCGATTGTATCACGTCGGCCAGCTGAGGAACTCGTGTTCTCACGGTTTGCCGGTATCACCCTCGACTTCGTTGACACACCTGTGAGCAAGAGCCTCGATCTGAGCGTCCACGACGTGCAGATCGATAATCAGCTGTTCGAGGCTCAATGCACCTCGTTTCTCTACATATCAAGGTGATTGTATATACGTACAGGATCGCAAATGACGTTGAACTATCGTTGGTCATTTTATACTTTGATACTATAGTGTACGAATTACGTCACGATCTTATCAAATTGTTATCTAACGCTTCGATAAACATCACGAGCAATTATTCAAAGTATGTTCATATCGATAAATGCATTATTGTAGGAATTCACGAGGTGAAGGCGACTCGAGGCCTGCAATCCACGTAGCCGCAGAGAAGCTACCTTCGAAGAACCAGAATGCCGAGATCTATAAACATCTGATAGTCAGCGTGAAGCCAGTATGTGTGCACCTCGAAGAACGTCTTATACTGAAGCTCACAGCCTTCGTCGGCGCGGGCTTCCTCGATCAGGAGGCACCCGTCGACGAGAACGACTTCAACGCTCAAAGATTTATATCGAACGTATCGGCTGCCCACGCCAAACGCTATTACTTTGGCGCGCTGAAGCTCGTACCAAGTCAAGTGGAGCTCAGCGTGCTGACGACGACGAAACTGCCGCCGCATCTACAAGGTATTAAGCGCAAACTTGGTTTGACGCTGATCAAGTTCGAGGACGCGACGATAGAGCTTGAACCATTTATCAGGAAACATCCGTTCGAGAGCAGCCAGTTCCTGATACACTTGATTATCAAGCATTATAAGGATGTAAGCTGGTTTTGCTTTATTGTTTATGTATATAGCGGTTGATCGTAGTTAATTAGGGTGTCTAATGCTTACGTCGTTTATGTTTTAGGAATTGAAATGGCAGGCAGCTATAATTTTAGGATCAGTTGACTTTTTAGGAAGTCCGTTGGGCTTTGTAAATGACGTATCCGAAGGAGTATCGAGCTTCCTCTCTGAGGGTAATGTGAAAACTCTCGTGAAGAATGTTACGCATGGGTTCTCGAATTCAGCAGCCAAACTGACGGAATCGTTGTCCGACGGATTCGGTCGTATTATCATGGACGAGAGACATGAGGAGACGAGGCAAAAGATTCGAGCCAATACTGGAGGAAGTAAAGGTCACTTGGTGGCTGGTGTCAAAGGACTCGGTTTCGGTTTGCTTGGAGGGATGACCAGCATTGTCAAGCAAACTTATGACGGTGTTGCTAATGAAGGATTTCCGGTAATGTTAATGAAATTCAATAATTTTACGTTTATAGGAGATAACTTTGTGAGATAGTGACAATGGTTTTTTGTTGTTGTTGTTTTTCCTGCAGGGTTTCTTTGCTGGACTTGGTAAGGGAGTCGTGGGAACTATAACCAAACCCGCGGTTGGAATTTTAGATTTCGCCACTGAAAGTGCCACAGCTTTAAGAGAGAGCAGCAGAAGGTATGATACATGGGATTATTTATATTGAGACATAATAAGCAAACTGAAAAGTGGTTATAATATTATGATGTAATTGGCAGTGCTCATCGACAAATACCGAAACGCGTTCGACATCCACGAGTGGCAAGTGGACCCGCTGGACTGCTACCACCATACAATCCTCAACAGACGGAAGGACAGGAATTGCTTTACAGCATTAACAATAGAGATTATTCCGAATTATTCGTGGCGTACGAATGTCTGCGTAGCGGTGCTGACAATCTCAAGGTCCTAGTGACCAACGAGCGCGTAATAGTCATATCCGGAGGTAGTAAGGGAATCGTTACCGAAGTTAGTCTGGCTGATCTGATGCACTGTCAACCGACACATCGACTCGAGAGCAACGGGACGACGTTGTACTACATCGAGCTGACATCGAGGGCGGATTCGGTGGGAACTATACATTTCGACGGACCGGAAATTTTGAGAAGACCAAAAGTTCGCTGTGACAGCGAAGATATCGCCAAATGGGTATGTATTTTATTTACTTGTAATATAATAAGTTGATATACTACTTAATGATTTATTAATGCGACGAAAAATTCTTTTTAATTAGGTTTCTAGACAAATCAATTACGCTAAGGGAATGCATGAAGAACGACGGTTGACATTGATGTCATCTGACAACATGCTTGATGATATACAAATTTACAAATAAGTAGATGAAAATAGTGATTTGATTCAAGATAAATCTTTTTATACACTATAGCAAACATGATCCTTTACAATCTACAAGAATATCAAAATATTTATTATTGTAAAATAGGATCAATCGGGGACAATGTTTTTTAATTTTTTACTTTATAAAAGAGATTTTTTTATTTTCCTTTATTTTTATTACTCTATTAACCACTAATTTTTTTCATTCTGATCATTAAAGAGAATTTTTTTCATTGCTTAAAAATATCGTTATTCCCGATTCATCCCATTCACGAATTTAGTAACAAACTAGGTATTTTATAAATTTCAATACTCTGTCGTTCGACAAATTTATTTGGGGTTAAAATTTAGTATTTTCTAACAATGTAAACGATATATGCAATTTTAGCTCAAAGGGTTTTGACATACTAATTAATTTAAAAAAGTATTAAATTTAAAATGCCACCTTTCGTATCCCATGTAGCCCATATACGTTAGCCCAGTAGAAAAGTTGACGACACTTTAGTTACCTAAGTTTAAGGGTTAAGTAATTTATTGTAAGACTGACGCTATTAACAAGCAATGAGTGTCACGAGAATTATTTTTTCAGTGCCATTTTCGTTATGCGTATTTATATATATATATGTAAATGTATCTCTGATCTACTTGGATGATTGATAGATGGGATCCATGTATATATTGTACAGTAAAATATGGCGATTTTAAAAAGTGTTATAAATACGGAAAATCTATATACTACCTTTGTTAAAGTACCTAAGAGCTCGTCGTTATACTAAAACACCAAAGTTATTTAAATCCTGTATGTTCTACTGATACAGTATTCATTTATTTTCGCACATCCGCTGTACAATTTGGATTGTAAATACGAGAGTGTAAATTTATATTTTAGAGAGATGCTCGCATTGTTAATAAAAGATAACGCGATTAATATATTTGTTGTACTGTAAATTAAAAATGCTTTTTAATAATAAAATATTCATGCACATTTATGTGTACAATTATTTTCTTCCTGAATTTTGAATGTACATTTCGACAAGAATCTATTATTTTAAACATATACTTTATATTGTAATTTATATTTTAAATACATTGTTTCCATGATAAAATTACACATCTTTCGATTAGATATTAACGGCCAATAAAAATGAATTGTTAGATAAAGAAATTGCATACATAGATAATTAATCAAAGTTTTAAAAAATCATACTTTTGAATTTTACCGGGAAATTAAAAATAAACAATATATATACATGTATGACCACCGGCTGCTCAGTGGCATAGTGCGCAGAGTGCGCTTGTGCAAAGGACAAGAGCAAGACGTCAAAGAGCGCAGCCGATCGAACAACAGTCTTCTTGACAGCTGAGTTGACGTTGAATTATTTATCAGTCGGAAGCCGCAGTAAGAACCACTTTATGCGTGCATTTAATTTAGATTGACTGCTGATCATTGTGAAAAGAGCGAGGCGGGGGCGAGCAATTATAGATTAGAGAATTATTTGACCTAACCTATAAACAATGGACGATACCTTTTTGCAGGACGAAGGGCCGACTTTTGACAGGGCTACTTTGGAGATTAAAAATGAAAACGGCGAACTCCTAAATTCCCAAAGTACGTTTCTTACTCATAAATATTGCATTCTGCTAAGAATTTTAAGTGCGACTTTAATTGCCCGTTTGTTTTTACGCTGTTGTTTATGCAGGCCTAAAAGATGGGAAAGATGCACTTGATGGTGGTGCGAGAGGTACTCCACCAATTAACGTTCCTGGAATCCCCTACTCACGAATCGACTGTCATACATTCTTCTCTGATAGAAATGAAGTTGTAGAAAGGGCTCTTGCAGACTGTCAAAGGGATCTTCTCAGCAGCACTGAGGAAGAAGAACTCATTGGGACATGGCTATTGACTGAGTACATAAATATTTTTTTACATTAATCTCAAACTTTTTTAATAATACAGCTGTAGATGCATGATTTAATATTCATAGAGTAGAGTACAGTAAAAACTTTTTATAAATACTTTAACTATTTTATATAATGCATACATATATTCTAATAAACTATATATTTTTTACATTTTTATGTATCACATTTCATTGACACCAATGTGCAATACACATATCCAAATAAGTTGGTTGTCTAAACCAAATATATATACACATGTATCTATTAAGACTTCTACTTTTCCAGTAAATTAATTATATTTGACACAATTATGTTCATATCTATTCATGTTAGAATGATTTAATTAGACTTAATATTGAAATTAATATAACATTATTTTTTTAGAATAAGCATATGGGATACTGAGAAAGAAAGACTTATCCTCTTGACAAAAAATGCTTTTTATGTTGTCAAGTATGACTTAATATCATTGAAGATTTTAGAATACAATAGAGTTTCATTATCAGATGTTGATACTTTGATCGCAGGAGAGCTTGTATATCCACCAACATCTTTACTACCGTAAGTATATAAATATTTTGTTTTATTTCAAAATTTATTGTACTAACATATGTTGTGTTGATATTATAATCCTCTTTTGTCTAAATGTGATAATTCTCAGACGCTTGAATGGGTTGGCAGAAGGTGTTTCTTCTCTTATTCACAGTGCTGTTCGCCAGGAATGGTCTTCATTTACATCGCTGTCCAGCACAGCTCAATTCGAGCCTAGGTACATAGGTTTCATATGTTGTCATCTCTCAGTTGTTTTACAATTATTATTGTTGTTTATAGATTCCTCATTCTGCTTCTTTACTGTCTTTATTTGGGATGGCTTATTTTTGGTTTGTTGTATTTTGACTTTGCTACACACATCATAAGCAAAAATTCTGCAGAAATCGTAATTTTATTTCACACTCATTAAGTTTTCTAGAACTTAACATATTTTTTGTCTTATGCTTTTTTTCATTTGTATTTCGTACAATAGAGAAAATTTTTGGTTTTTAAGTTTGTGTTTGATTAATGTAATTAAACATTCGTGTAGGAGTCGTAATATGTTTGGCGTAAGATTGATGTGGAATAGAGGTCAACCTTTATCATTGGATAAAAAGTGGAATCCATTTGCCAAAAACATTCCATGGTTAACATTTACAAGTCACCCCCTTTTCTGGCACAAAGGTATATAAATGTAATATAGATTTGTGAAATGAACTATTGAAAGTAAATTATATATAACATGCCAATATAAATAATAGTTTGTTGATTATAATTATTTTATCAAGTTTTCAATAGTTCTTTTTAATACAAAATGACAATACTATAATAGCTATGTATATTAAAAATCACAATAACTCTATTTCAGGATCAGATTCTGATAAAGCTAAATATGATGTGCACGCTCTTCATACAGCATTAAGTGATTTATTACCAGAAGCTAGTCAGAAATTAGAAACTGCAATTATTATTGAAAATTATGTTGGTATAGGTTCTTTAGTTCACAATCGTACTGGCTTAGGTTTTTTCAAAATTCGTGGAAAAGTCAGTTTTTAAATTTTCCCGCGAAATCGGTCAAATTTTAAAAGGCCAGTCTCTCTGTATTTCCCAATATTTTTGTCAAATATCGTCTTTTAAAATATCTGTAGCTGTAAGTCACGAAAAAAAAAAAATGTCTTCAAATTTAGAAAAGAAGGATATGAAGCGTTTTATAATGGCCTATGCTTTTTATCATTTATTAAAAATTGGTGCGGCCATACTCATTTATCTTGTATATTATCTTACGAAAGATTATTTTAGTATCTTTTTTTAGATGATCATCTAGATAACTGTAATGACTAGCTTTCCATTTGTACATGTATTGGAATTGGAATGTTAGAAGCAACAGGTGTCTTACAGGTTTATCACTGCTGTGTCAGTGTGAATGGCCTTGTTAATGCAATTTTTAAATATATTATATAAATAATTTAAATAATATGAACAAAATTAGACCAAATAGTTGTAATTTATTTTTTATATTCTGTTTTATATACCCTCTCCTTTAGATTTTGTTAAAATTAACCTAAAATTTATAAATATTATATATATTATTTATTTGAAAATTTTTTGTAAATATGAGAAAGTAGTTGCGTCAGTTAGTATTGATGAATCATCCTTGTATTAATAGATTGTTAGTTATACATCTGTGATACCAATCTAATAGGTCCAATCAAATTCAATAATTGGTTCTTCCTTTCAGAAAAAAGTCAACCATTATGTACAGTGATGATGATTTAATTCTGCCTGTAAGATGAACATAATACTACTTCAACGGCGATCAGTGTTTTTTGTTGGATTTATTTTTGGTTTCATATCTGTTTTTATTTTGAAACATGTTGGTTACATTTTTAAATCTCCAGTACTTCATAAAGATTCCTCGAAGGTGGTATGGAATCTAGTTAAAAAATGGGCAGATGAATCAGAGAATTATGAGGCATGGCGTTATCATCAAAACATTGGAATCTCAAAGGTGGACTCGGATAGTTTTAGTTATGGACCTCAATTCAATCAAATTTTGGGTAAAAACATTTATATATAATTTGTTTAAAATTTGCAATAATTAAGAGTTATTTACACAGTACATAATGCAAAAATTATAATAAATTTTTTTAATAAATAATGTTTTTTTAAATTCAGAAAATGAAGAAACCATTTTAGAAAATGAATGGCTGAAGCGCAAGGTACCTGTCATCTGTGTTGTATTTGTGGAGAAACTTAAACGGGCTGCAACAATCAAAGATACATGGGGAAGATATTGTAATCAACTGCTATTTTTTTCTCGACATCTTTCTGATGTTAGCTTATCTGTGATGAACTTAGGAATAAAATATACTTCTTCATGGCAACTACTTTGTGAATCAATGAATTACATTTGGAAAAACAACAAAGAAATACCATTGAACTGGGTCATTTTTATCAATGATGATACTTTTGTTATACCAGAAAATTTGCGCTACATGCTAGCTCCACTAGATTTTAGAGAACCTCATTATTTAGGACATGCTGTTGCTCTTTGGGGTTTACCTTATAATGTAGCACAATCAGGATATGTACTTAGTTATGAAGTTTTGCGTAGACTGATAACCATGTTTGATACTTCAGAGAAATGTGCTGCTGGTGGGAAATACTGGAAAATGGAAGATTATTATTTAGGTATGAGAAATAAAAATAATCTAAATATTTTTTAACATTGGAGATTTCCAATTGTTTCAAAAAATTTATTTGAATTAATTTTTAGGAAAACATCTTGCATCTCTCGGAATTCATCCATCGGATACAAGAGATACAAAACAACGAGGGACTTTCCACGGATTTCCTTTGCATACGTTACTCTGGGGCGTCGCCAAACCTGGAAGTTATTACACTCGAGCGCTTTATCCACCGGGACCGGAATGTTGTTCAAATAGAACGGTAACCTTCAACGTTGGCGATCCTGATAAAATGCGAACAATAGATTATATTCTTTATCATATGCGCATTTTCAAAAGCACTGGAGTATTTGGAAGTCAGCCGGCACCTACGCCCATTCCCGAAAATGAAGTAATTGGATTTTTATATTCAAATAATTCATTCTTTCTAAAGTCTGAACAAAATTGTAGCCAAATAATTTCTATTAACAGTTTTTTTTTTTTTTTAATAAAACTATATTATAGTTTTAAGTAAACTATCATTAACCAATTTCTTTTATTATTTCAGGTGTGGAGAAAAGCATTACTTGATGAATTCAATTTGACCGTTATCGAAGAAATTTCAAGCGAGAAGTATTTCGAGATTTGGCGAACGAAATACTCGGAACCTGAACTGTTCATAGATAGGAATTTTCGAAATATGCCAGAAGTGCTGAAATCGATGCGAGATGCTTACAATTTGCAAAGTAAACCATCATCGTAGACAAGACGGTCTTATAGGCTAGTGCAATAAAAGTATTTTTATCCGAGATCACAGACTTATTTTTATACGCAATCAATAAACAGTATTTATGAAAAGAATATTTGACTAAAATTAATTTGGTACCCTCAAAGCCTTTATTTTGGAAATTCCGTTAGAAATTCTGTTTTGTTTTGAACTCTTTTATCATCAGTGTTTTTTCCCAAATCAAAGATTATATACAATTTTTCCCAGACGTAAACACCGTCTGTACGTCATATCGTTTCCTTCAAAAGGATAACAATTCTATGTTAACATTATCGTCTCCAATTAGCAGTTTGTAAATTTATCTTATCGAACTTCCAGGCGCCGCAAATATGGAACAGATTTAATTACTTGTAATTTAACACTGTGTCAAGGTCCTGGTTACTCATGCTTCCTCTTCACAGCATAATAAATTCAAATCTCACTCTAAATTTATTGTGAGAGATGTAACCAGGATCGACTCATCACGCGTTTTTTATTTTCGGCACTTGGCCACTTATTTTAGAACATTGATTATTTCGCTGTCTAATTTGATATCTTTTTCATTTATCTAGATGTATGATGTCAAAAACGGATAATTTAAATCAACGTGTCAGTATATTTTTTTCGTTATTAATACTAACAATAATTAAAAAAAAAATTATTAATAATTAAAAATAATTAAAATATACGATAATTAAATAAAAAAAATTGTAATATGCCTTGTAAAAATGTTGCTTTATGAGATAGATACCTATATTACATTCAAATTCGTTAATTTGTATTTTGTAGTTTAGGAACAAATTGATTTTAAATTTATACATTTTTTAAAAACTTGTCTGCTATCTAATGCTAAAAACATTGAAGCTCTTAGTTTTTAATAATTAACGTCGTTATCATTCTTTTAACCAATCATTACCAATAAAACTATTTTATTGAACCTCTTTTAGGAAATATATTTAAGATTACTTTTCGATTACCTGGTCACAAGGTAAAATTATTTATACTTCAATTGTTGACTGTATATATACTTAGTATACGTGATATAAAGATAGCTTAGAGGACAAAAATTTTTTATAATAATTTAATAAATATTACGTAAGTAAGTACAGTTTACTAAATGTAAATGTAAATTTACGTCACTGATAAAATAAATGAAACAAAAAGTAATATCAGCTCTATGTAGGTACTTCTACATTCAATAATGAATGGTCTATGAGTGGATAGGTATCATAAAGCCGTTCACTTTGTATTTGCAGAAAAGTACTGAATTTGGCATCTGGACGAATCATACTATTTCACATTGCTGTTTTAACGTAGGTTATATGTAATTAAAAAGTTAAAAATTCGAAAAAGAATAAAAAAATTAATAATTGAACTTATTATATTTGACATAACAGGAATCCGCTTCGAAAAATCGGAAGTCGGTTCGAAAAGGTACCAATTTGGAAGTTGCTTAGAAATGGCAATATCCTCTCGGAAGCTGGTTCAAAACGATATCAATTCGAAAGCCGCTTAGAAAATATATCAATTTAGAGGTATTGTACATTTTTTAACTCTTAAGTGAAATTCGTAACACTGTCAAAAAGAGCTGTTCAATTACTGTATACGAAAAATATACTTTTTCATTAAGAATGCTCGATAATAAAAAAATAAAGCGGAATCACTTGTTAGTACACTTTCAACGACATCGCAATACAGCACAAATTTGCAGTGTGTGTGTGTGTGTGTGTGTGTGTGTGTGTGTGTGTGTGTGTGTGTGTGTGTGTGTGTGTGTGTGTGTGT
>JAYJLV010000056.1:4522757-4534955 GCA_036873485.1 Torymus texanus
GAAACTGTACCTATGTGCTATCGAGGGACATTGTCGATAAGCCGAATGGGAATCGCGCGTATCAGGTATGGAATTGGACTATGTTTAGGTGGATGGAATGAAACGGATAAAGCAAGAGTTTTTGGATTTCTTTTTCAGGTTTTGGTATCCAACGGATTGTGCGGTAAAGAAATTTGCGTCGAATCTATCATAGTTATGTACAAGTCCCACGTCGTTCAGATCCGAAGGGACAAAAAACCTCACGAGGTACGTGTAGATCTAATCCGAAGTCGAATTAATCAATAAACTCCAAATGACCCATCATTCTAACAGAATTTACAATTTCACCTTTCAGCTGATAAGTGTCATCGATGGCAAAGTCGTCTCCAAACTCCCATACCGCAACTCCTGGCTCCACCTCGAAGAGACTTCCAGGCAAGAGATAAAACTCCTCATACCGAAAATCCAATTGGAGGTGATCAGCTTCAAGCACGATTTCACCTTTATGCTCCGGTTACCTTCACACACGTTCGGTGGCTTGATGGAAGGCCTCTGCGGCGATTGTAATGGCAACTCCACCAACGATCAGCGGCTGCACGGAGGCGAGCTAACAGAAGACATCCAACTGTTCGGCAGCAGCTGGTTGATCATGGAAATACCAAATTCAGTGAAGCTGAACACCGAGAATTGTTACAGCACACCGCCCAAGCAATGCGTCGACGAACCTTCGCCGGACGGACTTTGTGAGCGTATGCTGCGTCACGAGGCATTCGCCAGGTGCCATGCTCTTGTCGATCCAACGCCATATTATCTGGCGTGTAAGGATACACTGTGTCAGGGTGGCAAAGCCGTCTGCAACGACTTCGAGGCTTATGCGAAGATGTGCTCGGTGGCTGGTATCTGCATAGATTGGCGTAACCAAGAGTTATGTCCTTATATGTGTCCCACCGGTAAGTGTGTTTCGAATTTTTAGAGCGATTCAGCGCGTCTAAATCGTAGTGGACTTTCTCAGATTAAAATATATGGGTGTTCTTAAAAAAAATTAGTTTCTCGAAAAGAATAGTTATATACCTGTATAGGGGTGTTTTGGCTTTGATCCTAACTCAAATTTACATGTTTTTTTTAAATTATTTTTTCGAACTTTTTATCTTACTAATTATTTGACACTCCTACACTTAACTCAATATGTTCAATATATAATAACAATTATTATTATAAAATAATTTCTCCATTAGATCTGCGCTACGAAGCCTGCTACTCAGGCTGCCCGGACACCTGCGAGGCCCTCAACAATCCAGCATTCCTCTGCCTACCCGGAACGCCGATCGAGGGCTGCTTCTGCGCACCGGGTTACGCTTGGCACAATAACACTTGCGTGCCCAAACGCAACTGTTTCATCTGCGATGATGAGGGCCACGTCGAGGGTGACGTCTGGTCACCGAACAAGTGCACTGAGTGTACCTGCAAGAACAAGCGCGTCAAGTGCCAGGAGACCAGCTGTCCTACTGAACAGACGTTGTGCAAGGAGAACCACGTGGCAGTCATAGTGCCTAGTACCAAGGACGATTGCTGTCCGAAATATCTCTGTGGTGAGGATTAGATGAATTTTTTTTTTCGTCGATCGAACGAAGTTGTTACATAATTTTATATTCTTTGAATGCGATTGAATTAGTTGAAGAAAAAAAAAAATTTCGCTGCTTATAAATAATAACGATAATAATCAAACTCGTAATGCGTGATTCTTTCAGAACCTAAAAAGAATAAGAAATGCGTCGAATCTCAACAACCCAAATGCGGTTTTGGCCAAACACTGAAGGTCTTTGAGGATAGCAATGGTTGCCGTAAATTCATTTGTGGTAAGTATACACTATATATCGAATAGATCTTAAGCATTCCACTGCCTCCAAATTAAATAGGGAAAAAGAAAAGTGTAAGATCATCTAATGAACTTGTTCCTCATTACAGAGTGCATACCAAAGAAGCAATGCGCCGAGCTGAACAAAATAGAATCTGAGGTCGAGCTGCTAGACGTGGGCTATGTCGAAGTGATCGACAAATCGGGCTGTTGTCCGAAAACGGCACGCATTTGCAAGCCCGAAACTTGTCCGCCACCAAAGATGTGCGAGAAGTATCATGTGCCAGTCGAGAAGACAGAATCTAACTCTTGCTGTCCAACTTTCGTCTGTGGTATATTCCATAACAACTTCTATATACCTACAACTGTATCAGAATAAATGTATAATACTCCAATCAATCACTTGCAGAACCACCGAAAGATGTATGTCTCTACTATACGGAAACGGTAAACGATATGCTGGAATTCAAAGACAAAGTCCTGTCTAAGAAGGTCGGTGAGATGTGGTCGGATGGTAATTGCAAGAGCTGCGTCTGCGAGTTACAGGATGGCGTGCCAAAATCGCGATGCACGATCAGAGAGTGCCTCAGAATTACTGAGCATCCGGATCTCAACGATTTCGTGCTCAAGGAGACGCCTGGTGCCGATCAGTGCTGTCCGAACTTTGAGCGCAAGGCTTGCAAGTTTAACGAACGCAATTATGAGGTTTGTTGTCTGGGATTATTGTTTTTGAAATCGAATGACTTACAGTTAATTATTATTAACTCGTGAACATTGTCAAAAGTTTGGGTACTTATTGAATTATGGTTAGAACTTTCGTTATGCGTATACCCTCTCGATTATCAATTCTTCGCGTAGACCTTCTTTTTTTTAAATTAATAATGTCAAAAAACCAATAGGTAAATGCCAAATGGCGACCGAACCCTAAGGACGCCTGCGAGGAGATCGAGTGTACTGTGGATGGCAATGGGATATTAGTGAAGCGCACTATTAGGCAAGAATGCCTACAGACTTGTGAACTCGGCTACAATTACAAACCGTCGACTAACAAGGCGAAATCATGCTGCGGTGATTGCGTACCTGTCGCCTGCTCCGTTAACGGCTCGCTCAAGCAATCCGGTGAGACCTGGCAGTCCGACGATTTTTGCGCGACGAGCAAGTGCGTGCTGGTGAACGGATCGGTAAGTACTATGTTTGTGTGTGTGTGTGTGTATGTGTGGTGGGTTCTATTGTGGAGCTGAATCGATGTTTGTATGGCGTTTTTTTTTTTTTTTTAGGGGGATTAAGGTATGTGGGCTTTTTTGCATTTGTCAAAGGTGCGGTGGTTTTGTTGACAGTGGGGAATAGGAAATATTTTACTTTACTTACAAGTGCGGTTTGTGAATGGTGAAAAAATTATTTTTTTGAATCTATAATTGTATAACGAGGGATGTATATAATAGAAGAAGAACATAGATGTTGAAGTGTAAAAAGCAATTTGATAATTTATTGTATTATTTTCAGCTTCAAGTTGAAACGAAGAGTGAAAATTGCGAGAGCATCGACCCGTCGGAAGAAAGCAACTACTTAATCAAGAAGAATAAAGTCAAAGGCAAGTGCTGTCCAGAAATTGTGAGAACGGGTTGTGTCAGCAACGGAAAGCATTACATGCCCGGAGATACTTGGAAATCTTCGAAAGACAGTTGTACTTTCGAGTCTTGCATAAGGACTGCACAGGGTTCAATTGTGAAGCAAAAAGAGAAGAAAACTTGCAATAAGGATTGTCCGAAGGTGAGAAGAATTGTTTACTATTTGAGTATTGAGTGAAAATTATTAAATAAGAAATATTTCATGTAATTTATTTTGTTTGGTTTTCGAAGGGATGGGAGTATCAGAAACCAGTTAATGGAAACTGCTGTGGAGAGTGTAAACAAATTTATTGTATTCTCGATGACGTGTTGTATAAACCCGGAAATCTTTGGTACTCAAAAGACAATTGCACGACTTACTCCTGTACTCAAAAGAACGATCAGGTATATTATTATGAACGTAAAGATATGGAATTGCCTTTATAAAATCGAGGTATATTAATTTATTTAATTATTACAGCTTCTAATAAGTACTAGTTCACCAGTTTGCCCAGAATTGAATTGTGAAAAAAATTTGATATACAACGACGGTTGCTGCAATAAATGCAAATCCGTACCTCCGAGTCAAGTCGAGCGTAAGTATTTAGAAACATAGGAAACGTTCAATTTTCGTAATAATAAAGAGGATATTATACTGACAACATTTTGTTTCTCTGTAGCACAATGTGTTGCCAAGGCTATCGATTTGAAGAAAACAGTTGGATTGATTGTACAGAATCATAAAACTCATGGAGTATGTAAAAATTTGAAGGCTATTTCAAAATTAACAAAATGCGATGGTCATTGCGATTCTTCAACGTCATATGACTTTAGTAAGTTATTTTCGTAACTTTATTTCATTTCTACTATAAAACAAATAAATCCAGAAAAATACTAATAATATATATTTTTTCAACTAATAGAAACTTGGTCTGAAGTTATCGACTGCAAATGTTGTAAACCAGCAAGCTACAGAAAACTTTCTATAATTTTGACTTGCGAAGACGAAGAAAAGATAACTAAAACCCTAAATGTACCCAAGACTTGTTCGTGCAATGAGTGTACAGAAGATAAAGCAGAATTAAAGAAGGAAGAAGCAAAGATTAAAAGTTTCTTCGATGATGAGAAAAACGAGTAAATTGTCAAGACTCAATAATTAATTTTTAGTTACCATAAGGCTACGTTTAAAATATATTCAATTTAAAATATATTTTTATATTATGTTTTAGTTTAATTAAAAATGTCATAATATATGATTCTATGTATTTATAAATGAAAAACTGTATATTTTTTTTAAATTATTAAATTTATATTTAATAAATACATCACCAACAGGCATTTGTATAACAAAATGTTGTCGTATTAAAGAATACCTAATATTCTCTTAAACCACAGACAGGTATTTTCTTTTGGTAACACAATCCACTGAAGACAGCACCACTTTTTCAGTTTTTTTTTTAGTTCAAAACAGTTTAAAATAACCTGTCACATCACTGTGTATTCTTCTTTTTCACAATTTCCACTAAATATCGATATCGTGCTTGGCACTCTTCCTGTAATGAAAAAAGTAAACAATTTATTATTAATTATATACAGATTAAAAAATAAAATCATATAACTCGTATTACACAAACCTTCGTTTTGCCTTCAATGCAAGTAGCTATTTTCTCCCATCTGTCTCCTGAGCCTGTTTTTGGATATTTTAACAGAGCAGCCTCCAGTGCTTTTTGCTCATCTTGAGTCCATTCGCATGTTGGTTCGGCGACTTCGGCGCGAGTTTTGACTTTTTTAGGCGCCTCTTCAACTGGAATTTCCTCAGATGGCTGTGATGGTTTTAGACCTTCATCTTTAACCTTTAGAGCAATTCAAAATTTCAAATTAAGAATCATTACTTTAAAAATAAATTTACATAGATTGACGATTTTTAAGTTTAATATACACCTTTTTCGCCATATGCGTTACTTCATTGACAGTTCTATTCATTGTTTCAGCAATTTTCTCCCAGCGATCAGGCGTACCGCCGGGGTATTTTTTTACGAGCTTTATCAGCTCGAGTATGTCGTCGTCGGTCCAAAGACCACCTGTGACTTTTGGCTTTTCTGGCACGTAATGATTCGTTTCATTGTTTCGGACTTTCTTAAAATTTTCTCGCGGAGGTCGCTCGCCACGCTCTTGCGGTGTAAAAGCTTGTCGGCGTCTCCTTGGTCCTCTTGGTACTGGCTCTGGCTCGGGCTCCTCCTCCTGAGCGCTGTGAGAGACGTAGGAATTATAAGTGATTATTAAAAAAAAGATTTCTGAACAGCTCCAAATGGATATTAATGTTCATTTTTGAAATATTTTAAATTTATTAAAAGGGGAATAAACAACAAGTCTATTGCATTCCAATCTATTAACTAAGATAAAATATGAAAAATCTAAGTACTCAAAAATGAACTATTTTGACTTTTTTGTATTATTTACTGAAAATAAAATGTAAAGATGATTCTTTTAAAAACACTATGGCTATTGATAAATTTTAAAATTAAAAAAACTATTATCAAAGTTTTTTCAGTAAGTATTACAAATTTATATGAGCTGTCTAAGTAGCAAAAATAAGCAATCTCAGCATGCTTTCTAAAAACTAACAGAGCTTCCTCTTCCTCTTGCTTTTTCCTTTGCTTGCGTTCTTCTAATATTCTATGTATACTACGAATGGTGGACGGAATACCAACAATGGAGGAGTATGTCCACTTTGGCAACTGAAATGGAAGCGTGTTCCATACACTTGGGGTAGGAATTTTTTCCAGAATCTCTGCTAAGTCTGGAACATCCATTTTACCTTTACGATTTTTCTTTTGTAATTTTTGTAACCTACTTCCTAGTACTTGTTCCTAAAAATAGTATACAACAAAAATTAATAAAAAATAGAACAAGTTATTTATTTATTCAAATTTTAAAAATATAAGACTTACATAGGTGTATCTCTTTTCGAAATAAGCTGCCCACGAAACTAAATACTGTCCAATTGTTATAATTATAAAGAGAATGATGCTGAGCTCCAATAAGCCCATTTTCCGCACATGGCGATAATAGTATACAGCAGATCGCCAATTTGGCAATCCATTAACAAGAACATTATCATAGTATTCCCTTTTTTTTGAGTCTTTAAGAACATCGTAAACCGATACTAACTGTAAATAGAAAGTCCATATAGGTAAAAATTTATATCACACATCGTTTAATAATATTTTACTCATACTTACATTTCTAAATTGCACTTCTGCATCTTCGGCATCACTTTTATCTGGATGTAATTGCAGTGACAGCTTACGAAAAGCTTTTTTAATATCTGAGGAGTTTGCATTCTGAAAATTATAAATTAATCATGAGAAAAAATTTATAAATAATATAGACTCAATTATTGACATTTTTGATCACTAGTTTTGATCACTAATTTTGGAGCATGTTACATTTATAATTCATGAGTTTTCAATGCGAGAAAAAAACTACATTTATCAAATATATAAACTTCAAAAGTATTTGAATTATCAATTATTCCAGTATGACATTTCAGTTTTAAAACATGAAATTGTTTGCTTGCATAGAAGCCTGTTAACCAATTGACATATGGTTCGTACCACATGTACAAAGATAATTCCAACACTGATGGCTTCACGAGGCATGACCATTAAAATTAAAGCCGACTAACCATTAAATTGAATGGCTTATCAAACCAATACTCTTAAAATAGCCCACACTATTGCAAAAGTGTATTGTCAGCTGAACTCTACAGAACAACAACTAGCAACAATCAATAACCAATCGTTATAATTAATGTCATGCTGGCAAAGTACCTTCAAAGCATTGACAACACCCTTAACAGTTCCCTCGTGCTGCTAGAAATCATTGTAATCCCTTACTTAGAAGAACCTTTGGTCATCCTTACCTGTGTCACGCCGAGCAGCTCGTAAAAGTTCTGATTGACCTCCTCGACGACGTCAAAGACCTCGAGCTCCTCATTGTCCCAGGCTGTAGCATGGCCGGCACAACAGCCCAGCACCACCAGCAGTAACGGCCAGAGCCAGGTCGTCCCCATCGTCGTTAACCTCATTTTCTCCTAGCACGCGGCGGCACCGCTAGCATAATAAACACACGCGTACTCTTGTCCCGGGCGATTAAGGGCGCCTCACCTACTATACCACGCGACACGTCCTCACAGTAAGAGAGAGTTACCCGCACGCGGTATAGCTTTTACTCTCGTTTTCACGCTTGATCAGCCTGCGGTTGCCGCTTACTCTCTCTCTCACTCTCTCGTCCTTTTCTTGTCGCACGCGCGTGCAAGAATGCGTGTTATCTGGACGCGCCGACGAGCATCTTTGCGATGATGGCTTCTGCGGTGTGCGCGGGCGGCTGTGTTTGGTTAGAATATGTATTAATGATATACCTATACGCGCGCGCAGAGCGGCGGCAGCGGTGACGACAAGGCAGCAGTAGCAACAAATGCCGCCACGCGAGCACCGCACCACTCCACAGCTGTGGGGGTTAGTGTATGTATGCGCTGAGCTGGCCTTTTCTACGCACGCGTGCAGTGTATAATATATCTTATATATATATATATATATATATAGTGCTATGCCAAGTGCGGCCTCGAGGACGGGCTTTTAACCAGTGCTGCCAATAGCAGTAGCGAGTGCGGCTTTTGAGGTGAGCAATAATGGAAATCGTGCGGTGACGAATTGGAAAGACATTTCCGTGAATAGGGTATTTTATAGTGTGTCGTTACTACGGGAAAGACATTTTTGGAGAAAGTACGTGATTTTAGTTGCGATATGCGGGTCTGATGTGCTGTATACTTTTATCTTGTCAGTTGTAGATCTGAAAAGAATTTGACAATGTTTAACAGGAATGACACGGATGTGAATCGTCGTAGTATCGGTAGGTATATTATATTTATTATTCATAAAGGTTTATTGACGTTATTTGTGGTTAATTACACTATTTGATTTAAAAAAAAAAAAAAATTGGTCATAATGCATATAAATATTATAGTACTATATATACAATAGTTTATCAATATTATCTATTGTAATATTAATTTCAATATTAACAAAAGATCATTGATCATTTAATTATGCTATGGTAAAATACAATATTTCAAGTAGGTATTATAATATTGATAAATAAAAAAATAATTAATAATATAAGAATATTTTTTCCCCAATTGGTAAACTTCTAAGAATGTTTTAATTTAATTAATTCATTTAGATATTACTATTATAATAATACATACATATATACACACAGACCGTATAATAAATTGGTCCTTAATAATTTATTTTCAAGAGTATAATTCAACGATGTTGAATACAAGGTATATCATACGTGCCGTTATAGAGTGACATTTACGTCATTTATTGATATATTATTACTACCTATATGTAAATAAGTGTAACGTGAAAGTATAAATAAAAATATAAAAAATGGTCATCAATAAAGAAATTTGATGTTGGTAAGAATAAACAAATAAGTAAAAGTATAATTAATATTATAAAATAACATAAAAGATTGTTTATTATTATAGCTTCTCGTAAAAGAATTATATGACAAATGACACTTCTCACGTACTTCGATAATCATTATAATATTTACGGGATTACTATTTTAATTAATTCGTACACACGAAAATTCATATACATATCAATTCCTGACATAGATAGCACTAATATTGTATAAACCAACGATTGAGTCTTTGCACAGGCACTGTTAAGATATAAATATTATATGGGAGTATGACAGACCAACTTTCTTGTATTACTAATTTTTATTATAATTATTTTCATGTTCAGGCTGCGCTTATCAATAATAAGAAAGAAATGTTTTTTTGCAATAAAAAAAATATTCTGTTCGACGTGTTCGCAATATCCTGTTTTACCATACCAATTACTTTCTATTTAACATTATATATATAAACATCTCTTCGGAGTGCTCCCGTGCTTCTTGATTTGTCAACATTCTCGTATTTTTAGTTACTAATTTTCAATTTTTGTCTTTTCTTTTTATTACAAATATTTTTTGTCATCTATACTATATTTTTTAACTCATTAAGCGGGTGTATATAAGGTGGAATACAATCCGGGATTTTGCTGTTTAGGTGCGAAAGATCCACGGACTATAAAAAAAGCTTACGCAGTTTACACTTTTATTACTATATGTCAGATCTTTTTAATATAAAACACAAATACATAATTTTGCTAGGTAGTATATATATATTCATACAAATGAGAAAAAAAAATGTTCGCGCAACCAAAACAATAATATTGGTTAACCAATTTTTCCCAGTGTTTCCTATAGACCCCATAACAACTTCTTCCTTCGCTATATTTGTATCATGCTAAAATAATCCTAAAAAAAAAATAACCCAATCGCATCAAATCCCTAACACCCGTACATGTGCAACCTCAACCCACTTTGCGCCTGCGCTACCGCGACGTCCTCCACGCGTTTCTATATACCTACCATATACCACTTCCTGCACCCTATACCAGAGTCTAAGTCCGGTAAAGCGATTGCTCGCGCGTGCGCGTATGTACAATCCGTACTTATACAGTCGCACAATATAACGCACGCAGACGGGGATTTCCATCTGGGGGTATAGGTGATAGTATACGAGCTGCGGCGCGTCGTCGCAGACGATGCCGCGGCTCCGTGGGCCACGGAGCGCAGCTAGACTCGCCCTGACACTCGCCTTCTTCTCCGCTGCTCAAGTAAGGGGAAAACGCGCAGTAGCGCGTAATACTTACACACACACTATATAATAATATGTTTCTCGATCTCGTCTCTATATAATATTCCACATTTTTAATATCGTTTTGTTTCTCGCACTTCTCATCATATATATCTATATATAATATGCACACGCACGCATTCACGCAAAAAAATAATAATGAGAAGTAACGCATGCTGTGGTGGTCGTGTGCACGCATTATACCTGAGTCTACATATATATATGATGCATTTACGTAGGTACGTAGGTATGTAGGTATAGGTGTGTATGTGATGGGTGATAGAAAGAGAAAGATACGGTGGTGCACGCTCGTGCGCTCCCCCCTACCTCGCAGATCAATAATACAAGAGAGAGAGAGAGAGAGAGAGGGGGTGGGTGGTTTACGATGTCTATGGACTGTCAGCAGCAGCAGCAGCAGGAGCGGGAGTAGCAGCGGCAAATGAGGCGCATAACCTTGCTAAGGGGTGTATTTTTAGCGAGCGATATCGCTCTGTGGTTTGGTTGCGATCTTTCCAGGTGTGTGTGTGTGTATGTCTGTAAGTGTATGTGTGTTGAATTTTTTTTCTTTACGCGAGGGAGTTTTTGCGAAGAGAATATGTGGATGATGGATAAATAAGGTTGGAATAAATGGTGGAATGAGGGAGAGATGAGAGATTGTTGGTTTTAGCTGGTGGTGTTGTTGATTTTTGGTCGGAGTTTTCTAGAGATGGTATTTTGTTGGTTTTTGTGCGAATAGTGAATAATTTTAAATAATTATGCACATGATGTTTGTGTTTCGGTTCCATTGCTTTTGTTTTATTAAGAGAAGGATGACTCCTGTGTATATGAGTATATGTATGCAGCAATTATTTAGGTAAAAAAGGTTCTTTCATATATAGACGCGCATTATTACACACGGTATGAGCAATTCACTGCGGTTATTGGGATAATGAATGAATACGCAAATTTTCATTTACATATAAAAGATGATTAATGAGGAAAATATTAATGCAGAAGAATGTAATGATGTCTTTCGACGATTTATTTATATAATATAGTTTTATATTTCTTTTTTATATCTGTAATCCATTTCTGGGTTTTTTCCAAATTAGCCTTCCCCGTTATTTAAGAATAATTAATGTAAAATCACCACATTAACATATTCTATACAACCGTGCCCATGGATATTCGATCGCTCAAGATTAAAATCTTAAATCACGTAGCAAATTACCACTAAATTAATCATCACTCCAATGCCAACAACCATCAACTCCCTAACAATCATTCAATTTAAATTGAGCATAATGTTCGGCTCAGCGGGTATAATAGTAAATTGCATGTCAAAACCATATATATAGCAGCAATCGGTCAATTTACTAATTCCTTCAATATCTCGTCGATATTGCAGAACCATCATGACTCCGCAATTTTTGTTTTCTTTTTTATCTCCCAGGGTTGACCTCTGCACCCACAATATATCTTTTACCTTGCCAATCTGCATCATAGATCAACTAACTACTCCTCCTCTGTGGTAACAAAAAATAAAAAAATAACGTTCAAATTTCCTTTACTCGTAAAACTCCATTTTTTTTAATTTACAGCCAATAAAGCTATACACTTCTATAACTACGATATACTTACACCCACTCGCTCTTTTTAAACCTCATTTCTCCTCTCTCTCTCTCTCTCTCTCTCTCTTATACCTCGCAACCTAAAACCACGCGAAACTGCAGACTATCCAGACGCAATCGCAACGATCTATCTCCCCCAAAAAAGGCAGTACTCATAAAAACTATCTCTCTCTCTCTCTCTCTCTCTCTCTCTCTCTCTCTCTCTCTCTCTCTTTTACTTTCTCTTCTTTTACAACCGTTAGCGTGTATGCTTCCGTCAGATACACACACACACCCAGCTATATGCACTTCACCACCACTACAACCACTCCAAAACAAAACCTCATCCGTACGCGCGCGCGTACACACGCACCGCACAGTTCTCTCTCTCTCCTATATATATAT
>JAYJLV010000056.1:4535055-4550811 GCA_036873485.1 Torymus texanus
CCCATAAGAAAAATGAAATGCAGCAAAAAATGGATGTCACCCACGAGTTTTAGATTTGACAACGTTTTTTTCTTATAGTATAAGGTGTAATGTGCCAGAAAAAATGCGTCTCATAGGTGTGCTCCAAAAAAAAAAATTTTGGAACACGAAAAGGGTCACAAAATTCTGGATTTACTTATATATACTATGTTGTATTATCCTTGTTGACGTGTATTACATTACGCTCCCTATATCTAGTAGTTCATCCACTTTTTTAATTATTGTACAAGTAGTGCAAATTTTCACCTTGTTGTATAACTCTTTCTACATTTGAATACGTGAAACTTGCCATCACGATTAGTTTCGGTAGAAAACTTATTGTCATTTTAACAACTGTTTTTCCTTAATTCACAAGACAATCAACCATATATACATAATCTAGTAAATCTCAATCTATAGTAATCTATGTAGATCCATCAATTTTCGCGTGCCAATATAAAGTGTATCATAAAGTATTAATTCTTTTTCCACTACCATAGAAAAGCCTTCTATACAAAGCCCATCACGTTTGGCGTTTGATTCTTTGTTCATAGCTACGTGAGCTCCTGGACAAGATCCAGCAGTTACCACAACTCCCGGCGTCCCAGCAGAACCGGCCGCAAGCACTGTTCTCGCTCGGTTTAAGTAACCATCAACGTGGAAGCTCGGGTAGTCCACCCCCAGGTCTACTAGACCATCCGGATCAGCAATCCTCATCGTCATCGTCCTCGGGTAGTCAACATCAACAACAACGGACGAAGCGTACACGTGGCAAGACGTACGTATCGGTAGGTCCGCCTCCACCAGCGCCTCGTTCATCTCGGTCCTGGTTATCACGATCAGCACCAACGACGCCATCTGGTGCGACAAGTGCTGTTGCCTCCTTCTTACCTGGACACCATGGACATCATCACCATCATCATCATCATCATCATCATCATCGAGGCGATAGCAGTGAGGCAGGTAACAGGCAACAGGCTGTTCCACTACTGCTTGCTGAGCAAGACGAAAACGAGCATGGGAACGTACCCGAAATCGTTTGAGAATGCTGATGATGATAATGAGTGTAGTGGTAATATAGTTAATGGAGAGTGTAGCGATGGGAAATTGCAGGATTGCTTGGCGCCGGGGGCAAATATAGGGTAACGATATAATGATAAGGTATGGGGGATGAATAGCGCAGAGATGGGCGCAGTTCTCTCTTTTATTGTGATAGAAATAAGCGTCTTGGTTATATTCATGTACACGCGGATGGTCAAGATAGATGCCCGTATGGTGTATAACGGCGCAAGGTATGGTTGTTTTCTTTTTTGGAATTTAGATGCGTTGCAAGCGACAATTGAAATTGAATTATATGGATTCGTTGATGTAAATGGCCCCAAGCGCGATTGAATTGGTTTATTCACTGGTAAAATACTCGTGTTCACGTTTATATATAACTTAAAATATGAAAAAATTCTAAAAAAGTTGGAAAAACTTCGGATAATACAATGCTTGCTCGAAAGTATAATATACACTCACACGTAATACACAACCCAACTATAATTGCAATTTTTTAAAGTAAGATGTAAATCAGTATTATAATGCCCATCTCTGGTGCCGTCGCGAGGAAAAGAAGTTTACTTGGCGGGATGCAGCGATTTTGTAGTGTAAAAGATAAGGTTGTGAGTTTTAACGATGAGTATTGTAAATTAAGTCTTGGGGTTAACATGACACATATTGTTATTATTGAATTGTAACAACCGTAGATCAAAGTAATATCTATTTTTATCACGCTGTTTTGAGAATGAAAAAAAAAATGAAATAACGAAGAAGCGAGAGGAACATTTTAAGTGGTAGTTCGTAGTTAAGTCAAGTACGTCTGTCATATGGTGAGAGGAAAAAAAGGTCGCATGTCATTTAAAAAAAAGAAATGCAATGTAAAAAATGACAATTACTACTAGACAATATCGTTATGATTTTTCTCGTTGTTTCACGAGCGCCGATTAGCGCGCGCTGATAAATTTGAAAATCGCTAATGAGAAATCGCTGTATTTTAAGTGTACTTCTTTTTTCTCAAAATTACATGATGTACATGCACAAGGGGGAAGAAAGCATGACAATATATACGCTTCTTATGCGATGATATTATATTGTCAAGTTTTCTACCAGGATTTTTACCACTGCAAGCAATTCTGTTATTTTTTACGGGTATATATATATATATAAATATAACGGTTTTAGTCGTTCAGAAGCAGAGATTTGTATACAATAGACTCGTTTTACTTTCGTTCTATAGAATATTTTATTGCATTATATTCCGAAATAACGCGTATAAACTATACATATGATATAATATTGGTTTTTATACATCGAATAATAACGATTAAAAGATATAAAAAAAAAGTTTTACAATAAGTACTAAAATATAAGTCTACTTTTTAAATCAAGTTGGCATATAATACGACTAGTCGAATTGTTTCCAAGGCCATAATATTCGACAAATCGTACTAAGTTATATATAATACAATTAACGAAACAAATTTCTGCTCTGAATATTCCTCATACGCAAACGAAAATTCATTATTATATATATATTATACGAAATGTAAACGAAAAGGAAATGAAAAGGCGTCGTACGAAAAACCTCAACGCGATGGGAGCGCGCATAATACATGGGAGATTTTTAAACAGGACCCAACGGGGCCTTACGTAGATTTACCCTTTAGCGATCAGTCTCCTTACAATCCTCCACCCCGAGGCTGAAAATACCTCGCTGGATTTTCCTCGAGTTGTGCATCGTACTATATATATACGTATAGCGTGCGTTCAGTGTTGTTTCTCTTTCTCACACACAGACATACACACATACATACAAACAGAGACAAAAAAAAACCCCCGTCAGTATCGAGTTTTTTCCTATCCGTGTGAACAGTAGTACGAGGCTCGTGTTGTTGCCTATATCCTTATATATTAGTGATAGTTTCGAAGCGCAGAGAGACTTGATGTGTCGTTTTGAGTGACGCGAACGATTTTTACCTGTAAGGAAAAGCAAAACGTATACTTATCACGAAGTCCTAAGGTTTAATAGGTCGCGTAGAGGATGTTTGAAACTTTGTATAATGTAATATTGTCGATTTGTGTATGAAATGATTGACATGACGTATGATGATGGGCGAAATGTGCCGATTTTTATGTGTACTAGCGAAAGTGCGTACATCGAAAATTATTATTTTTGTTATTAGAATAATTGACAATTATAGTGATGCCAAAATTTCGTTATATAATTCGCGTGATTGCGTAGTTTGAGTAACCGATTGATTGTCAAACGGTAAAATAACTTATGAATTTTAAGATTTTACTGTATTAAGAAAACACTGTTTAATTACATTGTGGTCACGTAAAAACCAAAATTCGATATATTTCAACGAACTTATTGATGGTTGTTCAATTCAGTGGAATCCGGTAGATTGGTGCTTATATAAAAAATGTTTCCCCAATCGGTATGCAAATAGGAAAAAAGAGAAAAAAAAATTCAGCGAGGTCTTTCGTCCGATAATCTGCGTTACACACATACATACACACCGAGTGGCTACTCGCAGTATAAATAACTTGAGCAGGATGAAGTGAAATCGATTTCATATATATAAAATCGTGGAAATCACTACGTTATTTCGATAATATCATTCTGAAAATTTATAATAAGTTTATTATGAAAAATATGGTATTGTTTAAGTATTGTTCAAAGGATATCTTGTGTATTGAATAACAGATTGTAATAATTATGCATATTATTTATTCATTATGGAGCTCTAAAATACAAAGTTAAATGAATTTAATCTCTAATTTAAAGACGTAACAATTTTATATAAAATCAATTTAAATTGGTTTAAATTTGTGATTCTTCAAGTTACTCGAAATTGTCATGAAAAGGATTCACTTTTACTATCACCATTTTCTCAACTGAGCAGCCCTTCGACACAGACGCATACACATTATAGAGAAAACGGTACGTTGCCACTGTAAATACATATATATATACCTCGACGTTGCATTTCAAAGTAGAGAAAAAGTCACGTTATCGTATACAAAAGTGTCGACGCCTATATGATAAAACAAATCATGTTGTATATCCCTAACACGACGTACGCACATATACAGACACGCGCGTGAAAGAAAAAAGAAGAAGAACCGATGAAGCGATAAAAAGAAAAGAAAATAAATAAATAAACGTCGATGTAACGCAATAGACTGAAAGAAGGCGACGAAGAAGACGTATACTTGATATATATGTATACTTGATATAAAGTTACACGGCCTCGCACCTTCGTCCTGCGCGTGGACACCGGAGCATCGAAGATTCAAAGCTGTCCTATATTATTAAATAATCGTTGTGTCGTTTCGGTGTGTGTTGTATCTCTCACTTAAATATCTATATGATGATGCTGATGATACACTTCTCCGCCGCTCTTGCGGTCTTTATATTAAAATCGTTATTACGTTCGTTGTCAATCGTGTACACGGGTTTTAACTAATATACGATGGGGATGCGCGCACCTTTATAAAGTTTGGTTTGTATACCTGTGAGAAGATTTATTAAGTTCCTCTTTGAAGTTACTCAAACTATATTATCTTGCATATGTATACTTGCGTTGAAATAGGCTTTAATTCATTCGAATCTATATAGTCGTTTTATATATAAATTCGACTTTCGTCCCAGAAAGGATATTCATCAGTTATTTGTTCCTGTTCACTAAAACTCTTTAACTGCGATCGATTGCATCAGAAGATGTATGTGTAACATATGACGAGGAGAAATTGCGGATAAGATCCTTATTAAGATTTTTTCGAATTTATCTATTATCTCTTCTTGTCTCTCTTTCTATCTACTAAGTCCACAATCGGTCTATATATTGTATACGTTGATTATTCGTCGAGAGTTCACACAATGTGCCGATGTACGTATATTTGTAATCTGCATCAGTTCCGAGTTTTATTCTATATAATCGTTGAACAAAGATTCAATCGCTGAGAATCGTATGTCATAAAAAAAAACTAAACATTTACTTTAATATTGAAAAAGTTATGTTTATTTTGACGTCATTGAATTTTATTATTATTATCTATGATAATAACTCCTGTTTAGGTATTTACATATTTTGCTTGTAAATTGATGCTTAGGAAAAAGGCATAATTTAACAGTCTAAATAATTTTTATTAACAACAAAAACACACTAAACAGTGTCGGAAAGATATTCTTGGGAAACAAATTCCACCGCAATAATGTAAGAGACATTTTACGAAAAGTATTTTAGTTTATAGAAATTGTTTTATATTCGTAGTTAAGGTAAAACAAGGAAAAAAAAGTAAAGGCTTGGATATATCACTTTTTAAGATGCACAGACACACGGAAAAACACACAACATACAACAACTCACACACAGATGTATCACTTGCCGTAAAAAAATTATATACTCAATAATCCGTCGAACTGCGAGAGGCAAATTAAGAGGCCTTTCGCGTCATAGTTCGAGAAGAAGAAGAAAAAAAAGGCGCGCCATGCAGACGACTATAACTACAATTTGCAGAACTATAAACTATAATATAGAGCAACAAGAATTAAGAAAAAATCGGTCCATCCAATGAGCAGCCGTTCGAACAAAAACGTAGATTTATATAGGACATTATACATTACAAATGTATCGAGACGAGAGAAGCGAGGAAGAACAAATATAAATCATGAAAATTTCAATGCTCAATAAACGACCGTCGGTGATTTTACGCGTGTGTGATTAAGGGAGATACCGATTTTACTGTAGCCATCATTACGATATATTATGAAGTATATAATTATACGCGAATATAATGAATTAACAGGTAAAAAATGAAGAATAAGCGAAAAGGAAGGAGCGAAGCGCGCAAGGCGTCTGCAAATCTACTAGTCGATTCGTTATTATTCTTTAGTGTCATCACAAATATAACGTCGAACCGTTCGATATTGTATGCGAGCGAAAGTATCGTCCGTCTAAAAGAATAAGAAACAAAAAAAAGAAAGAAAAAAAAATTGAACAATTTCAAGCTTACGTACATAAACAGTACTAACTTTATCCTACGTTATCATTGTAATAGTCGATAGTCTTAAGGCTCACGCTTTAGCCCATATTTGCTTTTGAAACGAGAAAGCTGTTATGAGCGCGCGACGGTTGTTTTTGTATTTCAATCGATAAATTCATTTTTAATCTCTTTATATGCGCATTTATTTTTTAAATAATGTTTTGTATTTTAATGTTATCATGTTATATTGAAATGTGTTTTTATATCTATAGTTATTTATATACCGTGTATGTTTGTTACATAGTTCAATATATAATTTATTCTTGTTTAGTATATGCGTCATAGTTTAGGCTATAAAAAATTACCTACAAATATTAACATGGCCGAGATAATCATCCAATCGAATTTAGTTGGTCTCATTACATGAAATAACAAAGAATAATATGCGTCCATAGAAGTAAACTATATAGTTTGTAAAAAAAAAGTGTATTGAAAACTAACAAATGGTAGTAGGTAATTATGTATTTATTCATTGCACGAAGTAAACAGCGCACAACGGTACATTTTAGGAGGTATAGAGCTTTCTCGTTTCAAAAATAACGATTTCGATGATATCAATCCGCGGCGAGCCTTAAAAAAAAAAAAAACAAACCGAATAAAATAAAAGTAAAAAAAGTAAACACGAATAATACAGAATTGTTAAGAGATGCAGAATTCAAGATTCATGGTACTACGCACGTCTTCGTGTACTAGCATGTATTTTTTTATAACACGAGTAAAAATAAATAAAAGCTTTTATCAAAATTGTGTTTTATGTTTTTTACTTAAATGTTTTTAAATTTCATTGCGTTAATAAAGTATAATATTAATTAAATTTTATATGTGATTATTATATTATATACTTACATCTAAACTTCTTATGTAGCATTTAGTCCGGGATGTAAGTACTTTCCCGTTCTTACTAATATCAAGGATAAACCGAGGTTTTTTCAAAATATTTTGACTGGTAGAATTCGAATCTGGTGGATAAAATTCTTGAAAAGTTGTAGATTATATCTTAAGAATGCAATTTTTCATAAGAAAATTGAAAGTATTTTTTTTTCGCTTGAACCATTTTTTCGTAAAATTTAAATCATTTTAAGACAAAAAGACTTGTTTTGTAAAGATAAAACATAAATAGTTATTATTTTCTGAAGTTTCATCAAATTTAAAATTGAATCATTAAAAATTAATTGAAATTAACTATACCATTATTACCAATAAACAAATAGTAATATTTTTTTCATATACTTATTTATTAAAAAAATGAAAGTGAATATTAGAAAAATTTTTTTACACTAGTATGTTTGAATAAGGTAGAATCGTTTGGTACTGGCTCTCATAAACCTTTAACAACTTTTGATATTATAAACGAAAATTAATGATTAAAAAATGAAAATTAATCTGAACGCTGAAATAGTTTTTTTAATTAAAATATTATCTATAAATTATTAAAATACTTAAGGAAAACCTTGGTTCATCCGTAGATCGTGCACACGGAAAGGTATACCCAGTTCCTATACTAATTAATTGTTTTTCAAATTAGCGCGGTAAATCTGTCATTGAAGTTTGACGTCGCCATGCTCGATGCTCCTGATACGTGCGCTGCGCGCGCATGCGTATAAATCCTATTATTGTTGTGCTTGTGTTTTGCCGATTGCCGTGCAGTTTTATTGTTACCTTAGATAAAATACAACACACAATATGTCTGTAAGTACATTGAACCATAAATAATAAAAATAGTAATAAAATTTCTATTGTGAAATTAATAAATATAACTTTTTCTGTTTCAGTCAGGAAAGGCTCAGGTAATTTCAAACGCACATTATAAAACATAACCTATCATTCTATAGGTTATTTAAAATTTTTAATGATTTTTATTTTTTGCAACAGCACAATACCTCAAATGATCAAAAAGAGAAGAAGAGGAAAGAGAGTATTTTAGATTTATCAAAATACTTGGAAAAGAATATCAGAGTCAAGTTTGCTGGTGGTAGGGAAGCATCGGGAATCTTGAAAGGATATGATCCTCTGTTGAATCTTGTATTAGATAATACCACTGAATATCTTAGAGGTTGGTTCTTTATTATGAATACTATTAATATTATGACAATTCCAGTGACCTAATGAATGAAACTTTTTATTAGATCCTGATGATCCGTACAAATTAAATCAAGATACAAGGAATTTAGGCCTTGTTGTTTGTCGAGGAACCTCAGTTGTACTTATTTGTCCAGTTGATGGTATGGAATCAATTCCAAATCCATTTGTGCAACAAGAAGGGTGATGTAACTTTCCGATTCACACATCTCATTCCTCATGTAACTTACAATTATTATTTTTTTATATTTGTATTTAACAATTGTAAAAAAATGACTGTATATAACTACATATAAGTAAAATACAAAAAAAAAACAAATGAATTTTGTACTAGTAATGTTAATTTTTTATTTTCGATACTAGTATTAATACAGAATCATTTCAACTTTTTTGTACAAATTAATCTAATTTTGTATAAAAATCATTCAAATAAATTAACTATATGTTAATTCAGGAATTAATTAATCATTTAAAAAAAAAAATTAATTTATATATTTCATATGATACAATATTAACGTTATACAATATAAAAAAATTATTCTACATCTATATAAGGTACTCAGTCAACTTAATACTATTACTGTGATCACAGTAACTTTTAAAATAGTACAAAGTAAATAATAGATTCATAAAATAATTTTAAGCGATGCATCAAATTGAACAGTTGTACTACGATGAGCTCAATCATTTCCAAATTCATTGCGTAGCCAAGGATATTGTTTTGGACAGTCGAAGCAGGTGTGCAAGTACCTATGGGTCTTGAGTATTCTACTTGGCAGTTTACACGAGTTCGGCACGTCGCAAGCTATTTCATGGGTATCGAATTTCTTGTTGTAACAGTGCCAAGGCTGGAACGAACGAAGTGTTTCCACAGACGTTGGATTTCTCATCCATTCCAGCACTTGTTGATTTGAAACGAAATAAACGTCCGGCAGTCGAAGAACATCATCGATAAATTTCTAAAAAATAAAATACCAATGGCTAGTCATTTTGATTTATTCATAAAGGCAATTGTCTCTGTCATTGTTAAACTCACGGAGAGCGCCGTGTAATAATCAGGATTTTGGATCCACGTAGTCGTGAAGTGTAGTCCTAGTGGTGCTCGGTTACTCGTGTAATGCATTTTGAAATTGTTCATCAGTATATCGTAAACATCCTCTCCGGAAAGATTCAACTCGCACGTTTCCAGCGTCGGACAATTTTGGTCCTTTAATAACACAACATTTATAATAATATATTAACCATATGTACACACACACTTACGTATAATATCGTATCATACGTACCCCTACGATGAGTGGATTAATGGGCATTTCCCAGAGTCCCGGGTACGACCTCGTAGGGCACATCTGACCAATTGCGGTGCAACTATGTGGAATCTGGTAATCAAGGGTGTAAGGCCAAATTGGAGGATGTGCCACCGGAGCAATGAGACTCGAATCGTAGACGAAACCGAACTCCGACATCATGAGGAACTGACGGTTCCATCCCAGACGGAAGAAAGGAACTCTTAAACCTTAAAAATATTTGATAATATAATTTATTCTAATAATTATACTGTACATACTATGTATATATACTTGCAAATCTCTCAAACTTTTTATATACCTCTAATATCTTCTAATCTCACGCCTGCAAACCTGTTGATGATGTTTGCCTGTCCAACCATCTCGTCGAACCAATCCTCAAGCGTTGCGTTCTGCATCCACCAATTTTCAGGACCCCGATGCCTAGATACGAATGTATACAATATTATCAGGCGCTTGTCACTTACAGTAAAACGTACGAGAAGTAATAATCCAGCATCAACTTACGTCACCGAGTGTACGGCGATCTCGTGGCCGAGGTTCCAGAGGTGTTGAACGTCCCGATAATTTGTGTACTGATGGCTGACGAAGAAAGTCGCGCGGATAGGACAGCCGTTTGGGTTCTTTCTCTCCTCGTTGAAGATTTCTAAAGTAAGCGTTACACGATTATAGAGGTACTGAAGGCCATGTGATACCGAAAATCAAGCCAATTTCATTATTCAATAAATTAACATTAGAACGTTTATTTCGAAAAATAATTCTGTCAGCCCCTCCGTATATGAAAATACTATGGTCAGAAATTTTTTTTTGAGATTCTATTAATTTTTCCATAAGATTCGCCCGTTTTAAAACCAGATCAAAATTCGAAAATACAGGTTCCTACTTACCGACATTGTAGTTTTTATTTAATTAAATGAATTCTGAGTAGGTTTTTAAAAAAAATAGATCTGTCAAGCGCTCCGTATATGTAAATACTATTCTCAAAAATATTTTAAGTAATTAATTCTCTTAGTGTTTCCAAAAGATATCGACATTCTCAAATTATATCGGTATTTCACATCACCTTAATGTTAACTGTGTGTGTGTGTGCGTGTGTGTGTGTGTGTGAATTATATTTCTCACGTACTTGCGAAAAGATCGAAGTTGTCGGAGTTAACAGCATCCTCGAACGTTATCGCTATCATCTGGGGTACTAGGGATACGGTAAGGTTGCCCGGTACTTCGCTGCCGTCAGATGAACACCAGCAGTTGGGGAGGTGGCACTGACTCCTGTCGCATGGTTGCGCCGCGTGAATGTCATTTTGAGAATCTGATAAAATTAAAATGATCTAATATATATGAGGAAATCCAGGAAAATTTTACTTTTTTTTTTTAAGACACCCTTGTAGACGCGTTTTTTCTTCTTTCTAATTGAAAACGTTTTTGCGTGAACCATTTTTTTAAAGGTTGAAATTGTTTTAAGTAAATGGTAAAAAACTTCCTCATATAACGTACCATTCAATTAGAAAAGCTTTTCTTTTTCATTTTATTATCGACGTTAATAAAAAAGCCTTCGCACTAAAAAAAAAAAAAATAACGTAAAAGAAATTTCTCCCATAACACGTATATATATGCGACTCCATATTATGTATACACTATATGTATACGTAAGAATTAGCCGTAAAAACATATATAATTTAACATACTTATAGTTTACCGTAAAAAAAAAAGTGAAACTCACCACACCAAGCCTCGTCGGAACCGTCGGAGCAATCCGAGCTACCGTCGCAAAAGTACTTATCCAGAAGACAGCTACCATCACCGCATGCCAGGCTACCTTGCTCACAGCTACCATTTTCTAGCAGGGGTTTCGGTGGATCCTCTTCTGGAATCGACTTATCGAGCCTTACGCCAATTGGCCAATTTTATATAATATGTATGTTATACATACGTCTATGTGCGTATTTTTCTATATATAAGATCGACGATCGCTTACCTAGAATAACATCGCAGTTGTCAACGTTCGCCTTGAAGTCACAGATCTGACGGCTCACGTCGAATAGAAGACCTTGCGAGCATTTGAACTCGAACACCTCGTCGTCTGTGCGTGCGTGTATGAAAAGCATAATGGTCATGTTTTGATATTGAAATGAACGATTATTACGAGGGTATCGGAGGTATCGGGGAAATTTTTCTTTATAACATTCGCATATATGTATATATGTATATAACAAGCGGAGTGAGTTTTTATGAGTATATATATATGTACGCGGAGGAGCGCTTTCACAATTGGAAAGCCTTCGCACGGGTGCGTCGAGTATATCGTTGACGCGGCTTGTTTTGACGTTCGCGTGTGTATATCATATAAGATTTGTCGCTTAAGGATTTTTGCAGTCATCGTCGTGTGAATATAAAATTCATGTTCGGTGGTAGGTTACTTCCTTATATTCTTAATTTATATAATGGAATCTAAGCACGGGGGAATACACAGATAATAATTTTTTTTTAAAAATGTTATTGTCACTTTAATATATTAGAAGAAATAACAATAAAGTATATATAGGTATTCAATTATAAAAACCGACTCCGGTACGCAACGCTAATTCACAAGAAAAAAAACCCTGATATACAATGCCAATTAAGTTCCTCTCATTATACTCCCCGAATCCCGACGCTCTCCCTCACTCTCTTTCTCTCGCATTGCTGAAAAGGATCATGTAAACTGGATCGCAGCCTATGCACGCACTGCAAACCATACAATGCCATCGTCAAAACGAATTAACGCACATGCGCGGTAGTGTTCCTGGTATAATACGCGCACGTGCAACAAGTGTGTGTGTATGTAAGTAATACGTATATATATATACACACCTGAGGGGAGAGAAAGAGCCCATATAATAAAATTGCCTCCACACGTGTTGTATAACCAGTCCAAATCTGCACGACGCGTGTTGTGTGTATGTATATATGTGTGTTGGCGGCGCCGACGCTGGCGCGCACTTTTCCGCGTAACTTTCTCAATGCGAAGA
Source organism: Torymus texanus (assembly GCA_036873485.1). NCBI lineage: Eukaryota > Metazoa > Arthropoda > Insecta > Hymenoptera > Torymidae > Torymus > Torymus texanus. The sequence continues at coordinate 4,547,561 of JAYJLV010000056.1, forward strand.
TGCCGACGCGCACGCGCAAGTATAAGTACAGTCGCTACCGCGGCCGTAAAACAAATATAGGTAAGTGTATATGTTGCGACATACGCGTCGCAGGTGGCTTCTTTTTTTTTTTTTTTTGTTTGTCGTGTGATGATCCAATGATTGATAAATTTATGGTGGCGGAAGATCTAATATTTTTATGAAAATAATTAACTATATTCTAGCAGTGAATATTCACTATTTCATTATTGTATATTGATTAAATCTTTGGTAGAACAATTTTTACTAATTTTTATAATGGTTTTTTTCACTAATTCAACTTTAGAAAGTATATTTGAAACTATATGATGAATGAAAACAGTTTCTTTTTATAAATTTAATAAGCATAACTTGTAAGCTTGATTAATTTAGAATGAAGTTTTTTTTTACAATTTCAAGTTTACTCGCAATTATTTTAGAATGGAAACTATTAGGAAATCTTGTTTCGTAAATACTGCGTCGCTTCTGAATATTCTTTTTCAACGTAACCACACACGTACTAACGGCATATCGTTTGTTCGTAATAAGAGTATAAACACTAGCACGACCGACATTAACGATGAGAAAAATCTCATCGGCCTATAATTCCTATATATACATGATGCCGCATATATACGCGCGCACTTGTCTGTATATACACTCGATTTAATCGTCAGCGCTATTATAAGTTATTAAGAACCCCCGACATTCTCGAGTATAAACGAAAAAACCTCATCATTGAAACGTTGCTTCAACGTCCCGTTACTCAACCCACTCGTGACTTTTTCTTTCTCTGCACTCTCAATCATCTATAGCCACTAAAAAAACGACCAAGATCCACGATTTTCCACGAATTTCACTTGCGAAACTACCACGACGACGACGACGACGACGATCACGCTCATCCTTTCGATTTTTTTTTAATCGCTTCGACGACTTGTTAGCATTCGAAAATGGCGCGAACGTATATACGTATAGGACTTACCAAGGCAGAGGTAGTATTTGGCGCATTCGGCTGGTGTCCAAACTGTATGTGCCGGTGTTTTCGGATTCCGATAGAACTTGCTGTCGTCAAGACAAGGCGCTTCTTTCGTTGTTAGCGATTGTGCCTCGTCCTTTGCTGTACTCGCTCTCGCTATAATAAATTCAGAAATCAAGGCGATTATTGGTAGTAAATTGTGTGAATTTTATGTGTGTGTGCGAGTTTGGAAGAAGTGTTAGCTCAATTATACGTATATGCACAGGTGGGGATGTCGAAAGAGATGTGAGTTTTGGACAGTGGAATTTTATGCGTACTTTTTTTTATTTAATGTTGCGTAGTGGTTTTTAACAGGGATTAATCGTAAAAAAATTGGTTTTCTAAATAAGTAGATATGTACTGTTACTTGAAATTAAAATTTATTAGTCACACGAGCGTTTGTTTTACCGAAATTTCTATACGAAAAATACTTTGTTTAAAGTTATTTGTACGAAGATGTCGGCAGGTGTATGATGGACGCATCAATCAGCGTAATTTCCAAAACCTTTTGGACCGGGCAGAGTTGGCCTATATAACGTCTACTTAACAAAACAAGATTCTGGCAAAAAAAAAAAAATAAAAAAAAATTGCAATCGATGACAAAATAGCTGCTGAAACACTACGCACCCGCGGAGAGAAAAAAAAATAACTTACATAAATACTACTATTAAACGGTTGTAAATACAAGTTGTATAATTCGGTCAACCTAAAGGAGGATATCGTAAATTTTGTAAAAATAATTATAGTATGATTCACCGTTAAAATTCTTACATAGAAAGTATATACGAATTGTTAATTAAAAAAAGAAAAAAAAAGAATGAAATTTATGTACCACGCTGAGCACACTATAATTGTTAATCACATGGGAAATATATTAGATGAAATTGTATATAGCTGAAGTTCCAAGTGCACTTCACAACGTGACTGTTTAAAAAATGAAATGCAATTTTCTAAATGTACAATTTTTCCGTTCCAACGAGAAAATCCTTGTTACGACCAATAATCGAAAGATGCCTGCAAGGAAGTTATATCAAATGATATTTGAAACGACTTTCTCCCCGAGTGTGGGGAATGAATTTGCATTAAATGCATCCACTTTTGTGATGTCGTAAAGATAATTGGCCTTCCTCACAAAGGACTCGCTTCAAATATGACACTGCAGTAAGAAGCCATCTTTTTTTTTCTTCAATTTTCTGAAAGACATTAGTGTAATTGTATAGTAAGTGCTAATTTATAAATAAGTGAAAATTGGTATAGAAGAGAGACGTTAGAGTTGTTACGTGATAAATAAATTACATCGTATAACAACGCAAATATGTCACAATCTTTGCTGATATTTTTGTTTAAAATTAAAATACTATTGAAAAATGTCATTTAAACTGTGCTGATCGCGATTAGAAACTTAAAAGCCTGTACTCAATTGAAGATCGACCGGAAAGCAGACTATAATTTTGCTTGCTCTTTCTTTCAGCTGAACGATGAACGGTAAGTAGCCCGTACCAATGGCACTTTTACGACTAGGCTTTTTGAAGCGAACAATTAAAGCTATGCAATTAAAGCTATGGGAGGAAGAAATGAAAGTCTGTGTGAGAGAGAGAGAGAGAGGAGGCCTACTAAGAACAGTTTTAAACGCACCATTAGACTTTAAATACTGGAAATAAAGATCAAATATATAACATTTTTTTATCGTTTATTACACGTTAATAATTGAAGAGTGTGTTTCTAAAACAGGATAATTCTATAGTTTAGATCGTAAGTACAGCAAATATGCTGTTTTCTTCACACAATTTTAAAGAAATTTTTATATACTTGCAAATATATACTTGCAAAACTCACATCAATCTTTTCTATCACCAGCATCAACCGATCACTTTAAGAAGAAAAGCAACCCACCAAGAAAAACCCGCTTCAAATCTCCAAAGGTGCAGCCACTCAATCGTTAACCTGCCACGACTGCATACCCAATGTAAAGAAAAAAAAACTTCCCAACCTCGTATATCTACAGGATATCACAAAATACAGATACATGCGACACGGGCGATGGATCGAAATCGGCGCGCTTCACGATACGGGTTGCGACTTTTTGCGAGAAGAAAATTTCACTTCCGGTAATTGCATCGAACAGGTTAGCGTGCCCGCATATAGGTATACATATATATACACACATATATATACACACACACACACACACACACACACACACAAACACACACACACACACACACACACACACACA
>JAYJLV010000056.1:4550911-4581550 GCA_036873485.1 Torymus texanus
ACAACTCGTAGTATGTTGCTAGGTTACCTAGTCTCTGAATAAATAAATAATATCGTGTAGCCGGTAATGCAGGAATCGCGTCGGTACCCAACGTCCTCTTAAAACTGTGTCAATTGCTCGGTCGGTAATGATACGGCTATGGCATCCCCTTAAGGTGTTCCCCCACTTGGGATTAGAGTTTTGGTTTAGTTGAAATTTATCATTTACATCTATTGAATTAATTTATTGGAACAGCATCACGTGTTTCTCCATTGATCTAGCTTGCAATTATCGGATTTTGTCTATAGCCTGTATAATGGCCTACAGAACAGCAAGGCACGGTTGATAATTACCATCGCCAGCCGCAGCATGTACCGACGCGGCGCACAGGAGAATCGAGCGTCGCGCCGTCTTTACGCTGGGGTACCAACTACATGTTGGGGTGCCTCAGCTAGTCAGCTCCGCTATGGGCTTTGCGCTTCTACTCCTGTCTATCTTCTTTGACAAAACCCGATAATTGCAAGCTAGATAAATGGAGAAACACGTGATGATGTTCGAATACATTAATTCAATAGATTTCACAATAATAACCTGGTCTGCTAGCTTTGCCTGCTTCTGGCAACGATTAATTAATTCGACCCATGCCAATAATTTCTTCAAGGGAATTGACCAATCAGGGCTAAGTGCAGAAAGAACAAATAGAGCAGAGTAGCTTTGTTATTGTATACGATTTCCGTGATTGGAGATTTGGAGAAAAACAGTACTTATGCGCGCGCATGTCGAAGCTTTGAATACTGTAATAAAATCACCTTTCGTAGAGATATAGATACATGTAGAATTAACAAAAACTATTACAGACCTTATAAAAGTATAAGGCATTAAATTAAAACGGAAAAACGTGTTACTTAAAATTTTTATTTTTCTCATTTTTTTATAATGGTTGTTTTTTCATTATATTTATATAATTTACAGATATACTTCAATTTTTTTTTTGTTATTTCTTAAAATTTTACCCAATTTTTTTTTTAATTATATCTAAAAATTTTCCAAATTTTCACTCTTGATGCGGCATGTATTCCCTTGGCGACTCACCGAAGTACATCTTTGGTTTCTCGACAGTCGTCGCCGTTGCCGTCGTAGTTGTCGTCGTCGGTGTTGCCATTTCCTCGGTGACCTCGACGACGACAGCTGCCGGGCAAAATCTTTGGCTTGTACGCTCGTGATGCGCCACCGTTTCCTGGAGAAGAATCTCGTAGAGTTGAGTGCCGTTTATTCGACCTGAGCTTGCCGCTGCCGAGAGTTTGCGTAGCGATGCGTTGATTGCAGCGAGGACGACGTCGTCCTGACGACGTGGTGGCAACTCGCACGCGTTGTCGTCTAAGGTCACTATTGAAAAGTGTTATAGAAATTTTTTATGGGTTGTAGGTTGCAGCTCGTGGAAGGAGTTTTGTATTAATCGATAGAGAAAAAAAGTGAAATCATTGATCTTTTTATCTTAGTAATTTAAAGTAAAATATTGTGTACTTATATGTATGATACAATGATAGCATAAACGATATTTTATATATTAAAAGGAAGCTAAAGTATACTCGGTTTTTTGTATAATCTATATGAGTATTTATAGGTGTCAATTTTGGAGTTATCAATAATTATTATTCAACTATAATTGGTTTTTCCTTAACTGAAATTAAAATAGTATGTTTTATGTAAATTTCATTTTAATTCAGATATAGAATTTGAGTCTGAAAATAGAATTTTATTATCATCTCAAGCATTATTTATAGCCGTGCAATACTGGAAACTAGGTCACAGATGCAAATTAGCGAAAAAATTAATTGATTCAACAGCGTACGAATTAGCCGATTTTTCATTGACGTGCGATAATGATTTACTTCTAATTGATTAGTTCGTATAAATTTAAACTCACAATAGTGAAATAACAAAATTTCCAAATTTATATGTTATTATAACCCATAAGTTACTTTGCACGTTGGAATCTTCTTCAGCCCTTAATCGTATGCCTTGGATTTCTTCTATCGACTCGAATGATTCGACATTTTCCACTTTTCGTTGATCGGTCGTTTCGACAGAAGTCTCGGAGGTTTGCGTTAGCTCATTGCTATCAGCACGTCGTTGATTGCCAAATGAATTATACTGTTGTAATTTCCGTGTTATAGTTGCCGATGTACATTCGTAAAGCTTTTGTAAATGTAGTTTTTCACGCCTGTATTTTTTTGGTTATCATGGAAAATTAGTAACCTTTTTTCGCAAAAAGAAAAGTGTAGTAATTGAACCTTAAAGAAACTTACGCTACTTGCGACTGTGTTAGTCCAAAAATAGTCGAAATAAGAATTGCGAGGCCTAAAAGATAATAGTTCATTTTTTTTTTTAGTAAAGAAGTGTAGTGTACTGAAAATTTTGCTAACGTTTGTTAGTTAAGTTTGACGTTTTTCGACAACAGTCGAAAATCGGTTAAAAGATTTCAAGCGTATGATTATATGTATATATATAGAAAATAAATGAATAATGTAGTCGGGAGTAGAATAAATAGAGAGACGTTGTAGTCAAAGAACAAATTTTTTATTCCACATCTCGTGGTACCATTGTACTTGATTAATCTTTACAAATATTCCAATGTCTCAATTACTGAAGTAATTAAAATTTATATTCTCAGTCTCCTCTTGATTGCAAGAGGACAAATATATATATAAGCCCTTCTTTAGTGGAAATATTTTTTTCTTTTATTTTACGATTAAACCACTCAATAATAATAATAAACCACGACAAGACTAGAAGTACCACAGGATTCAATTATCACGCTCGCTATGGCCTCCTCATCGCAAAGAAAAAACATTGTACATCACTTGTGTGCAGTAAACCAGTAGTAAAAATTCAGGTGCAACGTTAGTCATAATAGTTAACTGGGCTGACGAAGATATAGGTACATGTCACTTTATCGTTTTACTGCAGCGATTAAAAAAAATGTATCCGAATGGAACATAGAGAAAAAATATTAATTTTTTTTTTTTTTGTAAGATCCTTGGTCTCGCCGCATTTGTGCCGAAGAGTCACTCTCTCCCTCTCTTACTCCTTTTTTCTCTTCTTTTCTCTATCTTGACATTAAAACTGCCTAGTTTGAAGCTCATTGATTATGAAGGTTAACAATTTGGAAGGAGGAAAAACAAAAATGCAAAACTGTCGTCGAACACATTATATGGCGCAACGGAAAAATCATCGAAATTACAAACGATCAGGAAACGAAAGGCTTACGCGCATCAAATGGCCGGTTTAACCCGGCTCTTCGTACCCTGCGCGAAATACAAGAATGTATCAAATATATAATATATTATTATCGTTTTCTTTCTTTTTTAATCTTTTAATATAAATGTCTCTCTTAATTGGGCATCGTCCCTTCGCGGAATGATACGTGGTGCTCTGAATCAAAATTTAATCGTCCAAGTCGTTGATGTGAAGAACTTCCCTGTGAGTCAGGCCAGCTTTGAGCAAAGTCACGATTTCAATGGTTGGATATAAAATTCTTCTAGGATAGCTGGTGGTTATTTCGAAGTTCACAGGTGAATCTGGCTGACTGAATATCCAATGATAAACGTCCTATAAAATAAATGAAATGTAAATAAAAAAAAATTGTAAAGCTTCCATGTAAAACTTTACTTGATTTACATCAATTTTGAAATGTTACATTTCCTTTTCTTTTATCAGTGAGTGTATATATTTTTTATCGTTTAGCAAGTATAGAATTGATCTTCAAGATCACATATATTGATAACGTTGATGACGAAACATACATTGATAGTGTAATGTCTATTTTGAGTGAGTGAAATTGATCTTGCATTCGAAGAGCTACGACGCTCTTCGGTGACCAAGTTATAAATTAACATGTTAAAAATTCTATTAAATTAATGAATTTAAATTGAACGACTAAGAAATAATTTAAAAAAGATTTTCTCTTCTGGAATGCAGTTGAGAAAAGATTTGTTTTTCTCAACAGCAATAAAACATGCATGAAATACGGAATGAAAAACTAACCTGAATTGTGTCATTCATCTGAAACCGGCGCTTCACCGTCCTCTCGCCAAGCTTAATCTGCAAATGACAGGCGTGGGGGTCAGTGGGCTCGGGCTCGCGAGGTATCTTTTCCACAGTCATTTTTTTCTCCATCTTAACGCGTTCCGCTTCCCTCTCTAGTGCGTTAATAAGCTCGAGCTCGCGCGCTTCCTCCTCCTCGCGCGCCCTGCGCTCCTCTTCACGTTTACGATCCTTCTCCTGATCGGCCCGCAGCGATTCTTCGTAAGCGCGATCCTGCTGCTGCCTCAGTGACTGAGTAGCGCTACGTTCGGCACGTTCCTGGCGCGCCTGGATCAGATTGATTTCGTTGCTATCGATGATTGTGCGCATACGATTCATCAGGTCCGTTGGTGATGGTATGCCCTCCATTCTGAAAATGACGCGGTTACGATCAGGGGTTGGAAATGAAGCGGTGATAGTTCTTTGTTTTAAAGAATGAAAAGAAATTGTGCGTTAACGTTACCTTCCTACTATAGTCATCTTATTCTCCTTTAATACAATGACGGCCAAAAATGGGTAAGTACCGGCTTTGAGCGCCTCCGCTACTTTGTAGCCCTCGCCCGACTTTATGTTACACGCCCAAAATAGGGTGTGAGTATTTACATATCGAACTACTTCAGGATCCCCTAGAGTATTTCTATAAATTAAAAAATACAAGTTTGTTAAAATGACATTAGATGATTAATACTAATGTTGCTGCAGTGAAAGTGTATTACCTGCACCACTGATCAACCTCCTGCGATTCCTGTTTGTGAAGATATACAAGAAGAAATCTTAATTCTTGTTTAGCATCTGAAAGAGCTTGACTGTAGGAGCCTTGATAAAATACAGGGTGATTTATTCCATATTGCTCTTCGTACGCTCGTATAAAATTCATGACATCTTGGACAGGATCCAAGGAAACTAAAAACAAAAATATGTGATTTATTCACTTTCTTTATTTTTAACCTCAACTTAAAAATAAGAGAAAAAAAAGGAAAGAAAAATTTAACTACCAGGCCTGACATTCCTCCTAAATATTGCATATATAAGTTGTAAAATACTGGTGACAACATTGTAGCATAGAGATATCACATAGGACAAAAATCCACCACTTCCGGAACTCGCTGGGCTGAAGTAAATTCTGGAACTAGCTTCATCAACAACTGGAGGAGGACGTACTCTTGAATCCTGAGCATACATTGACGGCCGACCCTCATATAAATTGAGTTGCTCCTACAAAAGAATTATCAGTAATTACTCACTGAATTCTATGCAAAAATTAGTGTAACAGATGTTTCTCTTATTCTTTCAATTCCATTTTAAATAGAAAAGCCAATTATAAATAAAATTTTTAAATCCCTACATATAATTAAAAAAAAACTGTCTTCATTGGAACTATCAAAATTTTTCCATCAAAACAGGTAGCTTTTAGTATGTGCAATGTGTCATCAATTATGTAAACGAGATGTAAACACAACCCTTTTCCCACGCCTCTATTCCCACAAAACCCCGACAAAAACCACGTACCTGCACGGCCACCTCCAGATTCCAATTGTGTCGCTGCAAGACATCCCTGCACACGGATAGGTCCTCGATCCTTGTCAAGTCCTGAACACGGGCGGGCGCGAGCGTAGTTGTAAAAGAAAACACACATCATCATCATCATCATCATAATGAACTATGACGATTTCGAGACTACCGCGCGTACATAAGGAGAGCGCGCGCGCACGAGTGAGAGAGAAAATGAGTGCAGTGCGTGTGTACATCCGATGTTTGTTGGAGAACAAAGGACAAAGCTCGCAGACGCCAGCTCGGAAAACTCTCTCGCGCATCTATCATGTGCGGAAAATCTTCCACAGATGACGACGAGGCTCGCTCTCGCACACGCGCGCGATGATAAAGGTGGAGAAAAATAAAAAGGGAGAGGGACATGTATCGTCGCAATCGCAATATGTATATCTACTCTCACCTGGAACTGGAGGACCTTCTCGATCTGATCGCCGATGAGATCGCCAAGCTCGAAATCTGCCATTGCGTGTTTGTCTCTTTCTTTTTCTCTCAAGGAAATCGGTCTGATATAAAGTGCAGAAGCGTCGACGAGCTCTCAGTCATTTGGAGAATATCATCGGCACTCTTGCACACAGCCTACTGCTGCTAGCTGCTACTGCTGCTGCGCCCCCGCGTCGCCGTCTTCCTCCTCTTCCGCCGCCTCGTCCTCCGGAGCAGCCAACTCGCGAAGTTGCGAAGCTACCACTTTACCCCCGTCGCTGCGTTACAACCTCGCGTGTCTCACACACGGCTAACAATGTTGACGGCAGTCTAGAGTTAGACGACGACGACGACGATAACGACAACAACAGTTCGTGGAAGTAGAGCTTTTGTGAGAAAACTACTCAACGTCAACGACTTCTGGGGCTGCTCTTGCTCTAGTAGCTGATTGCTGCTGCTGTACACGACACATACTCACATGCGCACGCAGAAATCGCCAAAATCACTCTCTCGCACGCGACACTGGCGACGCACCGCGGACTCACCGAGTGGGGGGTAAAATCATGTAGGTATATATACGCGCGCGCAGTTTTTTAAATAGATATATATGATTATGTTTATTTTGAGGTTATAGATATTAGATGTTATAGGAGTGATTAAGGTTAGGTTTGCTCTTGCTGCGCGCCGAAAAAACGTTGCTGTTGTCGTGATGCTGCGAGCTTATATTCATCACAATTCTTTCGTTGACGAATGGTAGTTTTGAAGATTCTTTTAAGTAAGGAGCGAAGGGTTAGCTGGCGAAAATGTCGATCGAGCCCATTAAAAATTTACCGTGAGTGTATTTTTTTCGTACTTGAAATTTGAACTGCAGCAGTACTGTGGTGCTCTGGAGTATATATATGAGATATACCGCCCGGCTGTATATTACTTCATTTGTTATTAAGTTCTTTACTGGTGAACAAGTAACATTTTGAATTGAATTTCAATAGATTTTTACTTTCTTTTTGAAAAAAATTGATGTTAAGAAGTCTTTTAAATCATTAATTTTTATCTGGAAAAAGTTTGTCATATTCCTTGTTTCATTTGTTTACAAACTGTTATTTATGATTTTTGTTGTACAGTTTATTGTATAAAACAAAAGTAATGAACAATAATGTAAAATAGAATTTAATTTTAATCAAATGAAATAAAAAAGAAATGATAAAATTCAATTTTGATATTTAAAAAAAAAAATATAATTGATAAGAAAAACATACAACAGAATGCTTTTTGGAGCCTTTACTCAATAAGTTGATATCATCTTTTGTTAAAATATTGATATTTTTATTGTGTTTAATTAGCTACTTCAAGGGTCTCTGGTCTGTGATATCTGGCACAACTTGTCGCTGTGATAAGGAGCTTGTCAATGATGAACTTAAAAATGCAACTGAAATATTGCGAGATGGGCTGTCTTACTTCAAGCCATTTACAGAAGCATCCCTACAAGCAGTTTCTAAAAAGACTCCATCTCCCCCACCTAAAATGTATGACCTTATTAGCAAATTAGCACCACTTTTGGTAAGTACTCCAAAATTTTTAATTTATTAAAGAAATATTGAAAATGTAATTATAAGTTACTTATTTTTCACTATAAATTCTGATTATAACCCAAGTTACAAATATTCATTTCAGAATTTAGATGCAACAATAGCATGGGACCTAGTTTGTAATTTCATGCTTTGTGAGTACAGGAATTGTGCTGAGACTTTTGCATCACAGCTCACAGACCTATCCTCTATGAGAGCTTTGATAGAACAGATTTGGACTTTTTATTATACAGAGCGTATCACATTAATCAAATGTTTAAAATTAATGGTTGAATATAGAGAAAATCAAAAACATCCTCATCGTAGCCATTTTGCAAAATTTTTTGACGAAATTCTTCTTGGCAATCTTTTAGAATCAGTTAGAAAGCAAATAGAAGCCTTGAAATTTATAAATCCTCCTATCAGATCACAACTATTCAGTGATGAGCATCTTCATCAACTGTACAACAGCAGTCTTACTGAAATAAGAGAGCTATTGCATATTTTTACTGTAATATTGCATGAGGTTCATGTAGCTGAAAATAAGTTTGTTGACATTTATGGTAGTATTAGTGGTGAGCCACGACGATTAATAAGCTCTAAAAGTCATGAGGATAAAGAAGCAGTTGCTAAAAAAATTCAAGAAATTCAATATAGTCAAACTGCATTGCTGATTGTTGGTCTTGATATGATGAAACATTCGGGCATGGAGGACTGGATTAGAGAAGTCAGAAGTAGCATGCAAGATGTCCTTGAGCATAAATGCGTTCGCGATTCGTTGACTCAAGATGGGCCCTTACTTTTGGCATGGATGTTAGCAAATTATACAATTGAACCAGATAATCCTGATACTTTTATCCGTTACAGACCTTTTGGTATCAGAGCTATCCAGTTAAACGTTTTTTATTACTTACATGGATTACTGAATAGCGAAATGATTAAAGAGAAAACGCAGTATGCCATCACTGTACGAGGCAGTATTTACAACCTTTTCACCCTACTCTGTGCTTTTATAGACGAGGATAAATTCGATTCTTTTCCAGGTACATTATTCGTATTCTTACCATCACAATAATTAATGAAAAATTAATTAATAATTATTAATAATTATTTTTGAAAAACATATTCACGTAAAAATTTTGCACTTAGGTATATTTGAGGCATGCGCCGCTGTCTTGAGCTTTCCGGAGACAGCCGCACGCTTTTGGCAAGAGAAAGCCGAGGAAGGCGGCCCTTGGACTATTGTCAAATACGCCATGCAATGGTTTCCCTACAGATTCGAGCCGTTCACTTACATCGTCACGGGCTTAGCCAGTGCCTCGGCTTCCAGTTCGGTCGCCACCCTAGAAGTCTTGGAAAATTTACCATCAATCACACTCGAAGTTCCGAGGCGTGCCTTCGGTGGAGAAATGCAGCGTAGACCGTACGAGCAACAGTGCATCATTCACAGCAACGCGTTCGAAATACCAGAAAATTGCGCTTACACGAAGATTAGTGCGGCTAAGAGGACTACGCCGCGGGAGGAGTACGATTTGATATTGTTCGAAACCAAAGCCAATTACTGGGACGCCTTTCATCATAGAATCGAGAAGCTTCTGTTCGAAGCAAGCGGCGGCATCGCTAATCTCAGCGAGAGCAATAATCTACTACCGGAGCAAGTCACTCTTGGCTACGGCTTGCTCGAGACACTCTTGACCACTGACGTGGATATATCGATCAGCATGGTCATCCCTACGGAACTCAGTTTTGAAATTGTCAATCGTTTTTCTTATCCAATCCTGCCGTACAACATATACAAGGTAAATTTGGCAAATCTATAAACTCGATAATAAAGACGAAAAAACCATGCAAAGAACAAATTTTAACAATATCGACATTCTTTAGGTGGTAGCCGCTTGCATCAAAGTTTCCTCGAAGCTTGTGCTACGCTATCCGGAGGACGTTTTATCTCGCATGCGCACCGGTGTCTATCCGCGCTTCGACGATCGCTACCAAAAAACGAGCGAGTTCGCTCAAGCTGTATCCTTCGACGGTGGCCTCGTAGCTTCTTGGCTCTCGAGCATTGAGACTATTCAGCACACTTATCCCATTCTCGACGCCTACCTCGACACTCTATCCAATTATCTAATGGTACGCCACAGCAAGGAGGCCCTGTACACCGTCGAGATACCAGGCATGATTATGCTCCTTCAGAGCGTTCTGCCGAAACTCGATTCCTGGTATTTTGATTCGGAACTCGAGCGCGTCGAACTCTGGCTAAAGAGCGTCTATTGTCTTCATAGAGCGCTAGACGTGACGCCTGGTAAGAAGGAAGAATCGCGTAGCGAACTCAGGAGAATCGTTACGTATAACTTATTACATTTGGAGCCGAGGCACGCGTTGCTGAAGCTGGTGAGGACTGGCGAGAAAATGCTGAGGAAGAAAATGATGAACGAGACCGATTGGATTGGCGGCAAGGGATTCAAGGTAAATAAGAGTCGTGTATCTAAAATTTATTCGTTATTCGTAAAATTAATTCATTTATAATTTATTAATCTTTAGGTAATGAAGAGTGTACAGTTGGCGCTATCGGTGGTTAACCGACTGCTTATGTACCGCAAGAAGCTTGGCATGGGCGCCGACGAACGGTCACCACTCGAAGCCGCATTGTATGCATCGCCCTCGTTACCCAACGCCTTGCTCATTGTTCCGACAATTGTCGACTACCTGTACGTATGGTTCAGCCCGGCATTACAAGCGATGGCGGTGAGATTGTTGAAGAAGTTCGCCGAGGGTTTCTCTATGTCGTTGCTCGTATGCATGGGTATGGACGGCACGGCGATTCGCGAAACCTTCGCCTCGAGGCTCATGTCGCCAACTTGCAGCGCTGAAGTCAAGGTGGCCATACTCGAGCTCGTCACCGTGTGTCTAGACAAGCAGCCAGGTTTGAACGCGTCAATTGAATTCATACTTATATTATTAAGAGAATGGGGTATTTTAAAATTGATGTTTGAATTTCAGGACTCACGGAGGCGCTGTTCAACATAATGCACCAAGCCGAACGTCGACGTATTTTTCCCCGTCCAGCCGACGAATTTCTTACCGAGGGCTGCACTCGCTTCCTCGATCTCTACCTGGATCGTGTACGCAAGGAGGAGGATATCATTTACGATCGCCTGTACGATAGTACTATGAACCTTCTGCGCGCCATGTGGTATCACCGTAACGAGATCCTGGTGAATTTCTTCCGCAAGCGTCCAGATTTCTGGACGAAGCTATTCGCTCCACTCTTCCGTAAACTTGTGTCTCGTGTGCGCGGCTACTCTCAGTTACTCGATATCGTCACTCTGGAGTTGTTTAAAAGTCCACAGCTAGAGAAGGATTTTATTACAAATTTAGATAAGTTATTGGACGAGAAAGCAGACCACTGGAATAAACTCACGGAGTACGTGTTTGCAAGTATACCCGCACCACCGTCCGATCAACTTATGTATCAGGATGCCGAGATGGAGGACGATGATGAAGAACAAGTAAGTTTTTGTTGATACAGCATTCAGTTGTATAAATTGTTATTAAACTTTTGGTACAATAGTGAAAGAAATTACATCAAACTTCACTTTTATAACTACTTAGGTAATAACAGAGAAAGAAGCTGGCGTAAGACCTCTGTACGAGACAAATCTGGAATCCTGGTACCAATTGCTTGTCGTGTTGACTGGCGAACGAACATCTCGCAACTTCTCCATCAGCTCCCGACAAGCTCAGCACACCACCTGTCTCGCTCTGGACAATCTGCTCATCCGTCTGAAACAACTGCCGCCCAATTCGAAAAAGGAACGCTTAGCAGCGGCCAAGTTGACGATGCTACTGGCCTCCATCTCTCTGCGATGCGTGAGCTCATGGCGCGAGAAGTGCGTCGGCGAGGGCAGAAACGCCGTTAAGATAAAGAACCAGCTAGTAGAATCAATGCAGGAAATCGCCCAATCGTATCGCGGTTACGGCAGACCATTGCGGCAAACCCTCGTTGCCCTGACGCTCAGCTGGATCGAACTCGTCGAGGATCAGCTCGCTACGGACGAGATGATGCAGGAGTACTTGCTTGCCCAGGCATGCACTCTTGCCATCGGCGATATTGACGATCTCAAGGAACTGGCACGGAACCGTGATCGTAAACGTAAACCCGACAATGAGGCCGAGGAGGAGGTTCGCCGCGAAGCTGACGAAGCAGCCGCTATCTCCGAGTGTATCCCTGCCACGTTGACGATCTGTCTTGTTACGCGACTGCTAAAGTTCAAAATGGAAGAGGATATCAAGAACGGCAGCAAGAGGAAGAGAATCCCTTGCGTACAGCTGAGGCAGCTGGTGCCGGAGCTGTTAGCGTGCGCCGGGATCACTCTGCAGAAACATCCGTACATGAAGTTCAGCAAAGCCGCGTTGATGCTGTTGAGCTTCATTTCCAGATCTTTTCACGAGTCCATGACTTTGGAACAGGAAGCCATTGCCAAACTCTGGCTAGCGCTCATACCACCCAAAGATATCAAGGGTAGTCTGCAAGATTCTTTATACGACGTAAGTTGGTTTTTCTGTTTTCTTATGTACAAATTGCTATATTTGATGTTTCGTTTGCTGAAAAATTCGATTAAATTGAGACAATTCATTGACGTAAAATCTTTGGAGTGAAAGACACAATTGAAGAATATTATACATACATTTATTTAATTTTTTTAATTTACAAAATTTGATGCAAAAATTCATGTTTACAGAGTGAATAACATAACGTTCATAATTTACATCATTATTTATACAATCCATAGTAAAACATGAAATTTGTACATATTTTGTTAAATTCGTTTTTCATACAATGCGATACACTCATACAAAAGAATAAAATAATAATAATAATTGCTAGTAGCCCCGAGTTTTATGGTTCTTTAATTCGGCAATACTCTAGGTTATATTCTTACGGAAATTTTATAAATAGATTTGTATTATTAACTTAATGCAATTGATTATAAAATAAATTATTAAAGGCAAATTCCGAAAAATATACAATAAATTTTTTAACATCTTTACAGAGTAATTACAAATTTAATGTTTATGCTGTATATTATAAACAACAATCCACATTCATTTTGATTGTTTATAAGTACATTTATATATACAACTAATGTTGATTTTATGGTAATTGGAAACTCTAATAAGTACTACAGATTTATTTTTCCAGCAATAAATAATACTGAAAGAATTGTTTGATGGAAACGTATACATTACTTTTATTTTATTTTTGGATATTCTTTCGAATTTCAAATTTATTTCAAAGTGCAATTAAATAAATCACAATCTTAACAGGTATTTCTTAAAACATATATTAAACACATATATAGTCTTATTTAAGAGAGTATTCGTCTCAAATCACACACTTTTAATGTTTTAATGTACATGTGTAATGTACATGTATTAACACTTGTAATTGTGGTAAGAGAATATCCAAATAGATTTATGCAATTAAAGTTTCGTAAACTTTCGTCTTTACAATAATTACATATTCATTCGTAAGAACTTTATCCATAACTTATACTTCTACAACATTCAATATATCTATTTTGATTATCTGTTGAAATGTTAAAGTAATTATTCCTATCA
The DNA here is from genome assembly GCA_036873485.1 of Torymus texanus. Lineage (NCBI taxonomy): Eukaryota > Metazoa > Arthropoda > Insecta > Hymenoptera > Torymidae > Torymus > Torymus texanus. The sequence goes on from JAYJLV010000056.1 coordinate 4,564,135, forward strand.
CGCGAAATTTTCAATATATATGTTCTCTTTAAGAGAATATCTTCCCTCCAAAGTGGAGGTGTTCTTGAAGTGATTGACATATCACTACAACAATGTAAAGTAGTAATACTTTTGATAAGACTCATTTGAATAATTTACATGTCATTGAATTACCTTTGAAAAATCTTGAATTACATTTATGAAAAAATGCATCGTACGGCCGTTTGGACAAAAATATAATATAAACAAGTGTTTTTATTTTTAGATAATTTTAAATTTTCAAAAGCTTTTTACTTTTAACTATTACACTTTCGCGAGATGTCTCGATCGTACATACCAAATGCTTGTCTTACCAATCGCACGTATTTCTCACACTGTACATTGAAAAAAATACTATACCAGCAATCCTTAGGAAACAAAAATTTTTCTTATAACCCATTGATCCCTATTAACGTACAAATACATTAACAACAATGAAATCTCAAATCTTTTAACATTTCTCTTCTTCCATTACAGGACTGCGCGAGTGGGCTAAGCCGATGGCGCTGTCAGGAATGGTGGCCGCTATACACAGCAGGCCTTGAGTTCGTCTCTAGCCTCGTCACGGGTAGCTGTTTAATCTCGACGTCTGTCTCCGCTGTGGTAATGTACCTGGGCTCTCACGAGTATCTGCTCACCGAGGGTTCAACGCTCTTACGCCATACCGCTGATCCCGTGGCCGCAGATCTCATCCAGTCTCTCGTCACGCTCATCTCAGCTTTATCCGTGATGCCCATTTTCTGGGAGTCGGTGCATCCTTCTGTCAGGGAGACGTTAGTTGTGAGTATTTTTTTTTTTACGTTGTTTATAGATAATGGTTTTGGTGACGTGATGTAGGTTTTATATACTTGATCGATTGAAGTGATTGAGTTGCGAATGGACGAGTGAATTGGTGGCAACGAAGAGGAGACGAACGGGTATTATAATGTTTTTGATGGTGTCATTGTCATCGACTGATGAAGTTTGGTTTGATATTATTCTAGTCGTATCTATTGAAGACATCGATGTAATATTGGCATGGTAGGTATAATGATAATGAAAATAAAGTGAAAATCAATTTAAAAGGAATCTATTGAGTTGTTGAAGCATCATAACATCATTTGATATTCTTGCTACACACATTATTTATGTGTAAAATTTTAATCCTTCAAATTAACCTGCTGAAAATATAAAATGGTTCCTGTAAGAAGAAGTTTTAGTAAAGGTTTGTTGTATATAGAGATGAAAGTTATAAAAAAAATTGTGTTTAAAAAATATTAGTTTGTTTGTCACACAACATTTGAAAATTAACTAGCCGATTCTTAAAAATACCAGTAAAAAGAAAAATTATCCGCTAGTCCAGATTAACGATGACAGCGGATTAATCAGAATCCAAATATTTTATTTTGCAGAAATGCACGTATCTGTCATACGACAGCACAGTGAATCTGTTGCTCCGTCCGCGCATCCTTAAGTTCATCATCGACGGTATCAGCGTGGAGAGTGCTGAGGAGCTACAAAGTTGCGACGAGCGTCAGTTGAGCGGTGATTTACGGCTTCTCGTCAACAAACTCATCCTGATTAACACCAGCTGCGCCCAAAGCTTTGTGCGCTTCTCGCCCCGGCTCAACGCACTTGTCGACACGATCAATGCGCAGGAGGACTTTTGGTGAGTTTTGTTTTGATTTTTTAGTGAGTGTGGTTTTCTTCCGTGATTTTGTAATGCAAAACTGGAAGTTTGTTACAAAAAAAAATTTTTTTAATTTCATAATTTTAAATATAATTTAGAGTGTTTTAAATTGATATACAAGGCGCGATTTTATACTGGGTTTAAAAAATTACTATTTGGTTGTATAAAGAGCATGAATTCGTTATTCTATAAAAGTTGTTAAAGATTCAGTCAAATTAAAATTTTTTTTTTTTATTTTATAAATAATTTTTACTTATATAAAATAGTGAATTTCAGTCTACAAAGAATATGCCAATTGTTTTAATGTTTATCGTGCGAAAAGTACACATCTAATATTTCCTTTATCATTTTAATTAGATTAGTACTGCTCCATTTAAAAAAGATTATTCGATCACAAGATATTATAAAACCAAAACGACACTTTTATTTCTAAAATTCAAGGTACGCTCCAATGGCGGAGATGAACTTCGGCCCGCCGCAGATGTCCATCACGTCGGGCCCACGTCTGACCTACGGTACTATCATCAGCTCGACTCAACTTTTCACTCAAGCCCAATGGCATTCCCTGATATCTGCTTCTTCAACCTCGAGTACTTCTTCGTCGCAGAACCAAAATCAGGGTAGTTCCAGCTTACGTGCGAGCCTAGGAAGCACCGGCAAGGACGAGCGCATCGACTCAGCACGCAGGGAATGGGAGCGCGCAACACCAGAGAACCTGAGACGCATGCACGCCAAGGATCTGCGCAAGATTTTATACTCAGGCTCCTCATCGGCGAGTCTAGGTCAGTCTGTTATCGCCAGTGCTTCATCCTCAAAGCTCGATTTCTCAAACTACCTGACAGGTCACGAGCTAACAGTGCCGTTGCTCAGTGCGCCAAGGCTGATCAAAAGGCCTTTCGATCCACTCATCTGCGAGAATATGATCCTCTCGAGGGCGACGGCCTTGGCTCCATTACCTGGTAGATCGGGTACGTCACACGTGGGTAGAGGCAGCAGTCCAGGTGCCCAGACGAGAACAGCCGATGGGAAATCGCGCAGTCCGTCGCGGGACGGCGGGGCGAATGGTACAAGCAGCGATCCCTGGTTCGACTCAATGGACGACAACAACACGAGATTGGCTCTTGAAGTAAACCTCGTACTCATACTGTGCCAGGCGTTGGAAGGCGTTAGAAGCCCGAGACTCGCCGTCAGAGACAGACAATTGATCGTGAGGGAAACAGCCACAGAGCTGAGTGTATTTTTCGATTTTCTGGAGCACCGAGGACAGCAGACCGAGTGGAAGGTCGCTGCTACTCTGGTTGATCCTGATGGCAGACGATCGAGGATCGTACAGGCACCCGAAGAGCAGTACAAGAGGCTACCAGCGAGACTGATCGACACCACGACTGTATGTAAGATACCCGTCAATAACACTGACGTGGACGTAGAAGCGGAAGAGCGACCAGAGAAAGAGGTCAGGTCGCAGAAAGATCCTGTGACATCGGGTGGATTTAAAGTCGTCGTCAACACGGCCAAGTTCCTGCCGCTGCTCGGAAAACTACTCAAGTCCGTAGTCGAGGCTTTAGATTCTGCACAGTTTGGATGATGAACGTAGAATAAGGATGGACTGATGATTGTTGTGAGGATGTAGAGTTTCGTCGGTGAATGTTAACGTGTGCTTGCCTTGTGAGGGATATCGAGGATATTTGTGACGAGTTGGGTACCAAGGGAGACTGAGTATCAAATGATTTGCCTTGAAAGGAAAAAATGTTCAAAAACTGCTGAGTAGTTAAAGTGAAACAAGACAAACCATAGAACTAGGACTATTTTGAACCAATATTTCAGATGATTTTAAAAATGTTTTATATCAATGCGTCTTCAGTTTTCTCAATTTCTTGTTTATACGGTGACATGGTTTGCTTTGAAATATAATTTTGATACTCAATATTTCGATTGAAATTTTATATAATGTTTTGCTTTTTCTGTTTCATTTATCAAGAGTGTTTCTTTGGATTAAAATATTCCTTGGATTTTATTGAGACTTCCGTAAACTATTATATTTAAAATATTTTTTCCTAGTCTCCTCGTTTGCGTAAATTTACTATTTTGAAAAAAAGTTTTATGGAATTATATATGTTGTGATTGGAATAAAAGCCAAATACATAGTTAATGTAATAACATCTAACTTTCTAATGAATCATGAGATGTGAGTGAGTAAAGGCGAAACAGAACATTGTAAATCCCAAGACCTTTAAGGCAAATTTGTATTTATTGTTAATAATTGATTAAAATTGTAATAATTTTTCAATAAACTGTGTCTATCACATATAATTCTTTGTTTTCTTAAGTTTTACAAAAAATAAGAAAATAAAGGGATGGTTGTTAAAAAAATACAAAAAAGTTATGGTTCTATACGACTTTCATTTACTTGATGATCCTTACATCACAGTGTCTGTCGAAAAAAGTAGAATCGATCAATGTTACCGATACGCACGATCGGCTTTATCGTATTTAAACTCCACTAGGAAACTACAGTTAAAACACGTCGCTGCGAATCATTAAGTAGTATTAGTTTGACAAAACTTTATTATAACAAAGACATACATTGCGAAAAATTTTTATATCACGGTTATGATTACAACGTTTCTGTGTAAGTACGAGTGTACAGTTAATGCCATTGTAATCACAACCGTATTTTACAAGACGGTTTTTCTTTTATTTATTTTTATTTTTAATATTTATTCCTTTAACTTGTCTCGCTAAACGAGTCATTTAATATATATATATATATATATATATATATATAGTTATGTATCTATATATATAGTCAGTCAAGTTTCGACTGTAATTTCCTTTATAGAATTTCACATAAAAAATGTTTACTCAGGCGTTCTATCACTTTACAGTCACTCTAAGCAATGACAGACACAATGAAATCTTACAGTGATACAGTAGAAAAATATAATTCGAGGTTGCTTTAACGAATGCAATGGTTACGATTTTTTTCATATTTTTCATCCATTTTTCGTATGTGTATTCGTATGCATGTGTGTACATCATATGAATGTTCAAACGCAAGGGAGAATTTTCTATTACAAATGTGAAAATTATTCATTGAAATATTATACTCTAATATAATACAGATAACAACGTTACTACTAAGAATAATATTCTGAATATTTTCAATCAATATTCGTTATCATGTACATATAATGCATGTAGAAGTAAAAAATTATTTATTATCATTGTAAAACATTCACAATGTATAACATTGTACTCGTTATAACTGCTGACAAGCTTTTACGTATCGTCTTAAATATTTTTAAACCGTACTATTATTTTGAAAACAAAAATTGAAAAAAAAAAAAAAAAAATTTATGTTAATCTTAATCTAAAACAATCCACATAAGTGATATTAACTAATAGAATATAAACGGATACTAATTTATATACTTTATCAAGAAATGCAACTATTTTTGCATTCAATTTTTTGAAATACATAGGACGTGAAACTTTCAAATCCTTAACATTTTCTTTCATGAAAAATAGTATCAAATTGGTGTTATGACCATTAGTTTGAAATAAACGAAATGTCTTTAACTCAATACAGTAAGTAGATATTTATGTTTTGATTATAAACATATTTATAAAATCTTTTAAAAAAACGGTATTAAGTACAGAATTCTGGTATTATTGCGAAATTAATATTTTTAGTCATTCGCGAGTTTGAAAATTAACTTGCAAGAATTAAATATTTATTTCATTTGAATAAATTCAAATATTTTTCTTTAACCGGTAATGATAATATCATACATATTTATCATTGTTACAAACTCTCGTGTGACTCAATAATCTTCAAAGGAAACCCCTTTGCAACAACGTCAGAATCACGTCATCTGTCATTAATTATAGAATATTCTCCCACGCGCAACTGTATTTATATTTCTATATTTTCTCATTATTCGTGTGCCGACAGTAACACGCACGCGTCAACGGACGACAGAATCAAAGACAGATAAAGAAGAAGAAACAAGAAGAAAAGTTAAGCCCGAGAAGAGAATGAGAGAGCAAGGAGGAAAATGCTGAATGAAAAGATAGAGAGAAGATTGTAGAGCAGGGTCGCGCGCTCAACGCGCCTTTCCCCATCACGGCTCGGACATCTGAAGTTTTCGGCGCTAAGGTGGCAGATGGGGTAGAATATTTTCAGGCGACCGGGACTGAGCCACGGTAGCCATTGACACTGCTCCCACGGCAGCTGCTACCTCCTCATCACTCCCGCCTACGAATCCCTGTTGCTGCTGCTGTTGCTGCTGCAGGTGATAGGGAAAGTGATTATGTTGCTGTTGCTGCTGTTGTTGCGGTTGCATGCTGGATGTTGATGACGAAGATGAAGATGAAGATGATGAGGAGGAGGAGATGGTGGTCGAGGTGATGATAGCAGTGCTTGCGATCGTGGATGATGGCCAGGGCGAGGGAGCGACCGCGCTAGCCTCGGCAATGTTGTTAGCCTTGGCGTAGTCAACGGCACCACCCACAGGTGATGATGAATTGTGACGGTGGTTGCCTACGGCTAAGGGATCCGCGAGTCCGCTGTTTACCGAAATCGTCGCTGTACCGTCGCCGCTCGCCGCCGTCGTGGCAGTCGTCGTCGTCGTCGTCATCGTTGTGGCCAAGGTCGTGGACGAATTGCCGGCTGTGGTGGAACCATCCCAATTGTCGGATTTGCTGTTCGGCTCCTCGTTGCTCATCGAGTTGGCGCTCGTCCTTTGGCGCTTCGCGTCGCCGTAGAGCAGACAGTGCACGTTTGGCGAACTGCTACGGTCACGCACGCCCTCTTGTTCCTCCAGGAATCGGTCCATGTAGTCTCTATCATTGTTTTTACGTAATGAATTATCACTGATGTGAAAATTTCAAGAATAAAATTTTTCTTCGTTAAGAATGTTGAATTTTCTCAAGTGTGTATAGTTATTTCAAAATTCAGTGAGTCTAAAAATAATTTGATTTCTAAGTCATAGATGGATACTTACGTAATGCCAGGATGCAGAGCATACTTCTTTTTTTCCATACGAGCCTTGTAAGTGAATATATCGTGCCTCTCAGTCTTCTTCCATAAGTAGTAGAACTGCACGAGTTCACCGACAGATCTCGTTCTTACCTGATGAAAATAATATTATAAAATTTTCGTGCATACAGCTGGGTATTTACGTCGACATCGAGTCTTCCTATATCCCACCGACCTTGTTTTTTTGAATAAGATGGAAATCCTTGCCGTAATTCCTCAAGCCTGTTTCAAAGTTATGACACTCTTCCTCGGACCAGAGGCTCACGGATTCCGTAGGCGGCAGCACGTTCATCCTGCGTCTCCTTAGCGCCTCTTCCAAATTGTACCCACACTGAAGCAACAGGTAGAGCGCCTGCTCATCGTCGCGAACGTGACTACCGCTGGGTAACGAAGTAGCTTTGACCACTGGTACCTGAGCTCTCTCGAGGAACTCCTCAGCGGCTTCCTCACTTACGGGACTAGGATCCCAGAGCATCTTGTCCTCGTTCTCGTAGGGCAGCGCATCGTCGTACTTGCAGAGGCCCTCAGGTATCGCCGCTTGGTAATCGCTTCCCACCATTATCGTTTTCTTCCACTCCTCCTCGTCCGGACTATAGTCACAGTCGTCCTCTTCCTCCTCGCTTTGTGGCCGAGAGACGCTACGGAGGAGTCTGGAGGAACCACCGCCACCACCACCACCACCACCACCACCACCACCACCACCACCACCACTACCGACGCTGCCAACGTTGCCACTGACGAGCACGCCCGTCGTGTTGTTACTGACATTATCCGCGCTTGGGCCAACGTCTGCTACAACTGCTCCGCTACTCGGGTTTTGAGCGTCGCCTGAGGCGTCGCCTGTTGCGCCACCCATTGTACTGTCTTCAGGTTTAGGCTCGAAATTTGCGGGATTCGACCTAAGTGAAATTAAGACGAGTTTTCATTAAGCAGAAGATATTTTTTTTCGATGCATGACGTGAATAAAGTTAATTCATCGTACAATTTCTCTTTTGGTAAAATAGAAAAATTATAAAAATTACAAAATTCTATACTCGTTTCAGTACACATAAATTTATTCTAAAATTCACTTCCTGGCATCTTAAGGGGAGACCGTAGTCCTAGCTTACCGGTTCCTCTATTTCGTCCTGTAAAAAAATAAATATAATTAATTATCCAAAATGAAGAGTGCTCTCCTCTAAGTTTTTTAATGCGCAATCGATATGCCAAAACCGGAGATCAAAATAATTAGTGGTTTCTTAGTAAAGTTTGAACAAAACTATTACATCATTCTCAATATTTGTTCAAACTTTACTAAAAAACCACTAATTATTTTGACCTCTGGTTACGAACCATCGATTGCGCATTAAAAAACTTAGAGAAGTGCACTTTTCGTTTTAAACAATTCATTGTATTTATTTTTTTACGAGGTGAAATAGAGGAGTCGGTAAGGTAGGACTATGGCAGCCCGTTCATTGGCTAGATTCTGGTGTACTGTGTATATATAGAAAAGATAGCGTTTATCTTTACTTTGCATTTTTCAGATAGCATAAACAAGGCTAAAAATTGTTAAAATACGGACTAAAATAAAATTACCTCATTTTTCAGTAAAAGAAAAAGAAATTAAAAAAATATATATGTATGTCCGAGTCTGTCAAATCGAGAGGTCAAAAAATAGATTATCTTTAAACTCTCGGGAAATGTTCTATTACTTATTCCGGATACCCCTGAATTTTTTCAGATTTTTTTGATCCATACTTTTGGATACATCAGAGGTCAAAAACTGAATTTTGATGATTTTTTGCATTTTTTGCCGATTTTGATTAATTTATAACTACTCAAGAAAACATTTTTCAAGATAGACATAACAATACTTTTGTTGTAAAATTTTCTCATTTTTTCAATAAAAATACTTTTAAAGCCGTATGTATATGCTTTCACTTACATATATGTAAATGTAAAAAATTCGTTAATAGTGGAAAAATTTGGGACGAAATTCATCTTTAAATTCAGCATTCTGATTAATTTTTAGCTTAAAAGCGAAGCAAAATTCCGAAATATCTTACATACACTTTTTTTCTTGCAATTTTCTGTAGAATTTAACTGTATTTTTTTCAGATCTGTCGAAGACTTTTTTGACAAAATCAAAAACTGATTGAATTTATTATGATCCAAAAACGATCGATAATTATTCCGAGACTCATACCGACACTTTTGGACAATAAAAAGGTATCTTCATGAATTTTTTTGTAGAGAAAGTCCTGATCGGACTTTTGATTTTCTAAATTTATATGTTACAAAATTTGCATATATTTAAGAGAAAGCATACGTACAAAAAAAAATTAAAAAATTTTATGGCTTTAAAAAATTTTTATTGAAAAGCTGAGAAAATTCTACAAAAAAAACTATTCTTATGTCTATCGCGAAAAATGCTTCCCTGAGGAGTTATAAATTAATTGAAATCGGCAAAAAAGGAAAAAAATCATAAAAAATCAGTTTTTGATCTCTGATATATCTAAAAGTATGGGTCAAAAAAATCGGAAAAAATTCAGGAGTATCCGGAATAAGTAGCAGATCATTTTCTGAGAGTTTCAAGAAAATCTATTTTTTGACCTCTCGATTTGACAGAGACTCGGCCATATATAAAAAAAATATCTTACTGTGCGTTCATGTTTGATGCTAAGGTAGCAGCTTCGCCACTCTTTACCAATTCGCCAGGCTTTGCTATTGGCGGCCTTTTAATACTCGCGCCGTTTGCTTCATCTTTTATAAATTCCGTGTAAAACTGTTTGAGATCAGAATCGTAATTCGCTGGATCGTCTTCCTCGTCTTCCTCGTCATCCTCCTCCTCTTCTTCATCCTCCTCCTCGTCTTCCTCGTCCTCTGCCTTGTTTGAGTCTTGACAAGACATGTCCCCGTAATTGTACATAACTAGGAGCTCTTTCAATGGCATATTACTTTCCTGGATAACAATTTATATCATTAGTAAAATGGTCTATTAGTATTATTTAATTAGTTACTTATGTAATATAAAATACTAAAAACTATTATTCCATTCTATTAATATTAAATCGGTCTCTGAAAAAGGAATTATTTTTTTATTTTGTTGCAACTTCATCATTGCAAACTTCAAACCCATGTTTGAGTAAAATAAAATTTTTCAAAGTTTATTCTATTTTATAACTTACATTGTTTTTAAAATAGAAATTTTGATTCGATTTATATAGTTTTATTTGGTAGATTTATTTATTTGTAAAAAATTCTTTCAGCTTTTTACGATATTATTAAAGTTTGGTAGGCTAGATATATAAGTATTAAAAACATATAAATAATGAGCATACTTCAATAAAAGACAAGATAGTACTATTTATTTTATATTTACATCACATTATTAAACTACTCTTTTGCAATTTATAAAAAGTAATTTATCATCTTTAACTATACTATCTTTATGAGTAATATTTAATTTATCAAATAACTGTCTTTGAAATGATGTTTGTAAGAATTAATTTATCGAATAATAATGAACTGAACTTGAAAATTTGAATTGAACTTGGAATAAAATTTTCAGGCAATAACTTTAGAAACAATATTAACTTTAGCACATGATTCTCTTTCCAAATTCTAATCTTTACCTTTTGTAGATGAGACAACTCATTGTGAGTATCTTCACTACACTCCAGAGCCTCTTCTTCGTCTAAAGTACGTTCATCATCATAATCATTGACCATAATACCAGTAGCTGGACCCATCTCATAGTCCCGGTCAGCTCTGCAACGTTTGGAGCGTCGAGACTCATCCCGACTCATTGTTTATTCACCTGTCACACAGTACACAATCTTCAGTGAAAGAGCATCAACGAACCGTAAGCTCACTGCTCGGAAAGCCTCATTAAAAGCATCCCACCAAACAAAGACCATACCACTGTACACAATGAACTTAGATTTTGACCAGAAAAAAAAAATCAAGATATCCTCATAGAAGGTATCTCTTCAGTATCAGTATACCACCTTTGCACAGACACACACACAAGCAGCATACCAGTGTCGTCTTTGTTGTTCTGCTTCCTGCTGCAGCATAGCTATCGTCGACGTCGCGTCATCACGCCTCGTCGGTGTCTCGACAAAGGATCAGCGCGCGCTAAGCGCTGTATACTATACTAGAAGCGCAGTTTCTAACCTCGCCTCCTTGTACAAGACCTGTTACACAGACCAAACAACGCGGGCAGCGCTATTGTGTATGTTGTTTTCACTCATAAACACACTAAGTAGCCGCCGCCGCCGCTGCTACTGCTGCTGCTGCTGCTATCGAAAACAGGATAGAGTGCGAGTATATACTTATAATATAATACGAGTGGGCGAGACCGTGAGTGCGCGCCCGCGCCTCGGTTCTTCCTCACTCCGATTCTGGGTACGAGGGAGGACGATGCGCCTCCTCGCCCGGGCTCATGTCGCGATCCTCTTTCCTCTGTAGATATATATATACAGTAAAGTGTATATCATGTCTTCTCTGTCAATGTGTAGGTGTCTATTTATGCAAGATATTTAGAGAGAGACTGCCTTATTGTTTCTTGCTTGCGCCTGGGAGACACTCGGATGTGCGCGGCTCGGATATGATTGATGTTTGATATTACGCCGTGCCGCGAATCACGTTCGTTTGACGATGATCGACGTCCGAATCCGACGACTACTAAAGTACTAAACTAAACTACAGCAGATATCGCATGCGCGCGCGCGATTTCCGTGGCAGAGCGCGTGTCGGCTGACGACCGATATGACTGTTGCGGGACCATTCGGTGACGTGGGTGGATTATCGAATTATTATATATAAAGTAAAAATTATTTACGTTTTTTATTGTTGAATTTTTAATTTTTAATTTTAATATATTTTTAATCTACTTAATTTTTAAATTAATTTAATCGATATGTAATATTTTCCTATTATAAAACTATAAGTAGCCCCGTGTATATTTTAATTTTTGTTTTAGAAATAATTTTTATCATAGTTTTATATGAAAATGAAAATAATTATTTGTTACCATATTTTTATTCTGTATAAAATCATAGAATGATTATTTAATATAATTGTTGAATTCGAAAATATAGCTGATTTAGATTTTCTAAAAATATTGATCTAATTTGCAAAACTGCTTTAAATCAGGTTTTAAATATGTGACCTACTTATATTTTAAACCAAAGATGTCCTCGTAATGTGGTACCACAAAATCATCTTCATTATCTTTCCAGTAAGTACTTAATGTACCGAAAACAAGTTTTATTGATAGATCAGGGCTCTAAATTAAATTCCGCGGTAAACTCAAGATAATAAGATAAAGATAAGATGACGACGAAAGTGGGCTCAACACAGCCCAACACTTGTCTTGTCATCTAGTTGTAATTCTACCTGCGATATCGTAAACCCATTGACAGGAAATATGTCATTACTAGCAGCCAGATGGGCAATTCTTTCACAAAAATCAGTAAAAATCATAGCGATAAATTTGCATAAATTTAAAAATAAAAAGTTAATATGTTAATATGTTAATATGTTAAAAGTTAATTTTTATGTTTGTACACAAACTATGGAAATTTATAAAATTCATTCAACTCTTTGTATTTTTGCTTTATCATTCTCTTATGCAAAATAAATGTGAATATTAATATAATAATTTATTTTGTAGATTGCTAGAGACCCAGCTTTTACTTATTTCTGTTGTACAAAGTAATATTTATTGTTATTAGTATTTTCAATTGCGTTATTTTATTATTTCAACTTATTAAATGTGTATTTTTTAGGACTACATCAGCGACTCGTAAAGATTATGAGTACATTCAAAGAAGTAAAGTGCCAACAATGCACTTTCAACCTTCCCTTCCTCGTTTGCCCATTCCAAAACTTGAAGATACCTGCACACGTTACTTGAATGCTCAAAGACCTTTACTGTCAGAAGAAAAAATGCAGAAGACTCAAGTAATAGTGGATAATTTCTTAAAGAATGAAGGTGCTCAATTGCATGAAGAATTAAAGCGTTTCGATGCTGCAAATAAACATACAAGTTATATCAGTGAACCCTGGTTTAATATGTATTTAAGAGATCGCAAACCACTTCCTATCAATTACAATCCATTTTTAATATTTAGTCAAGAGGATAACAACAGTTACAATGGACAGTTAATTAAAGCAACAAATCTTGTTATATCTTCAATAAGATTTCTAAAATCCTTAAGAGCTAATTTATTAGAACCAGAAGTATTTCATTTGAATCCTAAAAAGTCTGATACAGATTTTTTTAGAACTTTTACTAAATTGTTGCCATCTTCTATTTCTTGGTATGGAGCATATTTAATGAATGTGAGTATTAATAATATATTTAAATTTATTATGTGAACAAGTATGATAAAATATAATTATTTACTTTTAATTTATATCTATAGGCTTATCCATTAGATATGTCACAATACTCAAATTTATTTAATTCAACAAGAATTCCAAAAATAGATAAGGATGAAATAGTTATGGATAAATCTGCTAAACATATTGTTGTTATGAGAAAAGGACGTTTTTATGCTTTTAATGTTTTGAATAATGAAGGTAATATTGTATCTCCAAAAGAGGTTGCTACAAATTTACAACATATTTTAGATGATCAGAGACCAGAGACTGATACTCCAATTGGTATTTTAACGGCATCAGAAAGAAATAAATGGGCAAACACTAGGGCTCATTTAACAGAAATAGGGAATGCTGAAGTTTTAAAAAAAGTGGATTCTGCTGCTTTTGTTTTAATTTTAGATGATGAAGCTATTTTATTAGATGAAGAGAAACTTCTTAGAAGTTATTTACATGGAGGAGCAGAAAATAGATGGTTTGATAAATCATTCTCTTTAATTGTTACCAAAGATGGTTATGCTGGTATAAACTTTGAACATTCCTGGGGTGATGGTGTTGCAGTTCTTCGTTATTTTCAAGATATTAAAAAGGACATATCTGAGAAACCAAGTTTTCACCCAGAAGATGAAAAAAATATTTCAGGAGAATCATCACTTGTTGAAAGACTGGAATTCAAAGTTGATGATAAAATAAAAAACATAATCTCACAAGAAACAGCAGAATATAACAAATGGACAAATAGTTTAGATATTGGTTTATTAATATATGAAGGTTTTGGTAAGAAAGAATGTAAAAATTTTGGTGTAAGTCCAGATGCTGTGATGCAACTAGTCTTTCAGTTGGGGCTTTTCAAACAAGAGTCAAAATTAGTTACTACGTACGAGTCTTGCAGTACAGCTGCTTTTAAGCATGGCAGAACTGAAACTTTAAGGCCTTGCACTGTACAAACAAAAAATCTGTGTTCAACCATGACTCAAAATAAGTCAGATTTATCTGTACAACAGATTAAGAAGATGATTATTGATTGTAGTAATGCTCACACTACTTTACTGAAAGAAGCAGCTATGGGTAAGTTTCAAAAGTTATTTGAATAATATCAGTTTATAATAACTACCACTATTTGTTTTAAAATAATTTAATCATTATTTTATGAATGTTGGAATACTGTCAAATATTATTATGCCTTAATAATTTTATGTTTTAAATATGATTATAGGTCAAGGTTTTGATAGACATTTATTTGCTCTTCGAATATTGGCTGACAAATCTGGTAAAAAACCAGATATTTTCCAAGATGATTCTTACAGAATGATAAATCATAACATTTTATCTACATCAACTCTTTCAAGTCCAGTTGTTATAGGTGGAGGATTTGGTCCAGTTGTTGAAGATGGATATGGTATTGGATATATGATACAGGATAAAAGATTAGGTGTTGTAATAACTAGCTATCGTAATCAACGAAGTGTTAATGAATATGTAAATAGTTTAGAAGAGTCATTTAAGGACATTCATAAAGTTTTGTTAAGTAAATAATTTGTTAACTATTTTTTTAACTGAAATTTTATTTGTAATCTACTTAATAATTACAATTGTAATTAATACAAAATTACAATTATAATTAATAGACGCCGGAGGCCAATTTTTTGTACGAATCCACTGCTATGTTGAAATACTGCCAGAAGCTATATAAAGTGCCTTTGCATTTGTTTATAATGACATATTTACATTTATAATAGTAGATATATTTTTTATATTATATATGTATGTTATATCAAATAAAATGATTATGGTTAATTTTATACAAATTACGTATAATATTATTCAAAGGATTAAAGTTTTATCTCACAAAAATCTACCTTTATTATTTCGGAATGCAACTCAATCGACGTTTTACTTTCAACACAATGGTTATATTTTGTTCACAATACACTCCAACAGTAAAATTCTTTCTAGTTAATGAGAAAAAATTTTTAATGAATTAGCGGGAAAAATTAATGGACGCAGCGGCTTAAATAATATTTACAACATTCATAACTGTAACGAAGAAATAACAGCTATGTCGGTTGATTTTGAGATGTGAGAGTTTATCTCAAAGTAAAGCGACATTATTGTATTCAAAGATAAAATGATTTCTATAGTCTTTCTTTACACGCGATACACATCGACGTTCATTCAAATCTCCGCTCAGGATTGATATATAATATACTTTTCTTTTTTTTTCTTTTTTAATTCTTATATTAACGACATAAATGATTCATTTACTCGTTGCTTTTCGGTTTTGCCTTGTGAAATATCCATTTTTCAAGGAAGAAATTTTATGAACAGTTTCTTTTTTTGAAAGAACAGGTGTCTTAATACTTTTTTGCGCGTATGATCCATTGAGATCAGCTGTTTAGTTATTGTCATTGCCCATTTTGACTTTTGAAGTCTGGAACAAAAAAATTTATAAATATTATTATTTGTTATTCTATTATAAATTTTATATATAAAAAATCTACACCAGTTGAAATTTATTAGTTCTAAAAGCTTACCATGTAAATGCCAACAATAAGTCCAAAAAGACCAATGGCAGAGCCGAAAATTTCGACAATAAGTATCTTAACGAAAAGAGCTGAATTGGCAGCATCAGAAAGAGCTGCACCAGAACCAACAATACCAACAGCTATACCACAAAACAAGTTTACCATTCCAACAGCAAGGCCAGCACCAAACATAAGATGACCAGCCATCCAGTTTTGTGCTTTAAGATGTATATTATTTTCTAACTTCTCATTGTTGAATTCTTCCAGCATTCCAGAAAGTACAATGGCTGTGATGAGACCATAAATAGCAACAGCTTCACAGAAGATAACGGAAATTAAGTTTTTCGTCTTGATTCTTGGCGCCTTCACACCAGCTCCAATGATTGATACTCCTGTTGTGTGAATACCCCTGAAGTAATAAACATCAAGTGTTAATTTTAATTCACATTTTTAGTAAACATTAAAATATAATATTTAAAAAAAATTGAGACATTCTAACTTAAAAAAAAATGTATTTCTCATTCAAATTTGCTAATTTGAAACATTAGATAAACAAAGATTTGAACGTGGAGTTATCATAAAACAAACAATTTGCAAAAATAAGAGATCTCAAACCAAACTACTTCCTTGATAAATATAGACACTTACAGAGCTGCTCCAACGACAGAAAGTGCAACAGTGAGTCCAATTCCAAGAGTAGCCCACATGTACGGGGACGAGTTTTGAAGGAACCTATAAAAGTTTAAAATAATTAATAATTATGGTTAATTGCAGCTAACTCTAACTAAGAAAATGACAATTTGAGCTTAAAATTAGTAAAACCAATAGAATAAAAAAGTTTCCCAACGATCAAATCAAAATATGTCGAACACAATCTGTCGAACTAAAAAGAAGTCACATCCAGTATTGTCCAGAAAAAAACGTTCAACTTACCACGCGAAGCTGACGCGTTCACCTCTGCCCGTGAAGACATGGTACAGCACTGAAAACAGAACATAATCATATGATCATCATCTTACACTCCAGACGGACGGGCGGGCGGGCTCTCTCTCTCTCTCTCTCTCTAATCTCCATTCTCAGAACCCTCAAAGGTGCTACTCTTTTCAGTCCAGCACCGCTATTGATCATGAATCAAAACAGTGCTGCGACATCGAGCGAACTCAATACCCATTCCCCAATTGGATAGACGTTGTAAAAAGTTAATTGGTACGAACCTAGGATGAGAATAACCGCGGATGCGGTACCCGCGAAGGTGGAGCTCAGCACGTATCTCAGTTTCATGGCTCCGGATCGTTGTGCGTAGGCTGCTGCTGCTACTGCTTAAACGCTGTGCTTTTTGCGGCACACGAGTTGAAGTCACTTAGACACGATGAGGATGATTTTATGCCAAATAAGGCGACTTCCTCGAGACGTCGTCGTCGTCGTCCGTTTATCGCCAATGCACGGGTGTGTGCGCGCCAGAGGACCACCTCCAGAGAAAAGCAGACACCCGTCGCTGTCATGTGACGACGACCATAGGCGAGCGTCAGCGGATCCTCGCTCGAGGGCGCTGCTACCTGGCTGTGTAAGTTTAGCAGGTCGCGTGAGTGCTGCCATTATGTCAAGGGAAAAGTAACTAGTGTGGGTGGGTGGGTGTTACCGCAGTAAAACTGTAAAATAGGGAAACGGGAGCTTTGGGAAAACAGGTAGTTGCCGGTTCTGAAGATTTGATTATCGTTATTGTTTTATTGCTACAAATTTAATGGGTTTGAAGTTTGCATCGTTGGACTGCAACGAAACTTTAGAAATTTTTTT
>JAYJLV010000056.1:4624428-4669705 GCA_036873485.1 Torymus texanus
ACGCTCGAAATGCGAAATTTTCTCTCCTACTTTCACAGGAGAGAAAGGCCCTATTTCATGCCTGAGTTAAGAAAATAACATTTCATTACAAAAATAATATATGTTCTTCAGTGAAAAAAAAAAAAACTTGTTTTAAACCGTATACCTAATTAGGGATTCGAATGACAACAGATAGAAGCGAAAAAAAATTGGCAACACGAAAGTTAATATTGCAATGGATCTGCTTATAAATGCGCTATTTTTTTAGTAAATTACTGAAGACAAATTTTTAGTGTACTCCACTTGAACTTTTACTGTACGTTTCTGAGATTTTATAAATAGACTTTCATAAAATATTTGATTTCAGAAGTTGCACCAAAGAAAATTAATTTTGTTATTAATAATATTAAAACTTCTGGGACAACTTTCTCCACTTAAATATATGTATGTACAAACGTCGTTCGAAATTGTTAAATTAAATGATCATGATCAGTTGACATGAATTTCGTATTTAATTATTAAGTATATTAATTACACGATTGAAGTTACTTTTAACTGTAAGGCTTAACAATGATAATTTAAATTAAACGCTTTTATTTATGGAAATTTTTCGAAAATCATATAACAATAATTGTAGTTTATATCTTGTGCTTGCTTATTATGAAAATATATAGCAGAAAATTTATTAAATATGAAGCTACAGAAGCATAAAAATATTTACATTTTATATTAAACAAATGAAGAAATACACACATTTCATTCTTAGCGTTATTGAGAAGTGAAATTTACGTTACATATGCCGTAAAATTAATAATGTGTTAATAACCAAAGGATTGTTTGATCTATGAAGATAATTATTTAAAAAGTATATCAAATCATTTGAGCCCTACAGTAAATATAACCTTAGTAAAATAATATTTACAGTAACATAATTCTTAAAAATTTTTGCATCATTTTGAAACATGTTACTATTAGAATATTGCAATGTACGTCTTTTAAATATACATATAAAATCATTTAAATATTCATAATATTTTACGAATTACTAAAAACTAGACCGAATTTTTAATAAAAACGATGTATTTTTTATTTTCTAATCATAACATCGTTACCGGATTTGACGTAACAATATTTCATTATTAAATTCCATCGAATATTTTAAGCGTTTTTAACTTTTTAGCACGTAATAACTAATATCCTGAATAATTCGATTTAACCCTTAGAGGGCCGGGATGACGCCTTGGGGCGTCATACCAATGACTCGCCGACATTTGGCAATAGTTTGATCAAAAGCGGGGGACTTTCTCCCTCATTTCTATGGAGATACTGACCTCTCAAATCCCGGCCCTTTAAGGGTTAACTAAATGTTTTATATAAGTGTCATAAACATTTTTCGAAAATCATCAATATTACATCGCGAGGTATGTACGTGCAATTTTCAAATAGCATCTGAACAACCAGGTATTATTAATAGTAAGTGCAAACTACTTTACGGCCATGGTATTTTGTTATTGTTTGCTTACCCTTTCAATTTGTCTCTCCTATTAGTTTGCAAAAAAAAAAATATTTGTTAAAATCGTCATCTTAAATCTTTATGTTGCAACAAAATATTATGACAGTGATAGTATAGAGCAATATAAGTGCAATAGAAAAACTCTATAACGACCGTTATTTGTCTACGTGTCCTCATGCAAAAATTAAGACGATACAAATTTTTAAAAGTCTTATGTGATATACGTAAAATGTACAAGTAAACAACTAGAGAAGGCGGGATGGAAAGTAATTTATTAAGTAAACAATTACGTGTCTGATTGATTGTCACTTCCAACATCGAGCCCTGACAAGTATGCGTTCCACAACAAATTCTTACGAGATACTGTCCCAATTTCTTGCAGTAACCTAAAGAGGAAATAGAAGTTTCCTTTTAAACTACAAGCGCATCGCCAGAACGACTGTTATTAATTGGTGTTTTAGTTCGCTCGAAGGAGATGATTTTTCTGCATGCAGTTGTAAGGTATGGCAGGAAAAATAGTCATAAATGTGCATCTTTGTTATGATTAAATTCTGAAGGGAGGTTTAGTTTTTGAAGAAAACTATATCAAGCTATTAAATTTCAGATTTTTAAACGGAATCAAGCATGTAAGGATAGAGGAAGATGAGAAACAGTGCGTGTTAATTCTTGTAGGTTACTATTGGTATAAAAAAGGATTCGTGCAAACTAAACGATTCAAAGATTAAAATAATTTTTAACCCTCGAAGCGCCACATTGACTTTTGATGACTGTTTAGAGGGCGCAAAGAGCATCAATAGTCGATGTTTGCGTTCTCCGTTCAAAAAAGTAATTTACGCAGCACAAGCGCAAAGTGATCCGCCTTCATAGCTATTGTTCTCCATGCTTCACATCGGCGAGAATCACCTAACATACGCCTTTGCTGCGTAAGGTATACTATTTTTTATTAATCATCAACTTTTTGATCTATTAACTCGTTAAAGATTAATAAGCATTGAGTTGTTACGCTGATGTTCTGAGGATGCGCTATAAAATTCTTTCTTAAGAAATTGGGACAATTTTTCATTAAGCCTTTGTTATTCATTATTGAAAACAGTAGTTGATTCAGATATAGCTAACTCATGACATTTATGTCATTTCCTAATAGTAGTTACTTTTATAGTAATTGAACAATGTTTTAGTGACAATTTGTATGTGAAAAGTAAATGTATACATGAAAAATTCAAGCATTATAATAGATAAAATTGTGATTAGATTTAGTAAAAACGAGTTGGCAGAAATAAATCCGTTTTAGAATGTAGAAGAAAATATTTAAAGCTTCTATTAAAATTTTCCCAAATTTACGAAAAAATAAGAGGAATTCAATTTTATTAGATTACAAAAAATGTTTTTAAATGTAAAAATTTTGCATTAGTGCAATATTACTAAATTGTAATTATTAAACTCCACTTGTACAAGTATTTTTTTTAAATTTATTTATGTAACGCACCATTAGAACAGTAATATCATTGAAACAGTGTAAGACTGTAACAACTCAAAATTTGTTAAATTATTGAAAATTATAAAAGATATAAAGCAATGTATTGCATAAAAAACTTACAATATGATTGCAAAAGATTTTAGTTTTTGAAAAATGAATGCCAATAAATAAAAAATATAGTTATAAATGAAGATGAAAATTGAATTAAACTGATGTTGATACATAGGTTTATATGATACAGGTTATTGGAGAAAAATATTTTACACAATTGAAAATACAAACGAAACAAATAAAAAATGTTAAAATGGTAATGAAATGAAGATAATTTTATGAACAAAAAGCACTGAAATCAAACGAAAATTTATATACGGGTTTAATACCATTTATCAGCAAGGAAAAATTTTGACTTGATATTCAAAAACTTTTCGTTACTGTTTTAAGGTGCGGAATACACAAATAAATATAAAATAGAAATAAAAAATTATAACTAAAATGGAAAACGTTACGGTATAAAAAGTTTAACGCACATACAAAGAGGTATTTTATGGGTTTTTACTCAAAAATACACAATTTTTTACATAAATTAGAAATTTGATTCCAGATAATTATTGTAAAATAATATTTAACTCTGTGAATTAACAAAATAAAATTATTCAATGTGTATCGCTGAGTAAATAACATAAAAATAAAGGATAACATTCAATCAAAAAGGAAACTTGATCAGTATCTACATTTTCACTTGAATTTTATTCAATATTTCATTTTAATTAAAAGTTTGTCATGCATAATGGTATTAAAACCCAACAGTTTTTTTTTCTTAAAATCAGATTCTCTTATATTCAGAAATGCAACCTGTATTTTACAAAAACGAAAGAGTAGAAAAAGATAGAATTAATAAGAAAAAAAGGGAAATATTTTTCTGAGATCCCTAGGATATTCCTTCATTATCCACACTGTTTTATTAAAAATTGATTAGGGAAATTGATTTTCAGGGCATTTGTTATATCAAGGAACGCGGGAACGCTCCGAAGGCAAGTTATAGACGAACCTGAAGGAGCGACCCGTGTATATTATATATTGAAATGCGTGTGCGACAGTTTAATCTGCTTATTTTACGTTTATTTTTAAATGCTATACTCTGAAATTTGTTTGAATGATTCTAATACCAATTTTGAGTAACAATTTTATGTAAAATGATGTTCTAAAGGTTGTCTATTTTTAAAGAAATGTTAAGAAAATAAATAAAAACAGGCAGAGTAGATAAACTAGTCGTCACGTCAGATTTTGACATCTTAATATCTTAATACATTAATTTTTAAATGTTTATTTGAAAAATGCCATTTTTAAGCGCTTTGTACATATAAATACTGCACTCAGCAGAATTTTAAGCGTTTTCATTAATAAAGTAGCACAATAGATGTGTCCATTGAAAATATATTATTATTGTTCGACACCTCAAGACTATTTTGTCGCGTCAAAGAAAATAATAGGTCGAACGTGTGAAAAAATAATAATTGGACGGAGCATATGAAAAAATAATAATTGGACGGGGCATATGAAAAAAAAAATAATAATTCGGCCAAACTCGTGAATAGATAATAATTTGACGAATCCATTGAAAGGTGAATACGTGAATAACTCAACGAAGTGCATGAATAAGTTGATTCGCCCGCTTAATTTTTTCATCGACGTTCAAGTTATTTCTCAGTCTTCCTCTTTCATACGTAGGCTGTTATTGTCTCAGAAGAATTTGTTTACAGATTGTAATTTTATTCCGTTTTTTCGATACTGTATGTAGAAACGAAGAAATCAAGGAGCGTGGCGTGCCCCGAAGACAAGTATATTAAACGCACAAATTTATTGAAGTATACTAAATTTGTGTCAAATGTAATTATAACAAAATATTATACATATAGCATAACATATAGGACTACCGTTGAAAACAGAGTTAAACGAGGAAGTCATCAATCCATATAGGCTGGAATAGGAGATGAAAAAAAAAAAAAAAAAAAAAAAGGAACAAGTTGCATCCCAGTATGTGTGCTTTCTATAATCGCATAAAATTCATTTTATATCCAGTGACAAATAACTTTCCGATCTAGACAACATAAATGATCATTCGAGTGAAAATGTATTTATGCTCGATAGCCCGGGATAAAATACGTCACCAATGAAAAAAAAAAGAAAAGAATTCCCAACGAGATTCGAAGCGGGCTTACCTGGACCTCGAGTGACTCTTGATGACCTTTGCTACGGCAGCCGCAGCTAGGGCTGCCTTATCTCTGGCCTTCTCCCTCTTCAGGTGACTGATGAGCGGACTTGGTGCCGGCGGATTGAGGGCACGCCGATGTAACGACGAAGGCGAGGCAGTAGGTTTGGCCGACGCCCGGGGCGAAGGGGCCGGCGGATTCATCAGCATCGCCGCGGCTCCTCGGTGATGCGACGATGGCAGCGAGCTCGGGGGTGGGGAGGGTGGGATTTTCTTGCTGCTTACTCTGGACCTGGAGGGGGGAGATGGGGAACGGGACCTGGAGACGGATTCATAAGAACTGTAGCTAGTGCGACTCGAGCTACGGCTAGAGCTAAAAAAAAAGTTTAACGGTGTTTTTTCTTCATGAGAGGCTCTTTTCTTTTCATTCGTGTAAGTTTTTTTTTATTTCGTTTAGTATCAATGATGTTAATACTTTGGTTTGATGTTAATCATTATTACTGTTGGTAAGAGTTTTCTTAGCATGTCTGTCTCGGCTGTTAGGTTAGTCTGCTACATTAACATGGACTTGTAGTTTTCGAGTATCAGGGTTAGCGACGTCTTGGTAATTTAGCATAAAATTAGTTGGAATTTGGTGAACAAGGTAGAGATAATTTGGTTTCATAGAAGCATCGTATGAATGTTAGGTAAGCGTAGCACATTTACTATTAGTCGTTAATGGGTTAGACAGAGAAGAAATATGACTGTTAAATTTTATTTTACAAACAGATGATAAAAACAAATGAAAAAAATCGATAATTTTCAACAAAACTGATAAAGAAAATTATTATTTAAAAGACAATAAATAATATAGTAACAAAAGAAATAAATAAAATAAGTTTGTGAAAGATAAAATTTAAAGGTCATATTTTTTTATTAATTTTCATAAAATGTCATATTTATTAGGATGAATATGAAAATCGTTAATAAACGTACGTCCTAACATGTTGTTGCTCATTTCTACCCCAATCGTTAAAATAATTCCAATAATTTTGAACCAACTACTTCAACATCAGATGTATTCAAAATAAATTTTTTAAGTTTTACATTGATGAATTCTCGTCTCAACTCCTTCGTTAGTTTCAACAAACTATTTTCTGTATGAAATACAAAGTAATTTAATGATATTAATTCAACAATTGGCATTACTTGCGTACAAAAGTTACAAGAAATATTTTATTATTCACTAATAATTCGTGAATGTATCAAAAATTTAAGCGCTAATTTTAAACAATATGAATTTGTTAAAACATTGTGGCAAGTAAATAATTTATTACAATCATTTTTACTACATATGAAGATTCTAATCTCAACAGCATTTATGTTTTTAAAATTAAGTGTCTTCTAACTCTAGCACAATCTAAAAATTCGAGTATCCTACCACGTTTAAAAAGAAGCCAATCATCTGATAAAAAGCCCCGTTTTTGTGAAACAAAAAACTAAATGCACAAGAACACAATACGCGGAAAGGACATGCAAACCAAGGAAAACAAAGTGTACACGGTCATGTGACCAGATCTTATAAGAAGAAGCAACAAATGAAAAAAGCGTAACAACAGTAACAACGAGTCAGTCAGTCTAGGGCACCACTGGTGTGCAAAATACCACGCAATAACATACCTCGACGAGGAATACGACGAGCCGGACGAGTAAGATTGCTTTCTCGATCTTCGACTGGAACCGTGACGTCTCCTGACGGAGCCGGGCGATTTGCGCCTCATCCAGGGATCGGCCCACTCGTCGCCACGACCGCGCTCAAGGGGCGCGGCTTCCTCGTCTCCGCGCCAGCCCTTGGCTGTGGGTATACGCTCGACGATGACCTCGCGGGTCGGCCGTTTGTGTTTCTTTTCGTACTTGACGGTACCAGGAGGGCCACGGTGATAGTATTCACGCTCACGTGGATCCGGAGGATGGGGCGACGGCGAGATGGAGTGCGGCGTGCCGCGCGCCGAGGCTGCCACCATGTGGTAGTCGACGCGCTCACGGTACTCCGGCCCGCCGCGCGGCTCAGTCCTGTAGTGCACCTTTCTGCTGAAATTAAAATAAGTGGCATTGAAGTATAGATGTGGAATTTTTTTTCACGAGATAAGGAGATTCAACCGATTTTGGAAGATAGAGTGAACAAGTTTGACTGGTGATTTCTGATATCTATGTTTGTACATCACATCTCTGTATCAAATTTGCTTTACCCTAGTCTACACGGCGCTATTAATTGTAATTCTGTACGTCTGCTACATTAATATTACATCCGAAGCTATCCCTAACTGTTAATGTATTAAATAAATAAATAAAAATAAATATTTATGTTACAAGAACAAACAAAAATGTTACTAAAAAAGCCAATACCCATATGTATAGTTATGGGTACTGGGCCAAGTTTTCGATGTCAGAAATTCAATCTATCTTTTGTAGACTGTCAATTGTCCTTGTAAGTAAAAGCCGAAGGTTTTAGGCCACGACCCAGACAAACCATACATGATTTAGAGGGTCCAAAACATCGCTCATTTCAAATCTGCCATTAGTTTTGTAAAATTAATTTGTTTAAACAGTTTGTTCAAACAAATTATTGCAAAATTAACTTTTTTTGCAATCCTAATGCCAAAAACGGATTCTATGGAAAAAAATACGTTCGAAATAGTAGTTTGTTTTATTAAACTATATTCTGTTATTAACAAAATATTAAACAATTAAATTTTCAACTTTAATGAAGCCCTTAGCATGTATAACGAGCTATATAGCTATACATACACATGATATGTTAAATTATAGGTTTTTCGGTGCACTGAATTCAAATTTTCCATTAAAATTGAAAATTTAATTGTTTAATAATGCTTTAATAACAGAATATATTTTAATAAAACAAACTACTATTTCGAACGTATTTTTTCCCGAAGTATCCGATTTTGGCATTATTTTTGCAAAAAAATTTAAACAACTTGTTTAAACAAATTAATTTTGAAAAACTAATAGTAGATTTGAAATCAGCGGTGCCTTGGACCTCCTTCATCATGTATAGTTTGTCTGAGTCGTGGCCCAAAACCTTCGGCCTGGAAAAAAGTTAAGAGGAGAAATGTATGTGTTTCAGGCAAGATATAGCATACGAAAGTACAATATTAAACTATAAAGAACTACGAAAAATCACACTTTCAAATCTTTTAGAACACAAAGATAAAGGTAAAGTCAGCAAAAACGGACCTGTAATACTCAGGAGGTGCGGCACCGTGATAATACGGATCGGGTTCTTCTCCGTACTGATCTGGTGTGATTCTCGGCGCGCCTCGTCTTGCTGGTGCTCTCTCGGCAGGTGGCCACCGCTCGACCGGCGGTTCTGGACTCGCTGGTCTCACGTAGTAGCCGGAGTCTCGCTCCAAATCATCCTGGCCCAGGCCCAGATTCATCTTTTTCTCCTCGAAGTCCATGTCCGATTCCTTGCGCTTGTTCGCCTTGCGCATCATCTGCAGAAAGGTGCGAATTTAGCTTATACTTGCTGACTCCGAGGAGCGACTGATAAGACTATTACAAACTGTTATGAGTAAATTTTAGCCGTAACTAAAGTGAGGGTCGAGATAAGTCGATTCTGAGACATGTGAATGTATGTATGTGCGTGCACGACACGTGTGAGTGAGAGCCAATATTATTGTGGTGCTTTGCAAAGAGCTTGCACTTGATTTTTTTTAACGTAATAGGCTCAAAATCGACCCACTATTAAAATGCCGCTATTCCAATCACCCCCTCAATTTCTATAGCTAAGATCAAGTTTCATCGACTTCTCCAAAGCATGACACATAGTTCTAGATGTAAACTTTTGGATTGTACAGAGTGATAAACGGACTTATACATATGGTGGTTTTGCTATTAATGAAGAGAGGAAGAAATAATAGAAAAAAAAAAAAAAAAAAAAAAAAAAAAATAATAAAATTTAAAAAAAAGAGAGAAGAAGCCTCTTTTGTTCTAATTTTGCGGAATTATAGTTTTGTTTTTTTAATCAGTAAAAAGTAATTTTTATTTGTGCATAATAAAGAACGTTTAATGCGTTTTTGTCCATTATTAAATTGTGTGCAATTTTGTATTAGTAAAAGTAATAAAATTTCAGCTAAATAAAAAAAATACTACTATTGAATTGATGAAATTAAATTAGTGGTAAAAAATAATGATTATATGGCAATATATTTCAATTAAGATCTTATTAAGCTGTAATACAAAATTTGTTTAAATTAGACGCATCACTTTTGAGGTACAAGACAATTCTGCAATCAACATATTGAAAGTAGTCTGACCAACATTGTTTCATGCTTAGCAATTGATGAACTAGGGATTTAAAATACTGACAAAATTTTCACCTTATTAAAACTAATTACCAATAAGGAAAAATGTATTTTACGTCACATTAACATTTATTTCAAAAAGTCTGATTTTGAATTAAGTCTGTAAGATGAAATATATCCATATTTAATATCCCAATAATCTTGCTTTTATTGTTTTCTATTCAGTATTCACACTGCATCTATACAGTCTAACTAAATGCTCTCATGTAATAATATTTATTATATAATTTTAATATAATTTTAATAAGCTGAGAGCAATTTGCTAGTTTTGATTAGATTTCATAATTATTTTAATAATTAATTAGTTTAAGGGGGTGTGAAAACATAAATTTGTAGAACGAGCTTAATTACGTAAGAAATAAAATATTTCTCTACTTGAAAGATTATCTTACAATTAGTTTTAAAATTTGCTGCCCCTTCCATTTTGCAGGTCGCCGACTATGAATCTAAAGTAAAAATTTACATGTTCAAAATGGCTGATCTGATATAATGAACTAAGCGAAATGTAGATTTCTCTATATTTTTAGAAGTCCTTAACATTAAAATAAATTAAAAAAGATTGCACAAGAAAAAACGATAAATTATTTTTCTACTTCAAACATACAATATTACCACTCTTAAAATACACTGCCCCTTTATGTACAAGAAATTTTCAATTGTGAGTTAAAGAAACATAAATAACATAGTCAAATTCATGAATAGGCTGAAAAACAACAGAGACTGTTCATACATTCCAAAATTTTCAAGCTAAAATTTTAGAAAATATTTTATATCCTTTTATGTGTCATAAATGAAATATTTATAAAATTATAACACATTTAATTCTTAATAATACAACTGACTTTTCTCTAACTTTGAATACAAAAGTAGGATAATGCATCAATACAAAAACTTGTAATTCAGTAGTTAAAAATTATTTAATTTTTCTTAAAAAATAATATTGATAATAGTTAAATATTTCATAAATAGATACAGCGGAATAACTTGAAAATTTTAGCACTACAAAAGAATGAAAAGAAAAATGCAACAGAGAATAAAAAAAGAAAGATATCAAATGGTGTCCCAACAAAATGAATTATTTTATATGATATTCATATTCAGATCATAAAGTTAATAAGTAATACATACCTGAAGAGAATGATAATGAAATTGTAGAAATGGCGAAAAAAAGTTTGAAACTAATCTTAGATCATTAAATCAGTTGATAACTTTCTTTTTTTAATTTTGTGAACAAGGAAACACATATATGATGATGTCAAAATTTAGACAAGAAAAAAATAGATGGGGCAACAATTCGGTCTTGATATGAATTTCATATTGTTATAATATTTTTAATATTTAAATAAAATAATATTAATATATAATATATAATTTGCATATAGAGCGGTGATATACGAATTTTCGCCTTGTCAGGTTAAATCATCAAAGGAATATAATAATTTATAACAATAAATAAAGTTAATTATGAAATTATTCGAATACAAAGTATGAAATTATTTTCTACAAGGGCTATATCTTTCGATATAGCAACCTTAAAGTTGTTGGTTTATTATTATCTACAGTTTACTACAGTTATTTTACTAATTTTTATCAAAATAAGGACAACAATATGACTAGATAAACCCATAAAAGAGAAACGTAACATCATCAAAAAGACTTCAAAAACAAAAACGATTAAACCAAACCTCTGTCTCTCGAATAAAAGAGAAATACATATCAAGACTGAACGAGGAAGCAGCTTTTATTTTGTGTAGCAATGGATGATGATGCGTGGAAGCGTCGTGCACGGACCTCTTTGGCGTGTCTCAAGCCCCTCTCCCAGGCGCTCTCTGAAACATTTTCGTCAGCTGGTCCAGCAGCACCTGCGACTGCTTTGGGCGCATGATGAGGTGGTGGTCCGTAACCCGGCACCGGTGGCCTCACCATCGGTGGACGCTCAATGTGCGGTCGGAACTCGTGAGGTGGGTGAGGCGGTGGATAGGCCATAGGACGCACCATATCGAACATCGTGTAGTTGCCTTTGTCAGTTACGCCAGGATGGAGAAAGCGGCAGCTCACGCCCCAGGTGCACTGACCCCGATTGTAGAAGCGACAGACGGGCCGAGGTTCTGTTTCTTCCGGTCGGGCTTCATCCCCGTCACTCAGTTCGCCCTCTTCAAGTTCGGATTCGGCCTTCTCGCCATCCTCCTTACCGTCTTCTTTATCATTTATCTCGCCAGCCTCTCGGGGTTCTTTTTCCTTTATCTATAAGTTTCAAAATAAGTAAAGCATTTATGTTGTTACAAAACAATATGTTAAAGATAAATTTTTACATATTTACAAGTGCGACCACTAAATCAATGTTTTTCCAAAAAAATGCTATTACCTTTTCCTTTTCCCTTTCTTTATCTTTCTTTTCCCTCTTTTTATCTTTCTTAATCTTTCTCGATTCTTTTTCTTTCTCTTTAACCTCGGCAAGCTCTTTAGATTTGGCAACAACCTCATTGATCTCTTTATCCTCTTTCTTCGTTTCCTTCTCCACCTCTCCGTCCTCTTTCACGTCCTTCCACTGACCATCAGCCTCGAAGTCAAGTTGTTCGTTTTCCTCGGCAATAGCAGTGACTGCTGCCACACCGTTGCTCTTTTCGTCCTTGTCGCTTTTCTCGTCTACATCTAACTTCTTGGCCTCGATCTTTGCGCTCGGTCCATTTTCTGTGGGAGGATCTT
The DNA here is from genome assembly GCA_036873485.1 of Torymus texanus. NCBI lineage: Eukaryota > Metazoa > Arthropoda > Insecta > Hymenoptera > Torymidae > Torymus > Torymus texanus. The sequence continues at coordinate 4,636,677 of JAYJLV010000056.1, forward strand.
CCGGCTCTTTGGGACTTGGCGGTTTCTTCTTCGTCTTTCTGCGGCGTTTTTTCGACGCTCTATCAACCTCCATGCCGTTTCCTGTATCAGAGGCGGCTGAGAGGTTCTCGTCATGTACATCGCGGGTGTTTTGAACAACCTCGCGCGCCTGGGTGTCATCAACGTCCATTTCGACATCCGAGTGACGCTCGCTACCGTCTATCTCACCATCGCTCTCATGAGCTGGAGGCGGAGGAGAGCGCGGTCGTTTTTTCGTGATGGGACTGCGAGGTGATTTTGGAGAACTGCGTCCGGAGCTGAATTGAAATAGATGTTAGGATCAATAAAAACATATTGATGTATTAAGAAATTATACTCCATATATGATATAATGCTGTAAGTACTATAATATACATTTGTGTGCGTTAATGAAGCTTATTTAAATTCATTTAAAATAATTAGCTTACTTATTAGCTCTTGTACACTTTAACCTTAGGTTCATTTTTCCTTTAATAAATAGTTACATCGATTTAGCTATTTATAAATTGCGGTAAAAAGAGTATTTAGGTTGATACGCATAGTACTTGTCAGATTTCCCTTACAACTGTGGTACAAAAGTAACTTGATACTCAGCGCAAGAGTGCAACGAACTTTCAGTTTACAGGTGTTAGGTGGGGAAACGCACACGATTAACACATAGATAAAGAATATAAGAGAAAAGGATCGATCAATAAGAAACCTCTCAAAAAACACTTACCCTGGAGGCGACTTTGGTGAATGCCTGGGCGACGGTGACATGGGTTCGGAGGCATAGCTCTTAGGCGAAGAGGGTTCTTCCATGTGGGGACAGGTGGGCGAGGCTGGGCTCGACCTGTCCGGCGACTGCACCGACCTCACCGAGCTACGACCCGCCTCCGAGTGATGATGAGACCCGTCGCCCGAGTCCTGCGAGTCCTCGTAATGATAGTTCTTGGGAGAATGCGGGCAGGAGCTGCGCTCCGATACGGCGCCCTCCTCTCCCTCTTCGTCCTCACTCCCGGACTTGGGCGAGGCTGGCCCGTCGTAACCATGTGACTTAGGTGACATAGGCGGCGACTTGGGATACGGCGCCGCGGGTGAACACGGTGATGCCGGACCCGAATGTTGGGACTCCTCGGGCGACGCAGGACCCGAGGCCTGTGTACTCGGTGAAGCTGGTCCAGATGCCGGGGAAGCCGGATTTGAGGCAGGCGAGGCTGGCCTAGAGGCCGGTGATGCCGGACCCGATGCAGGTGATGCCGGGCCTGAGGCGGGTGATGCCGGACCTGAGGCAGGGGATGCTGGACCCGATGCAGGTGATGCTGGACCCGATGCAGGCGATGCTGGGCCTGAGGCAGGTGATGCTGGACCCGAGACAGGTGATGCTGGGCCTGAAGTAGGCGAAGCAGGGCCTGAAGGCGATGGGGAGGCTGGTCCAGAGGGTGACGGCGAGGCTGGGCCTGAGCACGACGACTTGTCCCTGAAGGAGGTACGGCTGTTGCTGTCCCCTGATGACTTAGAGCGGGCACGCGCAGACTGTGGCGAACCAAAACCGTCGGGCGTTGTTGCCCCGGCGCCACGTTCCTCGCCGGCGCTCTCCGAGGAGGAGCTGTCCGATCCGGAGTCCGACATTTTTCGGTTCAAGCTAGTTCAGCCTGGAAACAGGACGGCAAATTTTAGATGAGGCTATGGTCGAGTTGTGATTTTTCGTCACCCTTGATTATAACCGAGAGCTTCGATATAAATATGTATAAATATTGTTTTTGTTCGATTTTTTTTTCCTTTGAAAATGAGGCGATGAATGACGTATTTTGAAGTTTAATGTGTGAGCTCGAAAAACTGGTGGTGAATATGTATGTTGACTAGTGTTGTGTGAATGCAGAGTTTGTGCTATTCATGTGTTCATGGGAGAGTAATAAAAGTAAGTTGATACACGAATTTGTTGAATATTACAGCCACAGATTTCATAAATTGATTAAATTACAAAACTACATGTTTTGTAAATTGATCAATTTCAGTAATTTCTAGATCTATTTCAATAATCTGTTTTTATATTATTAAACAAATACATAAATAAGTAGATAAATAATACTATTGCATGTAAAAATCTGTAAAATGTAATACATATAGTATGAAAAAATGACAAATAACAAAAAATTACTAGAACTACCAGGTTTTTGAGCTGTATAAATAGGAAAGAAGAATGAATGAGGCGATCGACCTGTGTTATTAAATGCCATACACAGTCACAAGATGGATAATCCAATCGAGGACTTGAAGAAAGTGATATTTTTATTTTATTTTTGTTTTAAAGTCTAATGTAAGTACTCACTGAATTGTGACTTTACAAGCCACACTCAGCGGCTGGCTGGCAGGGCTTACCTGTGTCGAAAAGAGCCCATGCAGTATATGCTCTTGAAGTTGTAATGCACGGAAATGTTTCTACGAGCATGTCAGCACGTGAAACTTTTTCTCGTGCTTTTTCTCGTAACAAACTTAACAACTCAAACTCGCGACTTACTGATAACTCGGACTTTAACTTTTTTTACTTTTACTATCACGTAATATTACCGAACAAACTTTTCACCCGGTTACTTTTCCACGACTTATGGACTGTACTTTGTTTTTCAGCGTCGGTAACAGTTGCAAACTTTATGCTTTTCATATTTTTCAACATTTTTCTTAAACTATGTTTTAGTGTATAAACTTAAACTTTTTCATCTCTTAACTAGAGCACAACACAAACTACATTGACATACCGAGACGCAAACTGTGAACTTATATACTTTCTGCACTAGGTTGGTTTTTTATAGCGAGCGAACTTTTTTGACCTGAAAGAATGGAATTTGGGCGTGCGAAAAAAATAGACTGTATTAAGAAAGCAGAAATAATAGTAGTTGTAAGATAAGAAGCATGGTCTTGTATATAAAAAGCAATTGCCAAAAACTTCTTAAAATAAGCTTTCATGCAGAGTAGGTTAGGATTAAATAGGTATGTTAGTTTATTCAGTTGCAGCAGCTCATAATCAGATATACTTGATGATAATAATTATGAATATATCAATTTTAAACATTTCAATTTGGCAGATTTTTATTGAAGCATAAGCAATATTTTATATAATTTATATAAAATTATTTGTACAGGTTAGCATGTAAAATATTAACAACAATTAAGTTGAGTTTTCAAATATCACACAATTATACATGCAGTATGATTTATATATAAATAATAAAAATCAATAAAAAAATAATAATGAATTTTAACAGATAGCAGTTATAATTATTAAGTTTTGTTTAATAGAAATTCAATTTAATCAAAGTAAATTTAAGATACACTTGTTTGTGTTGATGTTAATTTTGAACTTCAAATGAATCTATATCTTTTGAAACATCAGTATATTTTTATGATACTTTTAAAACTAGTATATCAAAATAACTTAATTAGTTCTTCAAAATATTTTTATGAAAATTCATATATTTAGCTCAAGCTTTTAATGTTAATTCAAAATTTGAGCACAAACACAAGATTCAAAACAAAGAGCAAACAATTCTTGTATTCTTTTTTATAAATTATTAAATAAAATATGCTATAGAATTATTATATATAATTTATAAAATTCGGCATCCCCAAAATTTCTAAATTACATGAGTAAACAGAGAACAAATTTTTAAATTTTTACTTGAAATTTGATTGATTCAACTTGTTATGTAACCTAAAATTATTGTTAGTTTTATTCATTTTATTTATATGATTTACATATAAGATCTGCTTGTGTCGATGTACCTAAAGTTTAAAATATTTATGATTGCAGAAACAATATGATGCAATACGATCAAACTATTCTTCATAATTATAAATCAATAAAAATGAGCAATGATTTAGCTTCAAAGAGAATCTAACCTTTAATCATTTTATTTTTAACTGTAAATGTTTCCAATGACTATTTGAATGTACAATGAAATTTAAATAACTAAATTACAAACTTACGGAAGTTAAAAACTAGTCTTGCTTAATCATTCTCATTGTCATTCGGATTCAAATTGACTTCGCAGCAGTGAATGAATTTCAGAACAAGCATTGCATAAACTCAGTTTTATCAATCCTACTAAGCTATAGTATCTTAGCCATAAGTTGAAGACGGGCTGCCGAAGCCTTTCCGTTAAGGGAGAGAAAAAAAAATGAGTAGGTAATTGCTTCATGCGGGGGAAAACATTGAGGTTACGTCAGACCAGAGAACAGCCACCAACTGTTACTCTGGCTCCCCGCAGATATAAAGAGCTGCTGCAACGTAGATATACTTACGGCCCGGGTGACGAGCGGCTTCGTGTTTCTGCCCTCGCTCTCTTCTCTCTTTTTCTGCGCGCTTCTCTTCCTTGAGAAAGAAAAACGCCCCTCTCGTCGAATATTGCGCTGCTCACGCGCGAAAGTGATATACCTAGATATATATATATATATATATATATATAGGTATATCCGAGGAAAGGAATAAAAAGAGAGCGAGAGGATATATAGACGAGGAGAGTCGTATAGCCGCGTTCACCGCAGAGCTTCCTCTCCTCTCCGTCTTTCTCTTTTTCTCTCTTCTCAATGTTTGCGAGCGAGCGAAACGGTTAGGTACATCGATTCTACTCTGACGACTATCTAAAATCGTACTTAGTCGTTCTGTGTGAGTTCCTGTGCTCAGAAACCAAAAAGCGAGAGCTTATCGAGAAAAAGATACGAGAGGGAGAGGGGAATGAGTGTAGGTAGGTGTAGGTACTCAGAATATAGGATGGACGCAAACGTGGTGTGCCTTTGCGCTTCTATCTTATGGTATGCATATTGTGAGCAGACTGGACAGAGGGAGAAAGAGTCCACAGCACTACATGTGTATGTGGGTGTGTAAGTGTATGTGTGATTGTGCATAATTATGTACTCACAGCAAAAGGGAGACAGCGATAGAGGGAGATAGAGGTATAGATAGTAAAAGAGAGAGAGAGAGTGAGAGAGAAATAGAAAATATCGAATCGTGTATATAGTTAGGAACGTATAGGTTATTAATCTTAAGTAGCGCACATATACGAGTATAGACGTATATATTCGATTCGCATTAAATGCCTACATAGCAATAGTTGTAGTAGTGATAGTATTAGAAGAAATAAAAAATAATCGTAGTAGTAAAAAAGTGGCAGCAACTCTTGGAGAAAAAATCGCGCCTCCGGCGGGAGGTTAACTACATTACCTTGTCGCGAGGGCCGTCGTCGCCGTTCTCTTTCCTCCTATATATCTCCTTCTCTCTCTTGCGTGCGCGCACGCACACTTTTCCCAATGTATCGAAGCGTGTGCGTGCCTCGTAGTGTATTCACTCTGCCTCTTCTTTTGACCGGCTTCGACGACACTGACGCCAGTTTGCCACGCTAGTGTGCGTCTTTCTCTCTTGTCCTCTTATCCTGTATATATACGTGCCTCTCTTCTTCTCTGGAGACAGAGCCTCACTGCCTCGCGTGTGCGGCCGCAGAGAGTTGGCCTGGCGAGAAATCGTCGTGTTTCTCCAACGATCTCACCTCACCGACTGCGGTCTGCAACAGCGCTTCTTCGCTTGTGTGTGAAACTGTGAAATGGATGGGATGCAAAGGCGAATAGCGCTCCAGGCGTTCGTTCGTTCCTGGCTTCCCCTCTCGGCCTCGCAGCGCAGCTCACACGAGACGAGTGTGTCGTGTGTGTGTGTGTCTGTAGTACAGTTTACGACCTAGAGTGAGTAGGTATAGTATGCTGCAGCAGAGCAGCCCAAGCCCAACGGCGATCGATGTGCCCACAGAAGAGACTTGCCGTTTTCCGCGTTTGTGTGTGTCGAGTATAGTACTATACTGCGTACGAAAACTCGCCAATCCCCGCGTTTCGGTCGCAGCAAGAGCTCGCTTGTTCGATCCCGTTCCCGTATTATGCGAGCCCCCCACTCCTCGAGTGTGGGTGAGAAAAAAGGGCTTATACGAAGGGCGCGAACGTCGCGCAGCAAGTATATACATGCGTAAGCGATTATATTATATATGAGGCTGATAGTGTGATAGTGTAGGGCTCGTGATGGGTGATTGATAAAACGATTTTTTTCCGAATGGTTTGGGTCGCGGCGGCTGCATGCAGTGTGTGTTATACTATCGCGTGTGTGTTCATCGAGCAAATGGCGGATATTCGTGCGGCGGGATTTTTGATATTCTGAACTTGGAATTGGAGTAATGGGGAGCTGTTATTTCGTTTTCTTTTAATTATTCTAGTTGATTTATCATAGATTTACGTAATGATAAAATTTTACGAAAATTTTGTTAAATGTTGAATAAAAAATACAATATAAAAAACATGAATGAATTTGAGGCCTTCAATCAAGTATTAAGTGTTTGTATATACTTTTAAGATTTATTATATTGGAGAAACAACTTGTTGCTGAAAGGCAGAATGTGAATAACAGGCTTCTCTGACATCATCAAGGAGCGCGTCGAAGGCATGCTCTATACTTTGTAGAAAATGTAACGAAATTAATTTGGAAATGCCCCTGAGAGTATTATTTTTCATTTAACCAAACAAAATTTCAAAAATATTTTTACCTGAGAATCATTCGAAGTCTGGAAATTGATAAAAATATTTTCAGACAATTTTATTTTATTTGTAATTAAGTAGAATAACTTGTCCTTAAATCTTGTTGTCTGTGATCCAATTGATAATATGAAAAGGTAATGAAAGATTACAGGAATTGAAATAAGGAAAAACCATTAAGCATTGCAATCAAATAGCCACTTTATATTTCCATTAATAATTACACATAACAGACTTGACGAAACAAAATAAAAACAGCAACCATAATATTCACTGTAGTCACTAGTATTTTTACCGGTTATGTACAATAAATCAACTTAATTTGTATACAAGTTACAAATCATATATTTACATAAAAGAGCATAGCTAAAAGCTTGAATATATAAATTAAAAGTTTTTTTTTTTTTTTTTTGAGCAAAAAGTTTCTTAAATCATGTATATATATTTATATCATATAAATATATATATTTATATTTATATATATGTATTTATAAATAATATGCATAATTGACTAACTTTCCCTAAAAATGGGATACGATTATAAACTTTTGTGTAAAAGACCTCTCCATTCGACGAATAACAAATTGTTCGATAGACAGTCGTTTCAATTGTCGGCGACTGCATGTATACCATTGCAAAAAGCATTCAAAACGGAATCGAGATGCGATTCCTCAGGTAGAAAAAAATACAGCTAGATGCTAACGAGAATATGTACTTTCGTGATCTTGGCTGTATGCACTAATGTTGATTGAGTAGAGCCGAGAATCAAGCTGTTGTATACGTATTGGTATAAAAAATCTCCACTAAGTGCTAAACTTTGTAAATGTGGAATGTGCACTTTGCTGGAATGTATAAGAGGGAATACTGATGGCCACATGGTCAGCGGGAGCATCGACACAGTCATTCCCGGAATGTTGAGCCCTCTTAGGGCAATTGCTCAACATAATTTTTCGGTATCAATCCCGTTTTACCATTTAAAGTACCAACTAACCACCCTGGTTCAGTTGAAGGTTGCACTAGAATAAAACAAAAAGTAATTTTATTGTATATTAAAAAGTTCTTTCACGTTTAGACATAAACAGTAATAAATAAGAGAATAAAATATTGAATTACCATTTGTGATTATCTGATTTGGCTCAAACGATAATTCTCCTACGCTTTCAGCCATACAGGCGTAGAGTGTTCGTACTCTCCTTTATAATGAAAAATAATGTCACAATTAATTTACATTACAAAAATGCGTTAAAAAATTTTATGAAATAAAACTTACCAAATTCCTGAACCAGGGCTAGATCTCCCGCTGCTGGGTGATGTGTTAACTCTGTAAATTACACAAGAAATTTAATTGAAAAGCTAGCCTATACAATTATTAGACGTTCAGTATAAATCGGTAATCATTCTCGAAAGAATTTATCTGATAAAGATATTGTTATATTTCTAATTTTTTTTTATTATAAGATAAAACGGAGATAGTAAAAGATAAAAATGGAAGTAAGATCGTCTAAAATACTATGTTCACAAAATACCTCGAGATAAGAAACGTGATTTATCACTATCTAAACAAGGAAATGAGCAATTTAAAAAAATATATAAAGTGAGACGATAAAGATATGAAATCAATCATATGTAAGTCATTTACTCGCTTTTGATTTGGCAGTTGCTAACGTTTTAAACGTGAATTGATTTTATGTACTTACAATGACATTATTTGATTGGTACGCGGTGGGTAATTAAAATTGTGAGTGTTGACTAACATAGAGTCTCGTTTTTGCTTGACAGGTACACCGGTGCTAAGATATGGTGGTGGATCACTGGCTATTGATTCACTTGAGCTACTTGTATTACCACTCCCTGAAACTAAAAACATGTCGAAATATTAATTTATTAAATTCTTCAATTCCTCCAACAGCAATGATGAAAACATTAAATGACGAAGACCGTACCTCTTTCAGTTGAGTGATACATGAAATTCGTATTGCGATTTTTTAAACGGCCGATACGGCTGTCGGCATACATAGGCAATCGGTGACTAGGGTGTTCCGTTTCCTGATAATCCTCGCCATTTTTCTGATCCGCATCTATCAATGGTGTTTTCGAACTAACTGATAATGGACTGTCGTAGTAAGATCTCGATATTTCCTGCAATAAATAGCATAACATTACGTTACTTCAACGTCTTTTCTTACCCCGAAACATCATCAATTTTGATTATAAGCAAACACAGTACCTGTACAGTCGCTGGCACCACGGTGTGCACCGAATAGCATGGTAAGTGCACGGCTCCATTTCCTGTGACACTCTGTTGTTGTTGTTGTGACTGTTGTTGCTGCGGCTGCTCCTCCTTATCCTCCGAACGCTGCGAATTCGTCATTGCAAGGTTTTGTCCGGTGTTGGGCAAGTCCTGCGGCGGTCCGCCCGTTATTCTCTCGCAGTTCTCGATCAGTATTTCGACGACGATGTTGTAGAACTTGATGTCCATGATCGAAGCCACCGTCTCCTCCTCGGGCCGGAGCAATGTCGGGCCGAAGCAGACAGCCAAATTTCCAACGGTCATAAGATTCTTACTACATCTCTTCGCGACCCTGTTTAATAAAGAAAGCATGAGTTAGTATTGCTGGATTTAAGAGAAATTGAAAAAGCGATGATTCTGAACTATCGCAATATATTATTGAAACATGTTGTATGAATTTGTTTTCGGTTTTTAATTTATTTTTAAAACGTTTATAAGATTTACTATATGGAAACCCGTTTTTCTTTTCAATTGTAATTAACAGAAGTTATAAATGATAATTTTCAATTATGTTTTCAAACACAATACATGGTTATTAATGATGAACACACACGAAAGATAAAAATAAAAGTAACATTGAAAATTAATAACACATTTTGTTTAGCTCTTTTTAAGAATTTATCAATGTATGTGGATACGATAACAAAATTTCATGATTCATTGATGATTCATGTGAGGTTGAGCTTTAGCAAATGGTCTGGATAATTACTTGTGCAGATGATTAATGAGCAGTATAAGAACATTGAAGTTTGGTTTGGGAAGACGATACACAAGAATGTGTATGTCGTTCACGCGCATTTCCTTTGATTCTTGTTCTGCAAAGATTATTTTATTTTTAATCGCTGATAACACTCAGAGTAAAAATTTTATTTTCGAAGTAAAGAAAAACTTACTCGCTGCCGCGATAAAGCTATCGTAATATCGAAAAGTCATAAGGGGTTCAGAAAGGTTCCTCAAGTAGGTTTTTAGAGCACTAGTGATTGTTTTGCTTTCCCATTCATAACGATTTTCTAGATTTAATTTGTCTAATTTCCTTCTATCGAGACCCATAGCCTGTAATTTGCTTACTTTAGAAGCTACACCTACTACACGATAAAGTCCTGTTTCTTCTAAACCTGAAAATAAATTATGTTTGTAATTACTATGGCCGTACATATAGTCAAATACAGGTTTGTTTGAGCGACTTTACCTCTATCTTCTAGTGCGTTAATGCATTTTGAAATAAACAATAGACCAGTCTCATCAATCACATTTTCGTCTGGCTTTGCCAATGTGCCTTGCAAAGCAGGAACCTACATAATGCGTAATATAGATTAATATAGTAATTCATTTGGTGTGATTTCGTAAAAAAATTATTAGTTAATTTTCTTACAGGTTCTCGCCCATCCATTGCGTCCATCCAAAATTTTCTATCGTTTTCCGATAAAGCTTGGAATGTATATACTATGCCAGGCCTGAAAATTATTATCACTTAATACTGTCTGTCATACCAATTTTTCGCGGTAAAAACTATTTAACTCAAACGGTTAAAGTTTTATTTTAAAACTAAATTTATGAAATTTTTGATAAATTCATGTCAATAGTACGTTAAAAGGAAGTTAAATACAAGGGAGTAAAACACAGAGAAAAGAGACTGACCTTCCAATCGCAGTAATATCGAAACAAAATCTTTTTTCTATCGACTCGGACATACGCCGTACACACGATGACAGAGTAAAAGTATCTTTACTGCTCTGTTAAGGAGAGAAGAAACATAATAATTGTTAGTTCACTTTAGGCATGCGATTCTGAAAGGCGCTTAAATTGATTTTGGTGCGAGATATTGCAACTTACAAATTTGCCTGTGAGCTGGTTATAAGGTATCATAGTAAATTCCTTTTTATCTTTTTGATATGTGCAATATTGTTTTGTCCAAGTGGTTCCAAAAGCCTCTGAAAAAATAGTTCGCGATATCTTTCCGCTATTTTACGCATTCGACTACTCTACAATTACACCGTCATTCTTTTTAACTTTCCGTTTAGTTTACTTTCGTTTTCAATTTAAGTCTCAATATGCATTCTAATATATATTTTTTTTATCAGTCAATTTACTTTTAAAACTAACGCTTTTTCGCGAAATAGAGTTGCGAACTATATTTCGTGAGATTGGAAAAAGAAAAAAAAATGCATTCATAGTGAGACAGATAAAAAACACAAACGTTCAACAATGAAAAGAAAGTTTTGATTCAGATTGTTTGTCTCACTTACTCTTTTCCATGAGGAACAAGTAACCTTCTCTGCTATAAAGTTTGTTAGGGCCGCTCTCGATGACGGACTAAAATATAATCGAATTGTTATTCGTTTGGCAAACAACGCAATATTTTATCAAATGTTTATAGCTTTATTAATAACAATTTTTATGAAAATAATAATGCACTTTTAACATTTAAACTATTATTTTTAGATTGAAGTTAATGAAACAACTTTATTAATAAAGCGTTATCAGGCCTAAACACAAAAATCGTAGTACATACCTTTTTAACGTCCTTCATTTTATTCATAAGCGACTCTGTTTTATCCCGCGTAGCATCGAAATTCTCTCTAGTCTTTATAAAACACACACGCACACAAAATTAGGAATTAGTTGTAAGTAGATAAGCAAGCAATTATTTAACAGTAAAAAATTGATTAAAAATTTACGATTATTAATTTATTATATGAAAAAAAAAAACCATTCTCAAGAAAAAAATTTTGTCAGTAAAATATGTTGAAAATCATATTAAAATAGAACTTTTCATACTTAATAAAAAGTTGCAAAATTCTCAAGTTAGAATGAAAGTTTTTCCAACACCATATTTTCTGTAAGTATTTTTATGAGGTAATAAATAATTATGAGGTAATAAATTTATTATGGAAAAACAAGCTTCTCATTATTCTAAGCAAAATTTAATTCACTAATTTTTATTTAAGAAAGTAATTTAAAATATAAAATTTGCTAACCTTCTGTATTTTAAGTTGTAAATCATCAATATAGGGTTTGAAATCTTTGGCGACTTCGTGACCTTGGTGATAAAATGTAAGCCATCCAAACATAAAACCCAGTAACTGAAAATATATTAATTTAATGATTATGTTTACTGTGAATACGAACATTTTAATAACAAGGTTTAAGTTAAAGAAAACTCACTGTTTCAACAAATTCAAACTTCTTTCGTTCTTGGACCTCTTGTAAGAGAAATACGTATTCTAAACTTGCCTGGCAAAAATGCCTTTCGGCCATTTCAAGTGTCGCATCCGCCTATTATAATTAATATTTAATAAATTTAACTTTTTCATTCTTATTTTGAATATATAAAAATTAAAATATTTTATTCAGTAATATAAAATAGATCCAAAGAAATTAAATTTTTCAAGTATGAATGAAAAATAGATTTACAAAGACTTGCAGTTGTAGTATCAAAATATTATGTAACTAATTACTGTTTATCAAACAACTATATATTTATTATCTAATTAGTCTACTATACCTCTTGAAGAACATTGTCTTGTTTTTTAGTTGATAAATTTAAATATCGCTCTTGACTTTGGCAAAATTTAACTGTTTGTTTTTCAAACTTCTTTTTACCTTCCTAAAAATTAAATAACTGGTATAGTTTTTTTTGTGAAGTATTTTAATAAAAAAGGTATTAATAAATTACCTTAACTCCACCTATGTGTATTTTTCTAAATTTCTCTAACGGCAGTATAATTTGATCGTATGCACCTGTCAGCTGAAATTAAATTCTAATATTGTATTATCTTATAATACATTTACTCAAATAACTATAATTTAAGAAACTGTGTAAATGCGAAGTGTAAATGTGTTTTTATATAAAATGAGTATTGTAACAAACTTTGCTAATATAAGCAATATCAAACTATTCAATTAACTACAATTCATTCCATGAAGAGCAATGGAAAGGTAAAAAGATGGACAAACTTTTGAAATTGAACTATAGGTATTTGAATTTTTATGATTAATGATGAAGTATTCTTATATATGAGAAATGTAATTTAAATTTTTGAACACACATTCATAAAAATAAATTAATCTAACATAAATGTAACAAGTAAAAGCTTTGTAAAAAGTTTATGTACTATATTCAAACAGGAAATATCTATCAACTACAGTCTAAAATTGTTTAGGTAATTTCTGTACAACTTTTTCAGTGTAAAAATTTGAAGTAAAAATGTACAAAGTCAAAAACCTCTATATAAAAATACACATATACAATAATTCATTACTTGTATCAAAGGAATTTAAAAAATTTTAGTTTAGCTTAAAAAATACTATAAAAATACTAATTACAAAGTACTTTATAAGAGATAGTGCATAAATTAAAAAAATTTAATTCTCTACATAAGTAGAATTTAAGTGTATTTTTTAATTTAAAATTTATATATTTTTATAGTATTTTCTTTTTACTGGGTATTGTATTTATACAAAAAAATATTAAATATTGCATAGATTTTGTAAACAGTCTGTGGCTGTAGAAGAGTTCAAGTCAAAGATAAGTATTATTTGAAAAGTTTGATTAGTTAAATCATGTGTGACAAAGAAGGTGTTAAGTGTACTGTGAGAGAAACAACAGTGAAAACACACTAAGAAAGTAGTTTTCTTTACCACTGACACACTGTTATCCTTTGAGAAAGAGAAAGAAATTCAATTGATAAGCATTTGAGTGTTGTGAGTTTATTTTTTTTTTTTTTATGTATAGAATAAAATATTGAACGCAGAAAAATTACAGCTTTGCTAATGTGCTAAGTTTGTGCATACCATGCGATCACGCTCGTCTTCGATCAACGCAATGAGTTTACCAAATTCCTTCAGGCTTTGGGATATGTGTATTTCATCTTCAGTTTGTGTTTCACCAATACATTCAAAGCTGAAGTTCTGTAGTGTCTTGGAAAATGCCCTCTGAGCTCGAGAAAGATCTGTAACACAGTGCATTTTGCAATAAGTTTTAGTGCTTTGCACTTCAAAATTATTACAAAATCAAAAATAAAGCATTTTATGTTTACTTTTGAGAACTTGAGATTTTTCAAAATTAGAATAATGATCAAAATTCTAAATTAATAACAAAACTTTAAATACTTTAACTATAAAAATTATCTGGATTCATCTAACATCCATAAAGTGATATAAACATTTTTACATAATCATTTAATGATATTCTTCATATAAAGGTTATATTGATAGGCACAATTGCTAGATATTATTATATGTTCATTCAAATAACCACATTGAAATTTCAACGAAGTCATATTAATGATCTATAAAAGTTTCAAAAGTAAACCAGGATTATTTGTTTCTATAATTCTACATGTTACAAGATCAAAAGAAGCAGAATTTTGTTAGTTATAGCTAGGGTATTAGGAAATTTCTAATCTTGTCAAAATTATTTATTAATTTTGAAATTTCTCTATTCAATTCAAATTCAAAAGGAATTGGAGATTAACTTTTAATACTGTAAAATAATGTCTATATCAAAATAATCTAATTACATTTTAGTAGTACTGATTTAAGTAATACAAGGGGAAATGCATAGAAGGTATTTACTGTACTATATTATAATATCATAATCATTGCTAAAATCAATAATTGTAATGTGATTATTTTCAACTATAATAAATAAGCTCAGCTTTTAAAGTACAAATAATTGAACCGATTTATTTAAAAAAAAAAACAACAACAAAGCATACTATACTTTCTTTATTTTCTAAGAAAAATAAAAAAAAAAATCTTATTTCTAAATTCATATAAATTTTTCTTCTTGGAATGATCTTTAGTGTAATTATGGAAGGTATCAGTGATTATCAATCATTTATTACTTTTATGCACAAACTATTATAACTCATTACATGATACAAGCAAGAAGACAGCTCTGTCAGAATAGGAGTTTCCAGTATACAGGCTATATGTATGTAATCAAACAAGAGTCACCACAAGCTATCAGTATCTTCTACTGCAGTTTAGTAAATCAGGTACAAATGCATAGTGTTGGCAAAGGCCAGCTACAGAGCCAGCCTGGCATGCCATTAACCAAAGGCCTTACACTTCTAATCGCAACGTGACTGACGATAGCCTGGTATGGATGTTCTGTGACATAATCATTACTGGACACAGTGTGTGTGAGATAGAGCCCATATGTACACGCACAACAAAAAGCATCGAAGCAAAGTGGAAGAAGAAGTAGTAGTAGAAGAAGAGAAGAAGCTCTCAGTGAACATGACCTTCCCCCTTGCGCGTGCAGTGACAGCGAGAGGAGAATAACCACCTGCAGCTCTTCAGACAAGCAAAGTAGAGAGTGAGAAAGAGTGAGGGAGAGTAAGTGATTGAGTGAGAGAGAAGGGGAGCAACGAACAGACATACAGGGACAGACCAGACTCATCTTTCTCTCTGTCTGCCACTCGTACATCACATTCGCTCACACACCCCAGACGTTCAAATTACGATTAATTAAAGAGATCATCCAACGTGAAAATGTATGTACAAAAAGGGGGAGGGGAACAGAGACATTTCTGCACACACTCGTCTCTCGCATCACCACACGAGCGCGAGCGCGCGCGCATCGCCCTCGCCTTTACGCATGTATACATATATATACACACACGGATACATCCATCTACATTTATTCACAGGCGGGCAAAAACGTTAGACTTGACACTTATGACAGAGGTGTGTGTATATGTATTATGATGACTGTACGCTACAGTAGGTAGATATTAGGGAAAAGGTAGTCGATACGAGAGAGAGTGAGAGAGACAGAGAGAAAGACTAACTTTTCGCAGCTGAGAGCAAATCCTTGACCTCCTTGATAAGGCGCTTGATCTGCTGGCTAGTCCTCTCTAGCTCACGCTCGTGATAGTGGAGATTCTCGCGGAAGTAGGGGCTGTCCGTGAGGCAATCCGTGAACTCGAGCGGCTTCAGACCAACACCCATGTTACGTTCGTCGCGCCGCTGCTGCTGCTGCTGTTCTCGCGCGATTATCCCGTGCTGCTGCTGCTGCTAATGCCGATGTTGTATTATTATTACGGTCGAGTGCGACGCTGCTGCAGGCGTACGCGGCGGTGGCTCTCATTTATGCGCCAGAAATTCGCGACTACGGTGCCCTCCTCTCGGTGGCGATGCTACTGCTGCTAGTGCTTCTTTCCTCACGTGCATTAGCAGCCACTGTGCTGTTGTGACTATTTATTTTTTTCCTTCCCGTTCAACTTCTTCCTCGCGCGAACAATTACACACACGCACGCACACTTGCACACACACTCGCGCACGCACACTTTATATATATATATATTGTGTATGGATGCGCTTTCTTCGCTGCTGCTGCTGCTGCTGTTACTACTGCTTCTTCTTCTTCGCGAAGAGAGAGATAGAGACACTGCACTGCACACGGGGCCGTTCCGTTAAGCGCGCGGGGGGCGAGGAGAGAGACGCGCGCGGCGCACCGATGACGACGACGACGACGATCAGCTATAAGTACTCGCCTTCGGCTTTATCTCTCGCTCTCTCTCTTTCTCTCTATTCCAGCAGTTGCACCTAGTGCTCCACGGCGCGGACACTACGCTGTATATATGATCTGCAGCGCGCGTATGTACAGGAGCGAGATATCCGTGAAGAGCCCGAGGTATACTACTATACTACCGTCGTCGCTCAAAACACATCGCCCTCTCACTTTCCGTGCTCTTGCTCGCTCGCTCGCTTATACTCTTTCTCTCTCTCTCGCTGCCACTGTCTGTCCGTCTGTGTATGACTCCCTCTCTCTCTCTCTCTCTCTCTCACTCCGTGAGACTTTGCGCGCGCGGTGGTTCTTCCAGAATACGCGCTCACTCGCTCATATACGCCGATACGCGCACGCACACAAGTGTCTTTCGCTTGTGCTCAGTCGCTCTCACAGTCTCACAGCTCCGCGTCGCTGTAATACACTGGGCACGTATACATACTGCAGCAGCTATATCTCCCTCTCTCTCTCGCTCATTCTGCGTATATATACGCGCGAGCTCTCCGGGGAATGCGCGATTTTCGACGGACCGACTGTGGCGGGGGGATTATATCTCTCCCTCTCTGTCTCTCTCGCAGCGGTGACTGGGCGGTGTATTTATATATAGCTATATAGAGTCGACACGTATATGTATATAGTATGTATATATATCGTGTGTGCGTTCTCGCTCTAGGAGCGCTTGCTCCGCAACGAAAAAATGTAATCTCTCGCCCGTTTTGCCGCTCGCGGTTCTCTGTGTACCTATATGTATGTGTATATATGTATACACGTATATATGACTATATAGCCGCGCGTGTGTGAATGATGAGGGAAGTGTGTGACGGTCTGCGTACGGTCGTAAAACGTTAAATCTCCCTCCCTATACCATTGCTATATCTCTCTCTCTCTTGTCCTCTCTTTCGCTTTTATAGATACGTTTTTATGGGATCCGTATTTTTAGGCACGGATATTATCGATCTCCGCTTTTTTATCAACGCGCACTGTTGCTGCTCCCTCTCTTTATATAAATACATATACGTATACTTGTATCAATTTATTTATATACATTAGTGTACGCACTCATTCATGGCTTTTTATATGTGCATACACACAGGCGCGCGACTCGCAGCGTATATATTTTGTATTTTTATAATGTGGTTTATACGCTCCCCCCGCGCGCTCCTATGTATTATATTATGTAAGCGCGCGTAAGTGTATATATATATATATACACCTACATACTTCGTTTAGATATAATATCGCTCCATCGAACACACTGTTTATACAAGTACAGATACGTATATATCACAATAGCCTCACTGTTGTTTTTTTTTCGCTCTCTATATTTACGAGAGAGTGTATGTATCATGTATATATGCCTATATTCTCATTTCTTTGTGTATATATATATCGATGCACATTATCCGCTCGATCGGGAGAAACACACACGCCTCTTTGACGCGTTCTGCGCGGGCTTTTAACAGAGCCGTGGGAAGCTCCATTCAATGAGTTATTAATGATCAAGAGCTATATATATTGTTGAACTTTATTTTATTATTACGTGGAAAACAATTTTCTGGGTCACGAAATTTGCTTGATAGAGCGAACTACTCAAATGCGCGAAATTCTAATTTCAGAGCGCGCGGTATGTCTTTCCTCGCTGTATAGACTCGAGTCGCGCTGCGAGAGAAACTTTATTTTCTTTAAAGAGAAAGTCTCGCGCGCGCGTTAAATTTAATTAAGTAAACTTTTTGGAGCAGGTTTTTCCCTTTCCCGTGTGCGGCGACGACGACGACGATTTAAGTTTCTAGCATTGATTGGAAATTGTGAGTGTCGCGGTTGAAGGAGTTATGAAACTAATAACTACCTATATATTTTTTGGTATATGGGCATTACGTGCGCGGCGTTTGAATATTTTTAAAGACAAAGATGGCGCTATTCGGAAAGAAAGATAGGAAATATCGATTAAAATTTTTATTCTAAGTATTTCATAAGTATATAATAAGGTTTTAATTTCCAAAAATATAAAATACTTTCTCGAAAATTTATAACTAAAATCCAACGTAAGTCGCCCGTTGGTCGGAAAATTTTACTCCAGATTTCAATTCGGAGTTAAGCGATTCTCGTAGGTACATATAAAAAATATAAAACCGTCGCAGCATGCTGCCTCGGCGTTATATAATTACATGGTAATAACACAGCCGCACGTTCGCTTATCCACCGTACACATATATATATATATACACACACACACACACACACACACACACACACACACACACACACACACACACACACACACATACACTATTAAAAGACACGCAACGAGCCGTTATCGCGTATACCTATACCAAAAATCCGCCCGCCGTACATACATATATATGAACAAGTACAGCTCATGTGATTGTCAACACTCGTCATAGGCTTCGTCACGTCACGTACCGTGAGATTGAACAATGATCAATACGCGAAAATATACAAGTACGCGTATACGCGCGTGTTACTATCTAGTTATATATATGTGTTGTGCCTTGTACGTGTGGGTGTGTGTATGTGTGATGTGTACGCGCGAGATATATCGACGCGTCAGAGAGTTCGAGTTATCGACAGTGCGCTGAGAGAGACCAACAGCGAGCTGTCAATTATATATCGTTGTTGGCCGTCTGGTCTTCCCATTGTTGCGATCGTCGCCCGTTTTTTCGTATCCTCCTCCTTCG
The DNA here is from genome assembly GCA_036873485.1 of Torymus texanus. Classification (NCBI taxonomy): domain Eukaryota; kingdom Metazoa; phylum Arthropoda; class Insecta; order Hymenoptera; family Torymidae; genus Torymus; species Torymus texanus. The sequence goes on from JAYJLV010000056.1 coordinate 4,655,746, forward strand.
CAGGCACCTCCACGGCCTCCGTCTGCTTGCCAACATCGGAATTTGCTGACTTCTTCGGATGAGGACCGAAGAAGATTGGGAAGCAAGGATGACGGAACCAGAGCCGATGGAGGGCTTCATCTGCCCGATATGCATGACGGACTTCAAAACCCCGACTATGCTGACCAAACATTTCGAGGAATACCATAAGGATGACCCAGAGATACTCCGGTCCCTCAAAGGTCTGTCTTTTGTTTACCGACATATACCTCCGATGTATTATTTTCGCCGTTTGTTTTTGTTTTGTTTCCGTCGCTATCGTGTTGATTTGAATTGTAATCGATAAGGATATAATATAGGTGTATAAGAGCGAGGTGTACTTTCTAACGAAAGTTAGTTCGGGAGCTGTTATATAGTTTCTAATTAGCATGAGACGAAGAGGACGTTCACCAAAATCGAGACGAGAGATCTTGATAAGTCACAAATTCATACGTGCCCTCAGAATCAGTATATGATTTTTATATAAGCAAAATTTATGTGCATGCTTGGGACGACGTTTCTCTCGAAATTAGTTTTAATCTGAAAGAAATGTTTTATTCTGATATGGTTGAGTGTGATATTAATTGTAGCTGGATGATTCAATTTGATAATCAATATATTCACAACAATGTTTTAGTAGATTAAACAATTATTCTCTAATTTTTGTATCTATGTTTTTTTCATTGTCTTTGTTATAAATGTTAAAATCATATTTGAAATTAGAGATAAATTATACTGTTAAGATTTTCTTTTGTCGTGCTTTGTTATATAAATCTTACACAAAGCAGTATTAGTATTTTATAAAATAAAGATAGTTAAGTATTGAGATATGAATTTATTTATTTTTTTTTAAATTTCAGATCTCTTTGGAAAAGCCAAAAAGAAAATTTTAAAACAAGATGAAATGCCAGATTATGCCGATCAAGTTTTATCAAATGACCAAAAACAAAACAGACAAGAAATAGACTGGGGACCACAAGAAATTGGTAATTAATATTATTTATTTATTCAAAGATCATCAAAATATACAATTGGTTAATCATTAACAGCGTACACAACATTTTTTTCTTACTCTTATAGGTGCAACAAAGTCTTATACAAAATATTTCAAAGAGATTAGAAATACAAGACTAGAAAGATATTCCTCTGAAACTAACAAACTTCTTATAAGACTGGATAAACTCCTTAATAACCTACCAAACGATCCTGTGGAACGAAAAGGTTTAAATATATTTGTTTTTAAAATAATGTTGTATCATAATAAGTAATTTAAAGTGACTAAGACCTTACGCGATTATTTTACAGCTCATGAAAGAGCAATTGTGCCATGGATGGATGACAAAGATGTCAGGCTGTGCCTCACATGTGCAAAAAGTTTCAATATAACTAGAAGAAAACATCATTGTCGACTATGTGGAGTAATGATGTGCCATGACTGCAGTATGTTTCTTTCTCTAGTCGAAGCACGTAAGTAATAGATTCAGATAATAAGTAATGTATTCATAAAAAGGTATTGATACAATTTTCAAAAAATTAATTAATTAGGTAAAATGACAAGTCCAGCACTAGTTCAAGATGACACAGCTCTCTCCCCAACTTCTGAAAGTACAAGTTTTGCAGATCGTCTTGTACAGGCAGGTGTTGGCCTAACCAAACTTGCACGTTCCCCTTCTAGCAGTAGTCTGAACAGTGTTTTATCTTACATAAGTGATACTACCAGTAGCGAACAGTATTTTAGAGTATGTCAGCACTGTAAAAATCTTTTGGATGCTAGGGAACGATTAAAAGCTCGACATTTCGAAAAGCCTATAGTCCATCAGTTTTACGAGAAAATGCGAGCTCAGATGCAGGAAGGTAATCGCTTCATCGAGATATATTACAAAATGTGGAACTCTTTGAACGAGGGAGAGTCTACTTACGATTTACGAGACGCGCAGGTAGTGAGAGGAAAGATCGCCAAAATCGGTGACAACATTGACGTAATCAGTAAGAGGATAGCCAATCTGGTTATCGTGGACGAGAATAGCTCCGCAGCGCTAAAACAGGAACTGAGACTAATTCAAATGGTAAGAACGGCCGCGATGATTTACTTGAAGAACGAATTGTTGAGGACTCCACCGGTACCGACCGAAGAGGAATTGGAAGCTATTAAGAAGGATCGTCAGGAGAGGATCCGACAGAAAATCGCTTACGAGAGACAGTTAGAAGAGGAGCAAAGGCAGAGAGAACGAGAGACACAGAGGGAATCGTCCCGGAGTTACGATCGAACCGATCGAAAGAGTCCCACTTCCACCTCAAATCAGGTATTTTATTCAATAAACCTTCGTCTTTTTCCCTCAATTAATAACCCATTTATTTATTTGCAGCTGGTTCTGGATCAGTCGCAAGGGTGGGGCACGTCGGTACGTCCCGGTGGCAATATCATGATCACGTCCACTTCCATGGATCCGTTTGTCGAGCAGATGAGCAACTTAAAGTTCTACATAAAGCAGGCGCGCGACGAGTGCAAATTCGAGGAGGTTGCGACACTGGAAAGGAACTTGAAGGAACTTCAAAGTGCCTACTACACTATGCAACAAAGTAGTAGTAATAATGCCGACTGATGAGAAAATTTAAAAAGAATATATAAAGAAAAAAATTATTTCACTGCGATACACGTATGGCTGTTAAGTAGACGTTATATATTATAAATATATTTGTTAGGACAATTAAAGGTCGAACAAACTAAAAGAGCAAGCATATAACATTCGTTTATGCCGACACGACTCATTTCGAAAGAAAAATGAAGAGTAAGACAAAAACGAAAATATGTAAAAGAGCATTGTATTTACGCGTTTTGTTATATTTACATTTTTTATGAGAATTAATGCGTTTACCTTAAGTTTTTTATATTCACATTGTACATTTCGCATAGATAGCATTATATCGTATATATACATACATACATAAAAAAAGAAAAGAAAGAAATAATACACTGCAATATTACAACTAATACAACTACGAGTCCGATTTCTCATTGTACGCCAAGACAACGACGGGTATTATGTCGCTCTGAGACATCGTAGCCTCGGACTCGTCGGACAGTTTGCTTGACACAGGTACTGTCGACGACTGCGACACATCCGTGGTGGAGTCACCCATCGTTGTCCCGGTCTCTGACGCTGCGCTTGCCGACACCACGCTGTTGTTATTAAGTTCACCAAACGCGCCAGCGCCCCTTACACACAGGGGAATGTCCTCTGAGTGGGCATCCTGCCAGGGCTCATTATTCTCTATCGCCTGCTAAAAATTGAAAATGAATAATGTATATAAATATAAGTACTCGTACGTACATAAATTTTCGAAAATTAATTAATGTCAGAAAGTTACCTCGCCACTAAACTTCATGAGATCAGACATCTGCTCAGATAGTTTGTCTAGGGCTTCAGCTACAGTGTCAGCTTTGCTGAATTTCATTAGGTCGGACATCACGCCCACGTCACTAAACTTCATAAGGTCAGTTTTCACCTCGACCAGTTCCGACGGTTTCACCGGCGGACTGGCCATTACGTCGATAGGCTTTTCGACGTAATGCAACGACCACGAGGCGGTGGCGGATGCTTCCTCCGGCTTAGCAGCTCCTTGCGCACCTGCGGCTTGCTGCATTAATATATCTTCGAGGACGGCATCGGATACCTCGATAGCGGCTGCAGGACCGGTCTGTGGTCGCGCTGGAGGATCGCCTATAAAACGGAGCAAATGGCTTTTTTTCTTTACCTCTGTTATGTATACGAAATCGATTGAATAATTTAATAGATGACGTACCTTTCAGAATGTCAACTGCTAAGTAATCAGCGGCTCTGAACAGTTTAGCTTTTACTAATAAGTCTAGCAGTATACGACAGGTTGGACGATTTTTACCGTAAGTGCTCCATTCGGATAGAAATATATCGGCTCCGCTTCTCTGCTGCTGGCGAATTGCTTGCTCGACCATCCTGTTTTTAAGTTATTATTATTATTATTATTTATTCCAGATATTATTACAAATTAGTAAATTCATTCGTATATTTTATATCGGAAATTCTAAAACCTATTTTTTTTTTTTCATTTTTAATAATTACAATAATTTTCATTTTTAACTTAAAAATTTCAAGGATAGATTACTTACACAATATGTTCATTAGTAAACATGCTCACAGTATTTTCATTCTCCTTTGGAATCATAGCCATTAATTTTTTCCAAATATTTGACTGATTTAGAAATTGTGCTAATTGATATAACTCAATAGGTTGCAATTTTCGGATCTCAGTATTCATAGTTGCCATATTTAGAAATCCTAAAAAGCAAAATTCAATTAAGAGGTAATTAATTACATTTAAATGTAATGATGTGATGAATTATTATTAAAGTTATTAGTTAACGTGAAGTTTTAATAAATTAAGAAAAACTTTATATAGTCAATTGAGAAAAATCTTACTGGCTTCGATATTGCAAAATTCGGTGCTAATTTTTAAACACATTGACTTTTTCAGCTCCTTTAAGTATTATGTGACAAAAAACACAGCATATCAATCTATTGTATACAACTCGTGAAGATCACATTGCAAACAGTCAATATCCATAAAATCTTCGATAGTAATTTCAGTAATAATTTAAAATAAATTTTCTCGAAAAAGCAGGTGTCAGCGAGAAAAGAAAATAGTAAATTTGGAATTCTCGCAGTGATCATGTAGTGCATTACAGATAATCAACTATTTTTTTAGGAAGACACAACTGTTACTACTGACGGTTTCGTGTAGAATATGGCGTATTTTCCTCTTGACGTATTTTTTGTATGACGTCACTGACGCCATTGATGAAAATGTGCGCGCCAAATTCAAAATATAAACGCAACAATTTTCGATTGTTATTGTTATTTTTGTTATAATCTATTAGTATAGTTACATATCGTAAGTATTTTGGCAAAGTACATTGCACAATAAATATTTATAATTATTGTTTTTTTTTCCTTACGAAATTAATGCAAACGTCATTTAGATACAGTTTTTCTTTTATAAAATTTTTTATGATCTAAAAGTACTAAAATTAAATTTATTGCTACGTCCGTGTTTTAGACTTTGGTTTCCCCTTAAGAAAACGCTCACTTTTCTGCCTAAACGTAAGATTTAATAGCGCGGGTTGAGATACACACTATGACTTAGATGGGAGTTAGGACGAGAAAGAGCACTAAGCAGTCGATTGTGTAGAAAGAAAAACAAAAATATAATTCGAATTATTTTAATTAATGAATTATAATATCGGAATGGACGTTGAACCATCCTGATTTTGGCGTCTATAATATTCTTGGATAGATCAGCTAACGTGATATTAGAATTTTTTTAAATCTCTACTTTTGAAGCAACTATTTATCGTTTTAACGAAATTATTTTGTTTAAAGATAAAATATATGCATGCAATACTTGTGGAGAAAGGGGAGAAGTATTTAAAAAAATTAAATAAAAAATATTGCTTACTTTTATATCCTTTGTAGTTTACTCGAAGTGAAAATAAGAGTTTCTCTTTGGAAATAATAGAATAATAACTATTGAACACCACTTGACTTTAATAATTGTTATTACTTGAAATAAAAAGAAACTTTCACATTTCACAAAAATAAACTTAGAAGAATAGACTAAAATTTTTTGATCATATTAGACCCTAACGCTCAAAAAAATTTAAGTTCTCGATATTTTTAAGTTTTTTTTGAAAAAAGTCTTGAAGAAAGCCTCTTTTAGAACGGTAGTCATTTAACTTCAGAAAGTTTTAAAATTATTTAAATATAGTAAATAAAACTAGAGAAAACGACCTTTCATTTGCTTTTTTAGAACTGCCAAATGTTGATTTCTTCCAAAGTTATAAATTTTTAAAATTATGCATCGAAAATGAACTATAATATGCAGGCAATCAAACAATCAATTTTAGTGCATTTTCGATGCATAATTTAAAACTTTTATAACATTGGAAGATTTCAACATTTTGCAATCCTAAAAAAAAATAAATGAAAGGTCATTTTCTCTAATTTTATTTACTATATTTAAATGATATTTAAGACTTTCTGAAGTTAAATGGCTTTGAAAGGATTTTAAATTATTCCGTGTATTCTTTCGCGTTAGGACTTTTTTTTTCTTTCGTTGAAAGATTTTTTGAATAATCCTTCAACGTTTTTTTCGATTATTTCAAAGATTTATTCACAAAGGTTTTTTTTCTTTCAAAGTCCTTTTCAAATTATTTCAGTGGATGATTTCATGAAATATTTCAGGAAATTACTTCATAATTATTTCGTGCTGTGTCGGTAATAAAAACTATTAGGTGGTACGATAATTTATTGGTGATTAGGGGAGGAAAATATACGTTTTCCAGATGTCATATACGGGTAATCTTTACAAGGTAAATTAGTTTAGCTTGATACTTTATTTAAAAATTGGCGAATTACACGTTGTAAGTACGCTTGAAAGTCACAAGTATTGCGTGACTGCTGATAAATACAATAGTACAATCATTTATTTTAATACAGTTAAATACATTATATAACATTATAAAATAACAGCGATATGTAAGTCTCTCAGTGATATCCTGGGTACAGCATGAAACGATGATTAAAATATACACATTTCCCTTAAAATATTAGATATTTAAATATACATAAGCACCTTTTAAAAGTACGCACATATATATAATAACAAGTTAATCAATTCAAGCCAACAGTCGTGACAATATCTAAAATTATATCATTATACCTTAGTGACTTATATAAAAGCAGTATAATTATACGAGATGGGGAATATTTTTTTAATCTAAGAACTTACATTTTCTATAACTTATGTGTTTTATATTGCTAAAGTATATCTATCAATTTATCGAGAAATTAAAAATTCGAATACAGGACTGAAAATAACAAGAATTTATTACTCGGGTATATTAGGAATTAAATAATTCGTAGAAAAAATGACGTTTAATAGATAAAAGAGGAGTGTATATATAGTTGAAGAAAAATAAATTTCCAGATTTTCACTTCTGAAGTGCAATTTCGTGTGATACGCTTCGTAAGATTTCGTTTGACAAAATTTAACGTCCGTTTGAAATTTCCTGATCAAATCAGTCGAGTTGTATATTATTTCTTTCCTCTGCGCGGAGCAAAGGTTTAGTATAAGTCATTTCCAGATGAGGTCTCTCCCATTTCCAATTGATACACGTTTCTGTCTTCAACATTTCAATTGACATGCTGAAAATAAACAAAGTTTCATTGCACATCTCAGCGTATTCAAACTACTTTATACTCAATAACCACATATGAAATCTCTCGAATTCCCCTCCCCCGAAAAAAATATGAGTTCAACGTTTTAAGATTGTCTTGAGACAGTAAAACTAAAAAAATATGAAAAGATCAGTATAGAAACAGGGCAATCCGGATTGAGAATTATCATTTTGACAAAGTCAATAAAATTAACGAATAGAGTAACTCACCAGCTGAATTTACAAAATGAACGTTGAGGCCTCTAGCTCGAGGCCGCGGCCCCCGCGCTGACGGCTTCGGTCGTGGTGCTCGTCGAGTCCGTTTGTGGCGGCTTCTCCTGCAGTTCCAGCCACGGCATTCGTTTCTGCAGCTCCAGCCTGTAAAACGCGCAACAATCAGAACATTTTACTCAAGTATTGCTCATTATACAAACTGTTATGTGTGTATATATATATATACATACCTGTATCTTGGATGGCTGATTGCGTAAACGTAGGGATCGAGGCAGGCGACAGCTTTGCACGCACAGGCGGGTATCATCGTCACCCCGGGAGTCAGGAGGGCTTTGTTACCGAAGGCACCGATCAGAGACATAACACCGTACGGCGTCCAGGCGGCCACGAAGAGGAAGCAGATCGTTATCGCAGCCTGGAACAATTTTGGGAATAAAGCATATTTTTTATATTATCCGTAATTATGATTTTGCTACAGCTGATACTCCTTTTTTCTTTTTAAATATAGATAGTCTTTTTGTTTGTGGAAAATGACTAGTTGATAGATTTTCCGTTTTATTTGCGTTTACGAATATAGATCGATGAACAACTTTGATATGACTTCCCGATAAGCAAAGATCTATGGTGGAAACTCGTTTTATATTCGTTCAATAAGATTATTACAGTGTGTAAACAATTGTTATTTATCACTAGTTTTATATTTTGCTAATAAAACAGGTATTTTTCAGTGTTGAATTGAATGAAACATCTTATTGTATTTACTTGAGTTTTTTTTTTCAAAAATTTTTTTCATCACGTAAAAAATCAATTAATATTTCATCGTCTTATTCATAACTAGATTAAAATAGCATATTCAGTTGGAATTTACATGATAAGAATCCTGAATTTTCCGCGTCAACGTTCTTCCAGCTGTATATTTTTCGATAAAAACGTTGTCAACTCGAACCTTTCACCTTTTTCTCTTCTACTTCTTATTAAAACAAATCAATAAGCACACTGCCGATCGAACCTACCTACCTATATATATATAATACACGGACACAACAGCAACTTACCTTGGCAATGCGAATCTCGGCGGACTGCGTCTGACCGCCTTGATTGCTCCTCAAGCTCTCGACGTTCATCTTCTTGGCTTGCTCCTTAAGTGCCTTTTCATGGTTCACCACATGGCCGACGATGTTGCTATAGAAGTAGAAGATCATCAGCATCGGTATAGCGTAAGAGAAGGTGAATATCGTCCCCACGAAGATGCGTATCTCGGTCGAGTCGGTAAGATAGTCGAAGCTGCAGCTGGTGAGGAAACCTTCGGGTACGAAACGGCCCCAAACGTTCATCACGGGCATCAGGCCCCAGGGTAGTACGTATGTCCAAATCAAGACGATGAGCATCATCACCTGGCCGCGCGAAAGCTTGCCATCGAGGGGTCGGGCGATCGTACTGGTTTTCGGTTTCGCGCAGCCATGGAGAGGAGAAAATTCGTTTAGTATAGTTAACAATTGTTATTGTCTTTTTTCTTTATTATCGGTTGACATATAGTGTGTTGTTTTGGATTATTATTGGAGTTGAATGCAACATGGTTGGAGATGAATTTGTATTAATATAGATATCCTATATAAGTACTTGGTCGAGCGTATACCCATACTATAACTAAATATACTAAATCAAAAGGAACATCAAAACAGCCCGACACCACATATTCAGTTACTATCCCTTTGTATCGATAACGCAAACGGATATCTAACCGGATTCCAGCAAGGTCCCACCTCGAGTCCTCTAATCAAATTTTCCGCTTGCCGCCGCAGAAAGCCTGCAGTTTTAAATCCCAGCCCCGCAATATCGTATATATCTCCAGTTGCATAACGATCATTCGCTGTTTGTGTGTGTGTGTGTGTGTGTGTATATATATATATGTGTGTGTGTGTGTATATATGAACATTCTCACCTGTAACGATCATAGGCTATGGCGGCATTGGTCATGGACGCACCGATGCCGCTGAGGGAACCGATGAAGCCGAAGATCTGACATCCTAGGTGGCCGAGAGCAAAGCCCGTATTGAAGGAGTTATAGATGAAAATCGGCGTCTTTATCATCATCATAAAGTCGCAGATCGCGAGGTTCACCACGAACATATTGGACGGCGTTCGCAACGACTTTGCCCTATAAAATTCGTAATTTTTATTTCTTCGTTCCTTTTTTTTCTGTTCGTTTGTTTAAATTTTGATGATGTATAATAACATCGCCTTGTCTCGATTCTATGCTATGATTTTTATGGTATATGAGAGGTGATATTACCGCGAGACATGAATATCTTAGTTTGAAAATAAATCCAGAATCGATTGTAAAGGATTCAGTTTATTGTATTATAAAAGTTAAATAAAAATCGTATTATGCCAGGTGTCAATCATCATGTAAACTATGTATACGTATGGTCCTTTTGTTCGATTTTCGGATAAAAATCATTTTAACTCCCTTTTGCAAATACAAATAATCATTACCGATTTACGAAGTAAAAACTATATCAGAGGTGCGTGTTAGTAAAAAAGAATTTTTTACATTATCTAACTTTAAAACTTGTATGTTTACAACACCGACATCCGCACGCATATTTTGGTCGAACTGTCGCACAATTTTATAAATTTTCAACGTATACAGACGAGCAAAAACTTGAATTTTTCACAATGTTTACATTCTTTAAATTCTATATTCTTGAACTTTTCTTGAACCATCGCTACACATATATACAACTCCGTATATCCATACCGATTTTTTTCTCGTCACCGAATATTATATACCTCGTCATAATTAACGATCTCAATTCCCGCACACTATATAACATCATCACTATATATATCCAATATCCATTATTATACACATAAAACCATATATATACACATATATACAACGACTTACGAGCAGAAAATCCAGATGACGAGACCGTTGCCGAGGAGCGCGATAAATGTGAAGAGTATGTAAAGGAGAGCGAGAAGATAGTGAAGCGAAGGATTGGGCTCAGGATAAACGAGCCAGTGCTCGGGTATGTGGATAAGCTCTTCAGGTGGTACATTCCATCCAAGGAGCCGTGGGGGACCGCCGGCTGTCTGGATACGTGCCTCCCATCCTGCCGATTGCGTCCCATTCCAGCTGTACAGCTCTCTCGACGTCATCTTCGTCGTTCTTGTTTATATTTTTATCTTCTTTCCTCACGCGCACACACGCACACACACACTCGCGAGAGAGAGAGAGATAGCGCGCGCGCGCGTAAGGCCCGGTGTTCTCGTCTATGCAATGTGCTGTACAGCTCTGCTCTCTTCAACCCACGGTCGGTGAAACGATGCGACGCACCCTTTTATATCCTCGTGCAACGGGCTGGCGGCCTCTGGAAACCCCCGTAATACACGCCCGAGCGGCTTTGGGGCTTCGGATTAGCCGCGCGAGGGATTATCCGATGCGCGTCTCTCTCTCTCTCTCTCTCTCTCGTGTTCGCGTGCGCTCTCTCGTTCTTTTTGCGCGTGCGTATTTATATGCGCGTCGCGGTCAGTAGAAAATCCGCGTCAAAGTCAAATCCATTGCCATAGTATATGTATATATCTGGGTCTGTGAGCTCGCGTACCCTTGCACCGGTGAATTATATTACTATGCGAGTGTGTGCGATGTATATGGAAATCGAGGGTATACGCGAGGGATGAGAAAGAGAGAGAGAAATAGTGCAATATTGGGTACGACGCGAGATTATTTTTGAAGATTCGGCGTTTATATTATGTGCATGCAATATTATTGGCTTACGCGAGGAATATGTATGTATATATTTCGGTGTTGTGGTTATATGCGGATTATGAACGCTATACTCATATATATAGCGATAGGGCTAAAGTTGGGGTTATATATATATATATAGGGGAAATAGTTGTATACTTATATATGGTCAGGGCGTATAGAGCTAAAATAGAGCTTATTCAAGCTATTTAGTACCCAATATTTTAACTATAAGAAATTAGCAATACGTTACCTGGGAATTCGGTATTGTAACGATAATCATAGTGTTAAAAGTTAGTTTTGTCTTCTAGTCTCTTTTTTTTAAAGTTTATGAAATTTCTAACGACTTCTACTTTTACTCTAGAATATTCAGGAATAAATTGATGTATCTCAGGACCGGTCACATCTCTTGGTGACTGAGTATCATTTAAAGTGAAAAAATGATTTTTTGACTCATTTTTGTTTCAATTAGTCCCCAGTACTGACCGTATGTTACATATGACGTAATTATTTTAATTTTTATTCCTGTATCCTAAATAAAAGCTTTTTACACCGCAAAATTTCGTAGAAAATTGAGGTGGCTAAAATCGGGAAACGCTTTGGGGATCGTAAAAAACCAATTTATTTATTTTTTTAAGTAACTTTTTATTATCATAATAATTGAAAAACATATCCTTTTTAGTATTTCAACTATAACGCATAACAGCAAAAGCTATGGTTAAAAATTCTGTGCGATCACTATGTGCGAACTAATATAACATAATATCGTGTAGGTGTTCTGTTTGACTATCTAAGAATATTGCGTGCAAGACAAATTTTGCTTAAATGCGAACTTTGCTGTATACAATTGTCGAAGAATTTATTTTAAAATGAATTTTTACCCTTAAAACATACAAGAGCACAGAATTAGAACCGTGGAACATGTATTTAAGTATACAACCGATCGGCACATGCGCGAAGAAAACTTTCCTCTCGTGATCAACGCCTTCACGTGACTGATTTTACTAGCACCTCGTGGCGCTGTCGGTTCACATTTGCGGATGAATCTATTCGTGAAATCCTTTTCGCGACACTTTTAACGAGTTTCAAAATAACTATAGATCGTACATATACGTGTAGATCGGGTTTGCGACGTTTACTTCAGGAATCATTGATGGAGTTCTGACATAACGATGGATGCGGGTGAATAGCATGCAAATAGCACTATATCATTTGTAATTAATATGCAATATTTTTAGTAATCTTATGATAAGTCAAACGATGATTAATTGAATGTTGTGAACAGTGAGGAGAGAATAAAGGATAATATAACGTTGAATAACACGTTTGGACATTATATAATGTTACTACATGAGCCGTGGTAACAGATTTCGTACAAGTGTAAATCACTACAAACTTAAAAACGCATGTTTATATAAATCCGAAGAATATCTATTAATGTTTAATTGTCACTTTAACACTGAACTTCGCGTTGAATTACATTTCCAAAAGTTTTCTAAAAGTTATACCATCACAGTCTTTAGGGATCAACAAATAATTACACCGAAATTATTCTTTGTTTTTTTTATTTACTAAATTATCATGCATGTCGAAATTAAAGCCAAACACCGCTAAGACGTCGGAGAAACCTAAAATAAAAAGGTGCAGAAGATACCAGAATTTCAAACTTCGATGCAATCGAAGTATGCACTTTACTGCGCTCCTTATTTTATGAACCTTCTCCCCAGTCTCGGTATAAAGGCAGCGTGTCGACGTAACGTAAAATAAATCGAACGTTATAGAGAGACCATACAGATTAGAGATTCTCCAGCGGAGCAAATAACACAATAAACCCTCACGTAATAAATAAGCCTTATAAAACTAAACTCCAGGATTTAATAGCCGTAAAAGTAATACTGTATCAATGACTCAACCCCACTGCGAAATAATTAGGGCTAGAACAAGGTGATGCATGTGATTATTGTTAGTTGATATAAACTATGATTATCTTAGAATTCGACGTTTTCGTCTACGTTCTGTTGTCAATAAAATCAAGTTACAAATTTTACAATTAGTCCAAAATCCAAAAATGTATAGTTAGTATATAACAATTTAAAAATCATAGATATTATATTCATGTACATTTTATGACTACGCCAACTTAAATCCCTTTATATTATTAATCACCATCAAGATTAGGCAAAAAAAAAAAAATACTCCGCTTTTACTACAATCATCTAAAACAATCAATTTTATTGCAAAAAATCTGTTACACATACATCACAATCGAATACTACTTTCACACCTGTACACATCTATATATTGTAAGTATATAAATATATAGGATCGTTGTGTCTTTCTACGACATCCAGTGCCACATATATTATTAGCGTAATCGACCGAATCACAGAGCGATAAGAAAAAGCTAAGTAATACATACATCCTCTCCGTTCAACAAAATTTTAACGGCTGTGAAAAAAATTCTATCCAGAAAAACAAAATTCAACTCGCAGTTTATCCGCGACCCTGGCGCTCGGTCGAGCCATCGGCGAGCGTGTACGCTGGTAGGTAGACGGATGGATTGTTCGGGTCCTGAAGTAATGGATTCCTCGACGTGGTGTCTCGAGCACCGAGGCTTGTGTAACCCTGGTCATACAGTGAGCAGTAAGGCACCTCGTGGCGCAGGAGGAACTGCCAGACCTGCGAAATAAAAATCGTTTATA
>JAYJLV010000056.1:4687562-4710099 GCA_036873485.1 Torymus texanus
ATATATATATATATATATATATAGACACCAATATGTATATAATATATCTTGGCAAGAGGGGAAGGGAAGAAGTTTATGATGCAAGTGCACGATCGTTAGAGTCGATGGTAGTGCAAACAGGAGGATAAAGCATGAAAAGAAAAAAAAGGTTAGCGTTAATTGTAAGGGAAGAGAGAAAGAAATGTACGATCTATGCGCACGTGGCTATATGCAGTACGGCGATGCGAGGAAAGCTGCACGTGGAGCTTTGAATTTGGGGGGCGGAGTACATAGGCTTGACGCGATGTGCGCGCGGCTGTTTTTCGAACGCTATATATAAGTATGTGTTTCTATATACGCGTCAATTGGAAATAAGTAGTTTCGCAGGTGCGCGAGAATATATTATGCATATGCGTTGTTTCGACTACGATAAGCGATTGAAATATAACTTCGTTAATTTTGGTGTGTGTGTGTGTGTGTGTATATATAGGTAGTAGAGGATTAGCCAAGCGCACTTACGCCTACGAGTTATGGTATAATAAAGTTGCTTAAGTAACAATTATATGCTATAGAGATAATTGGAAACCTTTTGATAAAGATTATGAAACATTTACACGTGGATATAAATGTTTATTCGAGGATAAATATATAATGAAGTGGGGGTTTTTTTCCTCGCGTATATGAACTTAAAATATCTGTACCAGTAATCAAGATTGTCGATGATGGAAAAAAAAAAATAATAATAATAATAATAATAATAATAAATGTACAATTCAGCGCTCGTGAGGAATAATGAACTGGCGTCGCAGTTTTTTTTTCATTTCTTTATGGATATTAAAGATAACGGTGTTATTTAGCTACTGAATTGAACATTATTCAAATTAACTTCGAGCAAACGAGTTAACGCGTAATTTTAATCGAGGCCTATATAATACATATATTGATGGTACAAATGTGCGCGCTCTTTTATATGACACGTGTGTATATAACAACGACGAAACGAAAAATAAGCCATTAAGAATGAGTTTTCGGTGCACGCGTACACACATGAGACTTCTTATCTATAAAATGGGACGCTAAATATTTTTTCAAACCTGGAATTTCCCCGAAACTCTAAATTCTAAAACAAGAAAATTGTCAGTAAAGTGGTGCAATATTGTCGCGAAAAATATTTGGACGAATGCATATATATGTGAGAGAAAATATTTTTTAACATGCGAGTTTTGTAACTGAAAATATTTTTTTTTTTTTTAAATTACAATGAACAACTTATAATTTAGCTTGCAAGGCAGTCTCGTACGATAAGCCCGTGTAATTTGTTTCTTTTTTACACTTATTTATTCAGTGGCATGTAATTTTTCAGGAAACGTTCTGTGCGTAAAGCTATACGTGATTACTTATATGCGCGGTGCGGGAAAAGCTTCGAAACAATAAGAATTATATATATATATATATATATATAATGGTTAATAAATACATAAAAGAAATGGGAGGTTGACATGGAAAATTTCGAGGACAAAAATTTGACATTGGTACCAAATATTAGTTTATAAGAATTATAATAAATTAACATTAATAAATAATACTATATATTTTTTAAAACTTCTGATGCAAAATATTAATAATAGCAAGTAACATATAACATTGATTCATCATTTTATTAATAAATAATAATTGTTAAATATATTAATTTAGATAATGATTTTACCTATGATTGCGAAATTGTATTAAATATTCTAATTTAATCATCGATTCATTGTGAAATATACAATATTTTTTTATTACGATAAATTTTTATTTCCATTAAAATATGGCTTTGATATTGCATTCGAGCTACGAACCACGAAGTAAAATTAATTGACTTTTTCAAAATAAATGAATAATTATTCTAATGTATGATGCCATCGTTCGAACAATAAATTGAACTTTATTAGACATTTTGAAAAATTGCAGGAAATAAAATTTTGGAGCACGTGTACTTCAGATCGTGTATAAATGATATGACGTCTACCTCATAAAAAGTCTTTTATGTGTTTAATCGGATAAGAAAAATACGCCATTTAGTAATTTTTAAAATTGAACAAACATTTGCGATAATTGCTTAGATCCCGAAAGATGTTCAGAAAAATTCAATTCATTTTTTTTAATTATTTCTAAATATTATCTTCTATACTGTTTATTAATACCTTTACAATCATTCCTTTTTGAAATTAAATGTATTCCTATATTATATAATAAACAGATATCGGATTTTTCCAACATATAACTAAAATGAAGTTAAAATACTCATAGGAAATATCAATAAATAGTCGATTTTAATACATCAGTATATTTTTAAAATAAAAAATGAAATCTACAGTCTAACATATGCAACTCTGCATATCAATAAACGTAGAAATACAATTATATGAAAAAAATTTGACTTGAAATTACATACAAATATTGTTACACAAATATCACCATTAAAGAGTAATTCGTAATTATAATTTTCCTTCCAACCTGTACAACCAAAATCTATTGGCAAACATGCTTTTTAAGAACCGGCGCGCACGCAGCGGCACCGACAGCACACCCCGCGCGCACGAGAGCTTATTTCTTTTTTTATTACGATAATTACCCCCAATATATTAATTAAAATTCAACCCACTGGCTCCGACCCGTTACCGATTAGATAAAATAAAAGAAAAGAAAAAAAAGAAGAAGAAGAGCAGCTATAATATAGAAAACACCTCACCAAAACTGTGCAAGTACACGCACGAGCAGACACAATATCCTATATATATGTATATATACATATATATCCGCAAAACAGCGGAAGATGTATAACATGTATATATACATATATATACCGAGAGTGCGCGAAGTAGCTGTTGCGTCTTTCTCGGTTGGCGTTCCGCGGGGGACTGACACCTACGCGTTGTCGCTTTTTCGGGGATCTGCCCCCTTTTTTTTCCCTCTCCCGTAGGTACCACCTCCGTCGTCGCCGTTGCTGTTACACTGCTGCCGTCGCGCAGCCTAATCTATACACATATATATAGAACAACATCGCGTACGTAAAATGCCACGCGGTGTGTAAGTGTGTGTGTGTGTGTGTGTGTGTGTGTGTGTGTGTGTGTGTGTATATATATATATATATACACGCTGCGCGATGGCTATTATATTACCTGCGCGTGCGAGTCTCGTACCTATTCACCTGAGTAAACGCAAGCCGCCACCGCGCGTTCTTTTTTTTTTTTTTATTGTCGGGTAGAAAGATATGATGATATATGTGCGTGCATACTAAAACACCGAAAATGTGTGAGAGAGATCGGGAAAATTCGGGGAGATTCTTGTGAAAGAACAGGAAGGAGAGCAGTATATATAATGTGTTTGGATAAACGTGCAGACGCGAGGAGGTGTATTATATTGTCGCTTATAAGCTTAATTGTGTGCAAGATGCATAGAGGTGTTGTGGTATAAGTGTCGAATAGATAGATACCATGCTGCTTTCTGATATGCTAAGTAGGGTATATGGAAGAAGGTCTGGAAATTTTTTTTTCTTTTTTTTTCGGAGATTTCGTCACGTAGCGCGTTAATATATATAATATATGTATAGTGTTATATGAGGAAATTTTCAAGTCTGGGTTAATTTTTAACGATGAGTTGTTTGTTGTTATAGTGGTTTTATATACAGTGGGAAATTTGGGAGTGGTCGTAATATATTAATAAATGAATATTCCAGTTGCTGATCAGTTATACACAGTTAAAATTATATGCGCTCGGTTTCGGTATAATATATTTATTGTTTATCGTTGTCTTAGAATTTCATCGCTTTACAAACAGCATGTATATATATTTAAGTTACATGAACCACACGAATTAGTCAAGGCTTTCTTCAGATATATTTCGATAATTTATTTGCAATCACAATTAAGTGAATTAAAAATTCTTCAAATTCTATAAAAAAATAATTATATTTTTATAAAGATTATACGTCGGAAGTTATAAGAATCACAGTCGAAAATCGAAAATTTTTATACTGCTACGCATTTTTCAGAGTTGAATTAAATTTTTGGCTTAACAGGGATCTAAATAATAATTAATTTAAAACTATTGTATTTATATTCAACAATACATTTCAATCCATCTCTTCACAAGAATAACTCTACCAAACGGAAAATTTTCATTTTATTTCATATGAGCAATGCTAAAAGTGGATTCAAGGACTTTTTAATCGTCATAAAATTAAAGTAAAAAGTAACGTGAAACATAATCACGATTTATAGTCGGTTTAGTTCACGATTCTGTAATTTCGCCATATCTTCATCGCTATCGTTCAAAACAGCTCACTTAACTACAACAAAACTGAAAGTTGTCTTTTTTGTAACTCATTATGCAAAACACCAATTTTCTTCATACACTGATCATCACCTTCACATCTTCAAAAGAAAACGCCATAATTTCATCTTCTATCAATTCGCACCCTCACCATTAACATGTCAACAAATATCATAATTTATAGGAGAGATTTAAATTAAAATATCTGAATCAGAAGACACAACATTATTTTATTGTTATTTTAACGAAAATTTAAAAAAAATGACGAAGTTGTTTTATCAACAGCATATACTTAATTGATGTACATTAATTATTCGATCATTTTGAAAAGTTCCAAGTTAACATATATATCAACACCCAAGATATACTCATATGTAAAGCCATTATTTTATTTTCAATCATACACAGCTTTTATCAACCCAGAGACACATTGATTTATTTTTGAATATTCAATGGGAAAAATAGAAATTATTAATAAATATATCAATTGGGGAGGAGCAAAAAAAAATTTTGACACTATCTTAATGTCGTTCCAACTACAAATAAAATGTAATTTTGTATATTACACCTTTAAAATATAAGATAAACAATATATCGTTGAATAAAATGACATTTTACAAGTAATCACCGTTATTCAATGCCAATATCGCACATATCATTAGGCGGGAGAAACCCCTGGTTAGCTTTAGACGCTGGCGCCTATGAGTGTATATACCTTTCCCCCATCTGACGCCGGGGAAAATCCATTTTTCAAAATAGTGCAGTGTTGCTTGTAATGCCTTATACTTAGCAATCGGGTGGTGAAAAGTAGGTAAGAACCGATAACTGCGCGGTATCGTCTTCTTCGAGGTCGAGCGTCGGCGTCTATATATTTTTTTCCTCCAGCCGCATTTACTGTATAGGTATAGTGCCGCGTAATCGTAAAAAAGCTATCTTCGCGGTGCGCGCGCGCCAATAAACGGTGTATGATTATTATTGTTATTATTGGTGAAGGTACGTGACGAACAAGTGCATTCATACAGATGTGTATGTACCTATTATTTGTTAAAAAAAATTGTCGCTTGTCATGTTGTGCAAATCTAAAGTATAATGTTATATCATTATGGTTTTTGTTTTTATTCGAAATATTTGTTTTCTGTGGAAGTCAAGAGCGGAATACTTTTTTTTGATGCGCTACCGCGCTACTTTTCATCCAACATATATAGCTAAATTAAAAGCCGATTACGATATTTAAAATGAAATATTTTTAACAAAATCCTCTGCATAAATGATTTATGAGAACTCTGCTATTTCGTCGTAATACTAAAACTTTAAATTTATCGCATGTTGAGTGATTTTACACCAGTGAGTGAACGAATAAGGAAATTCTAATTTTTGTCATAAGGGGGTGTGAAAATTTCGGTAATTCTCATTCCAGAGATATTACCAATGGTATACCTGTATCTTTATTTTTTTCGTCTTCAAACTTTAGAGAACCATATTACTCAATTATAATTTGTACAAAAAATAAACCGCTAATCTTATTTATATTAATTATTTTTACACGGACTACCAATAAAATAAGGTTACAGGTAAAGTAGGATTATTACACCCTCTATATGAATTCTCATAGAAATTTTTAGATACGGTTACAGATTAAATAGTAGTCGCGAACATGAGTCTCTTGAGAGTCAAGTTTTTATTACATGTATTTTTCTCAATTTATCAATTTTTATACATCGTCTATAAAATATTTTAATTCAGATAGAAAAAAACGAAAAGGTATCAAAAAATCGACGTAATATATCGAAGTATACAAAGAATTTTCGCCAAGGAATTTGAAGACTGTGTGCTTGAGTATACGTGCGTGCTTACGTGCATGCGTGCGTGCATAATATCCAAGTTCATATATATAGGCGTATTAAAAACAAAGTTTTTATTTCAATATCTTTTATTAGGAGCACGATGTACTGTTTGATAAAACAGTAAATAGCTAATTGTAAAAAAAAATGACAAATGCCTCGGCACAGTCAATGCGCCTTAAAAAAATATGGAGCAATTTGAGCAAGTCTTATATAATAGTCTTAATCGGAATTTTCTATATGAACATCAAAAACGGTCAACGCTTTTTAATGCGAATTAATAAATAAATTTCATGTCCAAAGGAAGAACAAGTTACAGAGACAATAAGGAATACTATTTTATCCCACTGGTTATATATTGTATTATTCTAATCTGTCTTTCTTCGTCGTGCCTCCAAGACAGCAGCGACGTCTAAATTAACAATCATTATGCCCCGATAAATTTGTTTATTATCGGAGCTATGCGCTCGGGATTGTTCAAATGGACGTGGTGCGTTCCCTCGACCTCATGGTACTCAAACTTTTTGGCATTCTCTTTTATGACGTCGAGAACTTTATGGTAATTCTCGGGTTGATCGAATACCATCCCAGGCACCGCCCGGATGTTGAGATAAGCACATTTGATCTGTGTTGCATAGGTCATTACTAAATCCAGAGATAACATTCCTAGTAATGAAACCTATAAAATTAAAGAACAAAAAATATTAATATAAAATAGGAAGAACAGATTACGATTTATTATGATACAAATAAGAATAAAAGTATTATAATAAATATGAAATATACCTTTAGCCTTGGATCCCTGCTAAAGTAATGTTTGCCTGGAATAAGAGCAGGCTGCATTCCCCTCTTCATTAATATTTCAGCACTTTCTTTTGTAATTGAACCATTGTAAGCTTGTTCAACTATATCTATCATTTGACTATATTCATAGCAAGGCACATTGTCAAAAGTTAAACTTTCATATTTCAGGAATTTGTCGATATGATCACCCGTTATGTTGGCTGTTTTCGTAATGTCTCTTACACTAGGACTAACTATATCCAGACTTATCACAAATTCAACTTCATTTGGATATGAAGCCGCATACAGGAAGGATATTGCACCACCAAGAGAGTGACCCAGAAGTTTCACCTAAAGACAAATAGAATTTATGAGTATAAAAATTATTGGCATATTTAGTTATAGTAAATTACAAAAACCATGCAACCAATTTAAAATAAAAAAATAGAAATATTTCAAATTTTTTATAGTTCTTGATTATATATTCAAAATATTACTTATAAAATCCATATACTGGTAAATGAACTTATTGTCTAATTAATGAGCTAAAAAAGCTCACAAAAGCTTCAATGCAATTTAGACTTGCTCCGAACTTATATAAAGTTTTTGAATGTTTTGATATTCTTAATATTACTCTTTTTTATTTTGATTTTTTATTAGCTAACCTTTTTCCATTTGTAATATTGAATTATTCTACGCAGTAGAATGATACCCTCCCAATGTACATAATAAAAGTGGCCCTTCGGATAATGTGAAGATAAACCATGCCCTGGCAAATCCAGAGATAATACCGAAATCTCTTTTGATAACAATGGTATCAAATTATCAAAGGTTCCTGCATTATCTTGCCGACCATGCAATGCTATGATTGGCTGGAGGTATCTAGGACCCCACCATTTCCCTGTGAATAATCAACTTGGTTATTGTAAAAAATGAAGCTTTCACTTTATAAATGATTTAACCATAATAAGTAAATGTTGCACAATTAAAAGAGAAATTGAATTTTTTTGATAATTTATAATTTAATTAAAAAATAATAGATTTCATAAGAGGAAATGGTTATTTAAAATTTATTTAACATCAATATAATAAGTAATTTAAATACTGTGATAATTGTGTAAATTGCAAGAAATATTTATATTGATGAAAATACTTAATATTATTAGTTCGGTGTAAATGTATTTTGCTCTTATCATGATAATATTTTGCATCTTAGTGATTTATCAATAAAGCGGTTACAGGAAATATTGCTTATAAAGACTTATCCATTTTTTTTAGATTAATAAAACCTTAAGTGCAATTTTTACTTTTTATAATGGTCAATTAGTATCATTAATATTTTATTGAATTATAAAATGGAAACAAAGTTAAAGCTGAATCACTATTTTTAAATGTGATAAGTCATCTCACTGTATTTTTTAAACAAATAGTGTCGGAGCAAGTTGTGTGCAGACAAAACAATAAACATCGATACACCCATATACCTTGCATGCTGAACTACCAAAGCAACCTCTTTTTAACAATAATGTTGAAACTCGTCATCTAACCTTATCCCATTTGTAGTGCTTAGCAATTCTACGAAGGACTATTACTCCTTCCCAAAATATATAGTAAAATTGCCCTGGTGGGAAGTGAGATGAGTGGCCATGACCTGGAAGATCAATGCTGAGTACAGCCACATTTTTGGAAAGCAAAGGAGCAAGATTCCAAAATGTTCCTGAGTTATCTTGCCATCCGTGCAGTGCAATTATTGGTTGCACATTCAATGGACCCCACCACAAGCCTACATTTTTCATAATTATATACACTAATACAGCTACTTTTTAAAAGTTGCCTAATCACATTTAGTAACGTATTAAAAAAATGCAATTCTCATGTGCAAACAATGTGAACAACCGCGTGAAAGTAACAATATAGCAAATACTAACCACTTATGTGACCCCAAGGCACTGGAATGTTTACCTCCTCGAATTCTGCAAGAAGAACACGCAACGGTGAACGAGAGTGAATCGGTGAACAAGTTTTTCCTCAATAAAATCGTATTGTCCGTACCTCGAATATCATGTCCGTTGCTGGATTTTGAGTTGTCATTATTTACCTTCGGAGAGCTCATTGTGTCAATACGTTTTTTCTTCTCTGTACAGCTTATAAGCACCAGGCTACGTTCTCCACCGTCGATGTAATTTTCTGCGTATTTGTGCCTGTCCGTCAGCTGTTACGTGGAAAGTCTGTTAGAACACTAGCGGAGAAAGTCAGGTATAACTATAAGTATATGGTGTTATGTAGCCGTTCATGCAAACTTCACGCGTTATCCCATTCACTCGATCTGTGCATATACTTACTTGGAAAAAATGCTTGTCACGATAAAAGTAAGTACTACTCCTCAGTCACACACGGCGCATGGACAGCTTATAGTGTATAGACTTAAGTATCGCTCGATCAATTTATCAAAATACTCTTACTTGTGACTAAAATCATGACTGTCGAATAATAATCCGCGTGAAATTGATCGCAAATGTTTTATTTATTAATAAATAATTCATGCAATCATGTACTTACGATAAATAAAAAGGGAATTGCATATAAGTATAATATTGCTTTCGTTCTTATAATTATAACAGATCAGATATTACTTGAATTTTTTAATTTACGTGCGTAAGAGGGGATTCTTTTGAGTTTTAAAATTAGCGTTTGATTTTTCAGCTTGATTAGCTTATCGAGCGATGCAGTCACCTATCGTTATGTAAATAATGTGCTGGTATACGTTTCATGCGTATCGATAATGCGCATTGCACATCGCACGACGCTCGTTCCAAGACTTGAATACTTATCACATGTGGATGCGCGTACTTAGATATAATAAGGTAATATAGGTATGAGCTTCTGGCGCATGCAGCCTGAAGCTTGCAAAACGACTTTTTTTAGTGCTGACTGTTGGTATGAGTGCGGTGAAAGCGCGTTTTTGGAAGCAATAAATGCTTTTATAATTACTTTCTCTTCGAGATTCTTCGTACTTTCAGATGCAACATTTTTTTACAATAAGCCTTTTTGGTGATATTTTTCATTAGATTAATGCATAAATAGATAATAACATTCATAAGAAAAATTGAATTTTATATTTAAATACCGACAATGCTAGAAATATCAATTATTTTTTTAATTGTCTTCTTTATCGATCGAACAAAAAATTTCTAGTACAAAAACGCGCTTATAAAAAAAATACATGAATAAGAATAAATTTTAAAGAAATGTATAATGTAAAAATCTCTATTTCTTTAGTACAAAGACGTTGACAATATTTTTATGGAAAAATAAAAGAGTAATCAAAATCAGTAATTGTTTTTATTAAAAATTATCGAGAAACATGAATAATAAAATTTAACCATTTCTTTCATATTGATTAATCAGTTATCTATTAATATTCATAAGGTTTATGTTCTACCATACATTACTTACATCTATGAAACACGAATATAAAAATCCGATACAAAAAAGAGATGGACTTGTATAATAGTAGTACTTTTGATGTCCGTGGTTCTCACCAGAGACGCCGATATGTCATATTAAAACTTAGAGATGGACTTGAGTTTGTCATCTCCAATGTTTGTGATTGGTCGATTTGAAATTCGATTGGCCCACGATAAGGCGCGCAAAGCGCGCATTGACACTTCTATATAGTACTGTTAAAAAATGATTGATAAAAAAAAATTGATTGATATTCATAGCGATTGAAATTGTGTTTTTTTAAAAAATGAACAAATTATTTCGTAAGTAGTTAATAGTTATATACTCCTCTATAAAAAGAAGATTTGCCATGTACGCTATTAAGAATCGTTAAAAACTCTCTGAAAATATATTATTGAATTTTTTTAGTATATTTATTCAGGACACACCATAAAATTATTTTTTCGTTTATTAAGAAAGCTTTTTATTCGATTTCTGTGTGAATGCTAATTTTGCTAAAAAAGAAATTTTATATTATGATGGATATGGAAAAATCTTCAGAACTTTTGAGTATGCCTAAAATATTGAATTTTTATTAATGCAATTTTTTAAATATTTACGTTACATAATAATTAACAACCGAGTATGCATAAAATCTATTTATTTAAAAAAGTATATACTATATTATAGAACTAAGTATTAAACTATTGATTCTATACTTTAAAATAATCCTAAAAAATGACGAAGTATAATATAATTTCATATTTTACAACTATATAACTCTATATATATTAGACATATTCATTTGCTCGTTATATATTATTAATTTATCAATAAACGTAAGTAATTATTTTTATTACACCAATTGAAACATAAAGAGAATTTTTCTTCAAAACTGCAATTTTCTAATGTCTACGGATTTGCAGCTAACTGAAAGCAGCGATTTAAAAAAAATCCTTTAATATAGATAATTTGGTCTTTTAAATCGAACAGATTTTTATTATAATTTTAACAATGCAGAATGTTTCAAAGCACTTTTCGCACATTTCATAATTAGTAATCTGAAAACCGGGCTTTAAAATCGTTATAAGGAAGCTTATACTTATCATCCAATCACCGATCGTCCTCGAAACGAAAATTAAATTTCAAACGTTCAAAATCCCGAATAAAATTTGAATTATCGCGCATACATATCTCGGTCGATAAAACAGTCCATAACCAATTTTTCGTGATAGCCAGCCCGCATACTTACCGCGCCTCTTTAAAATGAATAATTTTTTAAAATCCCACCCGTCTATAGCTTTTCCCGAGCTTTCGCGATCTTTTCCACCGTCTACGGCATAACTGCAAAATATCTCTGCTCTCTCGACAACACGTATAGATCTCGTAGGTTATATCGCGCTTTTTCACTTTCCTCCTGCTCTTTCTTTCCGGTTTCTCCGACTTTATCTCCAGCGGGTGTGCGTGTGAAGGTGGTGAACGTGTCTCGTCCAGGAATACGGAGATCCGCGTGCGCCGCTAGGCGAGGAAGTAGCGCGATAATCGACTGCTGGCTACATATACTACAATCCACAATTCGTATACTGGCCGTTCGCGAAAAATACATATCCTGCGCCGTTTCTGTCTATCTCTGTCCTCTCCCGTTGTGGCGTATATACACATACCACCAGTCTTCTCTCTAGCTCTCGCGTATATGTGTGTAATACGCGAGATACGCGGTGCACGTAACGAGTTGCACTGCTGCATAGGCTCTGGGTAAAACGGTAGAGTGAGAGAGATAGAGAGAAATAAAGAGAACCGAGGACGGGAGTTTCGTCTCGCTTGCGCTCTTCGAATCAACGGTGCTGCTCGTTTTATTATACACTTGTATATACTTATATATGTGCAGCGTACGTTCGCGCAGGAGCGAGACAGAACGAGAGCGCTAGCAAGACAGAGAGTGCGAGGAGCAACCGTATAGCCAGAGAGCCTGAGTTAGGTAGCAGTTATAGCTTCTCGAACACGACGTCGCGCGCGCTGCAGCCGACCGACGTCCAGGAAGAGTATAGAGCTTGTGTAGAAGAGCGCGAGGACAGAGTAGTAGTGCAGAGAGTTGTGTGTGCGTGCTCGCGAAGCTCTGCTACGCGCCTGCGAGAGAAGACAAGTAAGGCAAAGAAAGAAAGAGAACACTGCTGTCGGTGCCACCCGTGGACGAAGACGAACCGACCGAGAGAGTGACTCGTCGACGGTGGGAAGAGTATACACAGTGCATCATCACACGGACGCGCGCGATCAGACGAGCGCGCACACACGCATACACGGCAACAACAACGACAACGACGTTTTTTTCCCATGTTTTTGGCTGCTGCTGCTGCTGCTGCTACGACGGCTGAGTAGTGGTAGTAGTGTGAGCTGCTGAAGGAGCAGGTAGAGAAAGAGAGGAAAATCTCTCTGTACTACCACCCGCCCGCGCGCTCGCGAGAGAGAGAGACAGAGGGAGAGCAACGGAGTCAAGTGGTGTGCGTGTGTGTGTGTGTCGAGTAGTGCGTGCATATATTCGCACTCTCGAGGGTCGTGTGTCTGTTCCTGCACCACCAGCTCGCGACGAGGGAGCGCGCGCGCGCACGACCAACGATAAACGCCAGCGTATATGATATTCTACACGGAAAATGAGTCGACATGATGGTACGTAGATGGCCTTTCTCTGTCTATCTCTGTCTTTCTCGTGCCCGAGTGAACAAACGCACTGGTCTTTCCATCTTGTGCGCGCGCTATCGCGATCGCCTCGGTGTCACCTCGGGAACGGCGTTCATAGCCGACTCCTGGGGGACGGCAAGGTTTTTCTATCGTTAGTCATGGAGTGTGAAAGAGAGAGAAAGACAGAGGGATCGAGAGAGGAGAGAGAGAGGGGAAAAGAGAGAGACACTGTCGTGTCTACGAGGGAGTGCGAGAGAGAGGGAGCAAGAGAAGAGAGGACTGGCTGGTTCTCTTTCCCTCTCTGTCTCTCTCATACTCTTTCTTTCTCTGTGCTACTCCTTATGCAGGCCTAATGTCAGAGGCCAGATGGCAGCACGCGATGAATCAGGAAATTAAAGGCTCAACTTTTTTCCATTTTCTACTTAAACTAATTGCCCAAGCCAGATGAGCCCTCCCTGCATGATTTCCCTTTGATACCCAGCTGTCCAACCGAGACAGGTTGCAGTCTGTCAAAGGGACAGCTAGGTTGTGGGAAGCGCAAGAGACCCTTGCTCCATTTCTAGCCTCTCTGACCGTGGCCTCATTGCGTGGTGATGATGATTTTGGTGCTGATGACGAATTGTTGGTCTGCTTTGGCTTTTTACAGGGGTAAGCTGTGACTCCTGCATGAAAGGAAATTTTCGGGGTCGCAGATACAAGTGCCTAGTGTGCTACGATTATGACTTGTGTGCCAGTTGCTATGAGGCCGGTGCTAGCACATCTCGCCATCTCGCAGATCACCCCATGCAATGCATCCTCACGAGATCTGATTTTGGTAAGGTTTCAAGAATGCTCCGAAAATTTGCCTAGTCTTGCCTTGATTTCTTGGTATTGCTCTTCTAGCTTCAAATTTCAGATGAATCTCTTTATATAGAGCCAGCTGAGATTTGTGTTTAATATATCATTCATCCACAATGTATTTTTACGTTTTTTACTTGTGTGTATATTTTTCCTTTCGATTTTTAGTACTTTTTAGTTGTAAAAGACGTTGATCTGTTTTATATTCTTGCTCTTTAAGTATTTTATTTTTTGGCAGGTATCCAATATTTGCACGTTTGCGCCATGGACAGAATTTTTTTGGCTTTTATCCATCTTTTTCTTGGGATTTTACGTTATAAAGATACTTGTTTTAGAATCTCAAATGTTTTGTGATTTCCTTTGTTTCATGAAATGTTAATGAAACCAATTATAATATAGAAAAAATGTACTTATATTTTTTTAGAACTATTGTCACTTCTTTATTATTCTACAAATTAAAATTGTTATTTATTCATACATTCTATTTATAATTCTATTAACCAGTCTAAAACTTTCTGGAATTTCTGTGTCTAGTTAAATGTTAAAAAATTATCCAAGTCATTCATAAGCTAATGGTTGCATAGTATGTTTATAATTAATTGTAATTAAAAGATGATTTTATACATAAATTAATGTGATTTTCTCAGATTTCATTGTGTTTATATTGTACCTAATATATTATGTTTACTATTAGAATTATATTATGGAGGAGAAGGAGTGAGTATTGAACAACCTCAGTCCTTAACTTGTCCATACTGTACAAGGATGGGATTCACGGAAACAACACTGCAAGAACATGTTGCTGCAGACCATCCTGATACTTCTTTTGAAGTGGTATGTATAAAATTTATTATTTCCCTACATCTAATGTGAAACAGAATTGAATCAAAGCATGTCTCACAATCTAATTAACATAACTAATCTTACTGTTTGTCAACTAGATTATAGTATATGAAATAATTGTTCAACTATACACTTCATTAATTTGTAAAACAAAAATAATAGAGCATAAAAATGAAAAAATTATTCTTATGTTATGTAACTAAATGTATCATTTTTTATACTACTTAAACTTAACAATTTTTTAGTATTTTTTTATTAGTTTTTTTTTGTATTTTTTTTTGTTTAATATATTAAATAAAGATACTAACTTCTAATTAAGTTACTTATCATTTTAGATTTTTTAGTTCAATTAACAAGAATTAATCTTTATTGAGCAATCATCTAAATCTAATTTAAACCAAGTCAATGATTAATAGCTATAATTAATATAATTGTCTTATAGGATACTAATATCAATAAATTATTTTTTAATATTTTGTATTAAAATAAATATTTTGTAGCTAAATATTCCAATATATTCAAAGATATTTCTATTTTATATGTATAAAAAAATAAATATAAGTACAAATTTATTTAATTTATAACAATAATATATTATTAATGTGATTTTTTAGTAATTATTGATATCTATTTTACATTTTATATAAAATTTACAAAAATTTTAATCAAATAAATTAATTTTACATGAAACAAAAGTATATTGACATGTCACAAAATTTAAATATTAGATAGCATACATAACCAAAATCATTAGTTTCTTGTGAAAAACACTGATTTCATCATAAAAGTAAAAGTAATTTGTGCTAAAACTTATTTTGAGCCGTTCCAGAGTCATTCATGTAATTTAAAAGTATGAAAATATTTTTTAATTCGATATTTTGACATCTATTATTGCTCACAATATTGCATAATGTTTCCATTATAAAAAAAATTAATTTGAATGTTTTTTAAATGATTGACATTTTAAACTAACTCTTACAAAATGTTACTTGTAATTTAAAAGTCTATAAAGTTGTAGTCACATTTATTTTTATTAGGAAAATAATTAATGATATTTAAATGTCACATATTACAGTGAAAATGAGATAAATCAAATCTTTTTTATTTTCCTTTTAATTAAAGTATAAGATAATAATTAAGAATATTATTATACAACAAAGAAAGTACAAAGAAAGTAAATGTAATGATTTATAGACACCTAAAAATACACTCCAGTAGTATATTTAATTAACACTTTCTAACCTAAAAAAAAATCTTATGAATTTTTGAATATGTTAAAATCTCTAAGTATTTTCTTATTTATCAATTTTGTGAATTTATAGATTTGCCCAGTGTGTGCATATATACCTGGTGGTGAACCAAATATTGTTACGGATGATATAGCTGGACATTTAACTCTGGAGCACCGTAGTGGGCCAAGAGATTTAATAACTTTTCTGGATGAATCAGCTTCCAATCGACACGCAGTTCGGCGGATAACTCATCCAGCTAGAGGAGTTAGTGCATCCAGACCTCGCAGGTAAGCAATGAATATCACAATAATAGACTAGCAACTGAAGCTTTTATATTGTAATATTAATTAGATATCTATATGTATATTGAATATCATTCACATCACAAATATAACCTTTTTTAATTTATAAAATTTAAGAACCATGCAAAGTATCAAATAATATCTGTTATTAATCAGATAATGTATGTACATTAGAAACCATTCATGTTATAACGTTTTTCTAATTTATGAAATTGAAGATAATGACAAAAAAAAATTTTCATTTTCAGGTCCAACATGCATTTTAGTTCCTCGGGTGGTCTCAGTCCAAGTAGCAGAGATGGAATCGATCCAATAGCAGAATTGCTTTCACAACTATCTGGAGTTCGGAGAACGGCAGGTAGTGGCAGTGGAAGTGGAGGTGTCATTCAGGGTTCGTCTGGAGCACCATCACAATTGCAACAACTTCATATGCAATTGCAACTTGAACGTCAACAAGTCAGGGTAACAATTAGACTAATTTGACCAGTGTTTTTACATCAAATCTAACTTATCGAACCATCAACTTTCTTTTTATATAGGCTGCAAGGCAGCAGTTAGAGCGGTTGCCAAAACGACAAACTCAGGCTATAGGTTCTGTTGGTAGTGGAGCTAGCAGTAGCGGAAATCATTCAAGCACTATGTCTAGCGTTGTGGCGAACAATACAGCTAGCAATAATAATGTTGCTAGCTCTAATAATCCATCCAGTGTCTCATCTTCAAATTCACAAAACTCCACGTTTCTTCTTCCTCGGTAAGTCACAACATTTATTTATTTATTCATCAGAGTAGTGCAATAGTCATACATGTTTAAGTTAACTTCAGTCATATTTACTATATCTGAAGTAGTTGTAACTACCTGTACATAGGTTTGATATATAATAACACTTATAGTAAGTAAACTAACTCATTCTTTTAACAATCGTGACTTTATTTATTTATGACACTATTTTTTTTAAATATATTAGTACTAATTCAGTTTTTTATCGGTTTTTTTATTGTAATTTTTTGTAATATTTAAAATTATAAGATTACATCTTTAGCTATCTACAAGAATTGTTATTCACTAATACCAATCTCTACTGTTCCTTACAGGTGCATAGCAAACACGCCATCCGACTCGCAGTTACAAAGCATCGAGAGGGAAAGTGCGAACCGTAGCTTATTTACGCGCGAATTAGTGGTGAGCACGCTGGTAGAAGCGCTGCCGGATCTCGCCGCGGCTCGTCAACAGCCCGCTCAAACGCCAGCCTCGAGCGTTTCCACGGCCATAAGCAGCCCAGAGACGCCGAGCGGTAACGCTGCGACCTCCTCCTCCTCTGCTTCTGCTCAGCAGTCGTCGTCAAAAAAGACGACAGCTGGGGCAGGCAGTTCTGCGACTGCCCCAGAGAGCAACAAGAGAGAACAGAATAGTGCCAGCGCGACGCTCAGTAAACAGCCGCAACAGGCACAGCAGCAGCAACCTAGCACGACGCAAGCAAGCTCGACTAGTGGCAGCAATGTGCATCAAGCCGTAGCAGCAACGACAACGGCGCCGAATCAGGGATTACCTTCTAATCCGAATGCTGTCGCGGCCCCAAATGCGGCGCCCGTCGTACAAACGCTAATGCAGCACGTTTTACCTCAACCACTGGTGAGTTCTTTTACTAGACTGCATTCTTTGTCATAAAAACTTTGAGTGTCAAATACGGTGTATCAATTTACATAATAAATAAATAATTTAACTTTAAACTTCTGATGTAATGATAGGTAATGTACCAGATTGTGTCATATTTATGTTTTATTAACAGGTTTTACGTACTTTGACACTTAACGTTTTATATGCGTATACTACAATATTCTAATAACAATGTTGTTAACAAAAACTAAAAACTATTATGATTATCGGATTATTTTCCAATATTTTTTAAGTTTTAAAAATCGTATACTATATTTTAAAATTATAACAACTTTGTTGTAGAATAAATTAAATTTTGTTATTTTTTTTTTGTTTTTTTTTTCGTTTTATTTATTTTTTTTCAAGGTCATAGTTGAATAAAACACACAATAATTAAATATAAAATAGTTTATTAAATTTTTAAATGTAAATAAAATATAAAATTAAAATGTAAAAATTAACAAAAAATAAATTACTAAATTTGAAAATTATGAACTTATTTTATTTAAATTCAAAGTTCTGTAAAATGTAAAATAGATTTTTTATCTTTTAGCATCTTTCCTGAAAATCTACATTGCAAACAGGTTTGATTTTCTTCAGTTTTTAGTTCTATTTGGTCTAACTTTTTTCTTAAATTAAAAAATTTTTACAATATTATAATTACATATAAACAACAAAAATATTTGGAAATCATTTTTATGTCATTAGTAATAAATTTCACGTTTTGAATTTGAATAACGTTATTTGAAGAGATCGCAAAAAGTTTGTGTGTAGTAGTACAACAATTATATACAACATTTAATTAAATAAAAGTAAAAAAGCAAAGTTACAAAATTAAACGTTTGTTCATGTTACTATGTTATAAAATGTTAATAAAAGTTGAAAGTAAGTTAAACTTATTTAATTAATGATATCCTTCCAAATACGTTATAATCTACACATTTTGGCATATATTGGTA
Source organism: Torymus texanus (assembly GCA_036873485.1). Taxonomy (NCBI): domain Eukaryota; kingdom Metazoa; phylum Arthropoda; class Insecta; order Hymenoptera; family Torymidae; genus Torymus; species Torymus texanus. The sequence goes on from JAYJLV010000056.1 coordinate 4,706,430, forward strand.
TATATAATTTGTCTAGCTCAAAATCGTATTTTAAAGATATTACTGTTTTAAGATCTATCATTTTTATGTGTAGTTCAAGCTTTTGTGTTTTCAGAAGTCAGGGACAATTTTGTAAACTAACGAAAAATGTGTTTACAAAATTAGCAGTGCAAACGTAAATACCGATCACGCAAAACTCATTCCTTCCCCTCTCCCCGTGTTGCAGGTACTGCAGCAGCCACTGCCAATAAGGAATACCGGTACCGGTACAATCAGGGAACAGTTGGCCACGCCACCGGCGACCGGCTATCTGCGTGGCGGCGTCGGTCCGGTCGGTGTCACCACGGGTCAGTCGCGTCGTAAGCCTGTGAGGACCGTCGACGGACGAAATCAGTCAACGGAGCCACCACCCCCGCACTAACTGGACCCGCGGCTGTCGCCGCCATCGCCGCCGCCGCTGCGCCCCGCCTCGCCCACCATCACCCGTCTGTCCATCCCCCGACGTACTCTCGACTTTTTAACGACGACGAGTTGCCGGAGATCGCGCCACAACGTACCACCACTACCACGACTGTCATCATCGTCCCTCCTCGACCTACTCCACCTTCGCCCCCGGCCTCCTCCTACTCCTTCCTCCTCCTTCTCCTCTATTCCGTTCCCATCCTGCCCGGTTCAACGCCGCGATGAAAGAAAGAACGAGCAAGCGAGAGAGCGAGAGATGATAGAACGACCGAGAGAACCCGATGAGGAAAGTAACGAGCCAGAGCGAGAGAGAGACAAGGCAAAAAGAAACCCACTAGCACTAGTCCTAGCACTGTTTAGAACACTTCGTCATTATTGTTATTATTATTATAATTAATGCATAACATATACTTATGGATTAAATTAATTTCCACACATAACTCGTGTGAATGAAAGAGAACGAAAAGGCAAATTGATAAACAGCGAGAGAGCTTGATCAGAAGAGTGTTAGAGAAACAAGCGCGACTGAACAAGTTTTTTGGCTATTCTCTCTCGGTGAACTTTTGATAAAAAAACAGCGAGAGAGAGAGAGAGAGAGAGAGAGAGAGAGAGAGAGAGAGAGAGAGAGAGAGAGAGAGAGAGAAAGAGTTTGTTTTATTTTTTCTTCTGATTCGTTCAATCGAGGAACGCTGCCATACGCACGTTTCTCCAAGCGACTTCACTAAAGATTCGCAAGATGTCGAATGTATAGAATGAAAATAATATAAGTATGATGAATTTATGATAAAAAAAGGCGCTTTTCTCGTTGTTACAACTAACGTGATTTTTATGGAAAAAAAATTATAAAAGGAATAATGGCGAATCAGAGAATGAGTTTTAAGTAGAGAATCACCATGGCAAAATATTAATTAAGTTTGGTTTGTTGTAAAATATATTCTTCAAAATTAATAGAAAACTTTTTTTCTCGAAAAAAAGAAAAACAAAATTTTTCGTCGCGTTCTTTTATTCGCCTCTATTGAATTTCCTGTTGATTCTTCCATACATACAAATTTGTATGTTACGTTTTTATCGTTTAACTTTAAAGGTTTTATTTCATTTTAAGAGTCAATGCTGGTTTCTTTTTTTAGTACTTCTTTTTCGACAGAGCCTTACTAGCTCGTTCGTTAGTTTTTGCATTGCCAATCACTATTGACATTAAAAAATGATGCACACGCATATACTTTGTAAAATTCTTAAGAACAAGTTTTAACTCCTTAAAAAAAAAATTTAATCTTAGTGTATACTTTGTGCAAAATTTTTAACTTTAGTCTATATATATATATATATATATATATATATACATATATGTTCAATACAAGTGAGCTGTGTACAAAAATTTCAAGTAGTCTACTGTTGTCTCTCTGCCTCTGCCTATTAAACTACAAAAATAACGCGCAAAAAGTCCCTTACTTTCACTTCCCTTATTCTTTCTCTTCTCCGTATCCTTCACCTGTGTACACTCCGTCTAATTTATCGAAGTAACGGAAAAGGGGTCTTCACACGAGCGAATCTTATGTTTGCATAAGCGACAAAGAGAAAAAAGTAGCTAACTAGGTACCCTGTCGCTTGCTCGAAGTGCAAATTCGCAGAGTTCGCGCTTCGAGGTACAAACGTATTATACAAAGAGAGCGAGTACCGATGCAATTCTTTTTTGATAGCGTGAATAAAAGAAATTACTTATACTAACATATTAAAAGTAAAAGGCTAAAACGCGCGCGCGCGCGCGCGTTAGTAATGATAATGAAGAGAAAAGAACAGTAGCCCTGTGTCTTATTACTTATCGATGATTTAATACGAGGCCATGGTTGAAAATACAATTTTTATTGATTATCGACACCATCACCGTATCGAATATTAATATTAACGCTAAGGCTTGTAAAACTAGATAGTTAATGAATGACGAAGGGAAGAAAAAAAATGTGCGATTGTGGCAAGAGTCGCTTAAGAGCGACTTGGAAGTCGCGCAAACCTTGTTGTAATATAACATGCGACCTCTATCATGAAAATAAAGGGAGAGGGAAAAAATGAGAGCGAGAGAGAGAGAGAGAGAGAGAGAGAGAAGTCTCACTCAAATCCAATTTTTTGAATTCACACACTTACACTTTCCATAGAAATTTTAACGTTTAAAGACACAATTACACACAGATACACCTACTTGTATACAAATTATCTCGTTGAGCTGACGTCTTTTAAATTGCGCCCTGACAACTATAATCGCATCGCCGCCACTTTATCAATGCATTTTATCAACGAACGAAACGAGTTGTTAAATTTTATAATGTATAAAGCAAGCAGAAAATTAATCAAGTAGCGACGAGCGAAAAGAGAGAGAAACGACGAACAAATTTTTATACGGACGTTTGTAAGTGAGGGACGCGCGAAGATTATACTCTCTTAGATTGCCATATATAATGATAACGCTAACGAAATTTTAAAAACCTGAAGGATCTAGTGTGCGCAAGTTTAAAGGACGTTCGGCGTACGTGTAAGCGCTCCTCGAAAGTAACACGTGTATTATATTAAGTACATATACACAGTTGGACTGGAGATGCAGAAGAATAAATGTCGGAAGGAATAAGATGCGAGAAAACTAAAAATTGAGAAAAATCCGCGCTCCAGTATATACTTATACCACGTAGAAGCAAGTTCTTAACTGAGGGTTTGAAAATACAAAAGAACGAGATAAAAAGGGGGATAGTCTTTTAAAGGTTTTAACTCAGGATAATGGAGTGACGGAGGGCGAAGAGCGGCGAAGAGCGTATGATACACGTTTGCACAGCGTCAAAAGAAATCGTCGAAGTTCGTACTATATATTTTTGCTTTCTTTCTGTACATATTTATAAATGAAAAAAAAGTGATGAGAATGAAAGAGAGAAACTCACAGCATTAGGTATATATTATACATAATTAACAAAAAAGGGGGAAAAAGGAAAAAAAAAAGTAGCAATCGAAGTGAGAGACAGCAATCAGTTTTCGGGTTCTCTTCGAGGCGTACTGAATCGAAAAACTAAACAAGTTGAAGGTTTCTTAAGTATCTAAGTATATATGCGATAACAGGGTCGCGAGGACTAGCAAGGGCTACAGTGCAACGGCGCGAGGCGAACGTATGCGTGTAACGAGAGAGAGAGAGAGAGAGAGAGAGAGAGAGAGAGAGAGAGAGAGAGAGAGAGAGAGAGAGAGAGAGAGAGAG
>JAYJLV010000056.1:4714694-4739354 GCA_036873485.1 Torymus texanus
ACTTCTGTAGGTGGAGTAAATTTAAAATTTTGTACGTCGATCAAGTAGATGAGTACATAGCCTGTGGCTGATAACTCGAAAGGAGTAAAAAAAAAAAAAACTGTAATGGTCACTGAATGTTTGGTTTTTAGCGAGATGTCTCTTGTCTCATGTCTCAACTCTCAAGCAGGAAAAAAATCGTTGTCTGACATCTAGCATACTCGTGACTCATTGCAATAGATTAACATATTGGAATTCTACCATGGATCATGAGTATGCTATAGATATCGGACAACGATTTTTTTTCCGCTTGAGACCATTCTCAGCTCAGCCGTGCGTGCCAACTGCCACACGAACACGAGAAAATTATAGGTTACAATTGTTTGGTTTTGTTTACGATACGGTTAGCTCGATGGTATAATATTAAAAATGGTTGAAGAAAAAATAGGAACGCTTCTCGAAGAGGCATTGAAAAGAAAAGAAAGATTGGCCAATTTTAAGAATCAAAATGACGAAAATTTACAAAATCAAAATAATACTAAACTTCCAGCGTAAGAATTTTTTAAGTTCTAACCTCTTTGTTATAATCTTGGGATTTAGTTATAGTTTGTTTATGTTCGACATATTACAATATTTACTTACTTATTAATAATTTTTAAAATTGCAGACCAAAGTTTAGGAGTTACAAACCACAAGATGAAACTTTAAGAGCGAATAGTATAGGTGATGCTAAACCTGGTGATGTAGAAAGTGCAATACAAGATCAGTTGCAAGCTGCCGCAGTGAAACCAGTGATTGACGAATTGGTAAGATTTTAATTGCAAATTTACATACATTGTCAATTTTTCTTCATTGTTTGTTGATTAGTATAATCTTCAACAAAAATAAATTTAGTCCTGAATTTTCAAATTTAAAAATACAATGAATACAATTCTTAATTTAAGAAGAAATCAGTGACATTGAATATTTTTTATAGGATATAAGTAATCTTGCTCCAAGGAAACCTGATTGGGACCTAAAACGAAATATAGAAAAAAAATTACAAAAATTACAAAGACGATCACAGAAGGCAATCGCTGAATTAATATTGGAAAGAATGAAATCAGAAAAAAACTTAGCAAAGGCAGTACATGTTGGAGACGAATTTTCTAAAGATAAATAATAAAAAATATGATAAGAAAAATTATAGATAGGTAAAAGAATTTAAAATATTCAAACTAAAAAAATTTCATAATTCCATTGTATATAGTCTTCATGCATCAAATATATTTTATCTACTTATTTGATATTTTAGTAATTTCTTAAAATAAAATATATTATTCACAATGGTTTACTAGTTTATGTTCATATCTTAAATATTATGTAAAAAAAAAAATACTGTTTTCTATCTCAGAGTTATGTCTTAATTTCTAAATATATTACAATTAACTTTTTAAAACATTATACACATTCAAAAACCAAGTTTTAATTTAAGAACTAAATTTATGCTAGTTTTTTTATAATTACACAATATGAATAAAACAATATGAAAATTAATATTACCTAATAATATTGTAATCAGCTAAAAATAATGCCTTCCAAGATTGAAGTTTATTAAATATATTATAAGAATACGTTGTACTTAGTACTTCATGATTTTTATTTTTTTGTAAATTTATTTCTATTTCTGTGCATTTTCTTTACTATAATAAAAATTTTTGTTAAACAATATAAAATATCTTGGATGACTTTATTTTATTTTTTTTTACATTACAAGCAGTTACGTACGTAGACGCGAAGAAAGTTATTTGTTTCGTATAAAACATTGCACGTTGCTGCCAATCACGATATTTACTTTGTTACACGTTGATTTTTCACTTTTAACCCTTATTACTGACGCTATATTTTTACAATACTTGATTTCTCACTTAAAATAAATAAGTATAATTTTACATCAATAATTCCATAAAAAATATTGAAATTAATGTTTTTATAACAATTAAAAATAATTTTTATATCAAACTTTGATGTACTAGATTTAAAAAACGACGGTCGGTACAATTTATCTCGTTCTTTTAAATATTGAATATCGAAATTCATGTACAGCTTAGTCAGGATGGCGAAAAATCTATAATTACACTCTTATGAAACCTTTTTATATAATATTAGGAACTATTAGTATACGTAACTCAGCTTTAAAAATCATTTTAAAATCTAAGCCGCCAATCACATGAACAGAAGTCACCTACGATTTTAGTATATATAAAAAAACAAACATATTGTAACGAGACTTTGCTTGTTCTGCACAAGTTCCATAAGAACGCCTTAGACGAGAATTTCTCGTCCCCCGAATAAACTTCATGTAGCTCTAACAAAATCTCCGTAAATTTCGTTAGAAATTTCTACAAATTTTTATTTCACTTGCAGTTTTATTCTCTCTTTATATACTTCGCTATAGTTTAGCGCATACTTTTTTGTAAATAGCTGCTTTTGCAAAAGCTGTGACCAGACTTCTTGAAATCATGTACCTCACGTCGTTTCACATCTACTTCCATCTTCCGATGATATATCGTCCAGAAGAAGTGAGCTAACGTTAGAATTCGTTGTGAACATCGCCACTTTTTGCGAAGATATTTGCGTCGTATTTCTTAAATCTAAATGTTTTAAAGCTTGACATTTTAGCAAATAGTCTAAACTCAGTTCGGTGATTAGTCGGCACCCAGTTAAATTCAAATTCACGAGTGTTGTGACAGTAGCCGCAGGCGGTGACGTGAGTTGAGCTACTCCAGCGTCTGTTATCCTGGCACACGATGCCAGATTAAGAGTTTCAACGTATGAAAGATGCTGTGCAATATATCGAAGAGCAATGTCTGATACGTCACACCCACTGAGAGATAGACTTCGTAGATATTTCAATCGCGAAGTTTTGTCAACTAAACCTGGCCTGAAGTCATTTGGAGGGCTAAGAATTTCTCTGAGACTTGAATCATTGAGACCTACAATAAAAATAAAGTATCTTTTTACGATCTTTTTAAATATCCAATAACAAGTCTATTAAATTTAACGACTTTTTACTTGATAGTAAAGAGTATAAAATATATCACTAACAATATGATGCGCGATTATAATTATTATTATGATTTACCTGCTACAAAACTTAAATCGAGAGATGCCAATGGAGGACAGGCATAAGTATTCAGAGCACATACTCCAGCCCAATTGCAACCTTTGAGTGATAGATTTCGAAGTTGAGACAACCGATTGAGTAGCCAAGCTAACTGTCTCTTAGCTACATTTGTCGAATTAAGGATAAGTGTTTCTGGTTGCCGACTAATAATACCAGATAGATGTGCGGCTGTTAAAATGTTGTTTGATAAATCGATTGTTCGCCATAAAGTAGGATCGACACTATTCCGCGCCCAATTCCTACACACAGAGGCACAAGTTGCAAGATCCTTTTTGGATAAATATTTAAACACCGATACAACGATTGTTTTATTATAAACATACGGTTGTTCGTGTGAGTCGTTTGAACGGTGAATTGGGGCAGCTTGCACGGGTCTCACAGTTACAAATTGCTTCTTTACATTATTTATGTTTCTATTGACTGTTTGGGTTGTTAATTGATTTTGGGAAATTGATCTTTGATGACCTTCTGCTACCTCTTGATCACTCCAACTCTGAAAAAATGTAAAATTATTGTTTTGTTCATTAAAGATTACTCCATATTAAAGTTTATGATGTTTTACAATTTACACGTTTTTCACAAATTAAATAGACAATAAAATAAAGATTGTAAGTACCTCATTTAACTCAGATTTAATTTTTTTACTAGGTGCCATTGCTTTTTCTGAATCAGGTTCATTAATGGACGAAGTAGCATTTGACAATGAAAATTTCCTTGCTCTTGCTTTAGGTTGCCTTGGTTTTGCATCTAAATTTCTACCACTTTCACAGCACTCAGGACATTCCCAACTATTAGGTAAATCATCACTGACTACAATGCCTTCCATATTACGTCCAGTACACTGTGGATGCACAATATCATAACAAATAGAACATTCCATCAGGCTTGAAGGAGATGTTGGAGCTTGCTTTCCCATCAAAGGAGCTGGGGGCTGGCCCCAGCCGTCTAAGCTACAGAATTTGCATGCTGCAGTCACTGGGAGCATTGGCCTCAAACATTGTCGCATTAGACACGTCTGTTTAGCTCGCCCAGTACCGCCAAATTTAACCATGTCCTGACAGTAAACACACTCTCCACAATCTGTCCTTGTACATGCCTCACACTTTTTACATCGAGTCCTGCGTCTGCGAGGACACGACGATTTAGTATCTGGTTTTTCATGTAAAGGAGCCCTAATGAGCTTTTTCCTAGGAAAACTCAATTTCTCTCGATCAGCAATTGTTAAAGCAGGAGGTGGAGGAAGAACTGGAGCTCCAGTAACAGCTGATTCTGGACTATCATGTCTATGCTGTTCAACAAGACAGCGAACATCGTGGATTAATGCTACTGGATCCCTAATTAATTCAGGTACATTTTTCTTTGTCGATGGAAGAGAATGTAAATACATTACAATGGATTTTAATCCATGAAGTTCAAGAGGGGTCAAATGCACATGCTTTAAATTTTGGGGAACAATATGTTGACTTTGTGTTTGTGTAATGTCTAAATGATTACGACCCAGGAGAACATGGACATATCTTTCTAGGACATACCTAAAAATTTTATTAATCAATTAGTCTTACTTTGTTTAACTTGTTTATACAGCAACTATTTCTAATTTTCATTATAATTATACTATAAAAATATAAATCGTATAATATAAATTTTTACCTACCAGAGCATTTCAGTGAAAAAAGGATACCGAAATTTATGAGGTACCTTTGTTGCTTCCTCTACTTGTGCTACTCTAAGTTGCTTATCAATTCCAAAACTGTGCAAAAAATTACCACCAAAAACAAGTGAATCTTGGGGTGTGTATACTGCATGTATCCATCCTGTTGGAATGAACAAAGTCATTCCAGAATGTAAAGTTATTCTACCACATTTTTCTACCATATCTCCAAAGAAAATGTCTGATTGTTTTCCACTCAAAACCCATTCTTGATATAGGGTTAAATTCTTTTCAGTGGGAGGAATTAGCCAAAAGATTTTTCCTCCTTTCAAAATATGATACCAAACACTTGTACCGCCAAAATCAACATGGAAATCCGTATAACAACCTTTCACTGACATTAAACAATACTTTTGTACCTTTGGGTACATCATGTCCTCAAGCAAATTGGTGGATTCAACTTGAGCTTCTTTCAAATGTTTTGGCCATACTACATCAACCCAATCAATTTGTCTTACAATTGTAGGCGATTGTACATAGTTTTCTAGTTTAGTGTGACTAAACTCCAGTGAGATCACATTTAATAAACGGTCTTTCTTTTCATCCTCATAATATTTCTGCCATTCTTTCATTGTCATATCCTCATTTTTCTGAGTATTAACATCCATAACATCAAGTATCCTTTTTGAGCCTGATAAATTCCCACAAATATTAATTGTCATATCAAAAACAAAGAATGTCTGAAATTACTTGTAATAAAAAATTTGTTAACATACCAACACATGTTCTAACATCACTGACAGTAAAATTTGTACTAGGTACTCTCAAGCCCAGTCCAGTTTTTTCTCTCACTAAGAGAGGAATACCAAGTCCATGCCTCTGTAGAAACGCTACAGTCAGTTCGGGACCAGTCATCTCACGGAACAAGCCATTGAAATTAGTAAGATTGTATCTTTCGCTTTCAATCTTTTCTTCCAATTGAAAGCCTCTCCTCCCTTCAAAGTCTTCATCTCCGAAGGCCCAGTCATCTGTATAAAATTTTCTAGTCCTTTCTCTCTGCAAAAAGAATGACAAGTTAGTTTTCTTTGCACAGCAAAAAAATGCCATTAAAAATTGTAGTTATTCTTTTTGTCGCGGCATGTGTTATATACGGTCGTTCGTAATTCTGACGTATATACCCGATCGCGCGGGAGATATTGAAATTTGAGTAATTTTGTTATGCGCGCGCGTCATCGAGCTGCGGCGATCTGTACGAAATTTGGTACCAGATACTGCACGAGTGCAAATGAAACATCTCTGGAGAATTGCAACATTAAGAAAGTTGAACGGTTATATTCGTGTAAATACCGATTTATTACATCCAAAAAGAAGGTATAATCATGCGAATTCCTCCTCTATAAAAGCAAGTAACAGAAACCCATTACCAATTACAATTCGTACGTACCTATAGTGTACTCTACGAAGATTCAGCCTATACACCGATATAAACATACTTCGTTGTTTCACCTGTCATTAGCAACAAAGAACAGTGACAGTGAGCTTTCTATATCCACGCCCGTTCCATGTACACACATAGTGACAACGTAGACAGAATCAAAACAAACACCGAGTCCCCGAATCCCTTCAAAGCCCCACGTGATTCTCAGCACTCGTAGCGCGCGAGTGGTTGCACACTCCAATTTTGACATTATAGTGAAGTAAATCTATCAACCACAATCATGCACGCAATTAAAACGTTAATACATAAGCAGCCAAAAAAAAACCTTACAGAATGCAATAGGAGTAGCAGCAACCGCGTGGTGACCACCACAAATGTATAGACAGCAAAATCCGACTGCAAGCGACAGGACAGAACAATACCGGGAGATGTTTACAAACTCGCTTGTAAACATTATTCTTGCACCTGATAGGACAATTGTATATATATACATACAAAAAAGAAAACTTCGCGCGCGGCCGCGTCCGCGTGTATATTGTAAGTACAAACAAAAGAAACGGCATGCTACATGCTCTCGCAATGCGCGCGAAAAGGAAAAGTAAAAGTGCGCTACATATCTCGTGCTCCGGCGCCGCAACCTTCGACGCTCGAGAGACAAGGCGAACGAGGAGGAAAGAAAAAGGAGCAAACTGGAGAGTTATCCCAAAGTGTATGTGTATAATTTCCTCGAAGGTAAGTAGTAAGCGGCAACCCCCCCGCGAACACATCTTCCAAGACACAGATCAGGCATGCATGCACGCGATTCGTTTTCATTCAACGTGCGTATATAAGTACGCGGTTCGGTGCCCAGAGGCGTATAGGCGAAACATTAAGTTTATAATTAACGAACAGCATAGACTGTCTTTTATAAGTTTACCAATTGTCGCCTGGGCGGCTGGGGTGCAGCAGCGGGCTTAGCCTCGTCGGCCATTGCGGACACGCCGTCGCGGGCGTATATTACCGGATACTCATCGATCTCGTCGTCCGCGTACTGCCGCCGCTGGCTCTGGCTGGCTGGCTGGCTAGCTAGCTCCACTCCTCGCTCTCTCTCACTCACTCACTCACTCTTTCCACTCTCCGCACTCGCGCAGCTATAGTAGTAGCGCAGCAGCAGCAGCTCTCTGCTCTATATGATGCCTGCAGCAGCAGTACCCAGAAGCAGCGGCGCGTCACGTACGCCACCTCTTCTATGTATATATGGATGTATGATGTATGTATACATACCGCATACACGACTACACATACACATATGCCAGTGCAACTAAGCACCCCCACAGTGCAAAGTAGTATATTGTATATATATATGCTCGTCGCGCGCACGCAGAAACTCTCGCAGACGCAGGCAGTGTCTGCGCTTATATTTACATTAGCGCTAACACACATATAGGTGGTACAACAGAAGAGGTAGGTATAGAAGAGATCAGGAAAAGAACCTCGCAGCGTCGCAGCCAACAAGCTAGCGTCGCGCGTGGCGTCTGGCGTGGCCGCGTGGTGTTTATATGCGTGTAAGGTATTACTCTAAGTTCAGGGGATTACTGCTAGGCGGCAGCAGTGGTTTCTGATATATTGCGAATGGCATGGTGTGTTGTTTGTATAGATTGTAATCAAGCGCATAGTCGCACAGGTCGTGGAAGGTGGATTCCATTTTACAGACGATATATGTATATATACGTAAGGCGCAATTATTTTGCCTGGAGTGCCGAAGCCCCTAGATTTCTAATTATATTTAGAGCTTTCAAATATAATTAATAATAATGCTGTTTTATTGTTGTATGTTTTATTTTTGGTTTTCAGTTTTATTTCAGGCTTTTGAAACAAATATTTTAGATATTTCAGTCATATATGCATTGTTAGTAAATAAACCTTTATGCACTAAAAAGAACTTGAGAATAAGCGCTCTTCCTCATATATATAATGATCCATGTTATTTTCTGTATCCATAACTGTTCTTTTTTTTCTATATTATGCGTTATAGCTGTGCCATTACATTCACAATCACTTTATTTTTTAAATTTTGATAAGTATTTTTTTTATGTTATTTATGATTGTTCAGTTGTTAAAATAATGAAATTTATTTTTTTTATAAATTATTTGAGTTTAATTGTTTTAACGGATTATGTAACAAATTATTAATTTGGCAATGATGATTAAAGATAAAAAAGTGTCAAACGAAAGTGTTATGTCTTGTTTTGCATTATGGGGTTTTTCGTAAACTCAGGTATGGTTAGCCTGGAATTTAAATGATTTGTTTGATCGAAGATTAACGTCGCCGCGCTGAGCTTGCGGAAAATGGTGTATTACCTTACTTGGTAAAGTGCCGAGGTTACACTTTCGGTATTTATATCATTTTTTTTTAAACGAGAAATGTCACCAGCGATAGACAAACGGAAAATAGTTTTCAAGAAAAGACCACCGGTAGCGGGAGATACTAACAAAGCCATTTCCGAGTATTTTCAGTCCAAAAAGGAGGAGCAGAACACTATAAAGTATGTCTAATTACTTGCGTAAAATCAAGTATTGTTTAATTTAAATATAAATTAAATTTACAAGAAAATGACGCTTTCTTAAGAATGAAATATGGCTGCTTTTCTCTGTGTAAATTTCCTTTGTTATAATGTTATAATTAAAAAAAAATTAGTTTCGTTATTTGTTCATTAAAAACTTTTAATTGTCAATAATTTTACGCAATAAATTATGTAAATACATATTTTTTGTAGTTCAAGTTTATAACTTATGTCAATAAAAGTTTAGGATATATAAAAAAAGGTAATGATTTTACAATAATAAAAAAATTATTGTATATTGTTACATGAATCTGGAATACTATGCCAAGAGCCAAATGATATATAATATAATCTATGCATATGCTCCTCAAAATACCTATAATCTTCAGTATAAACTGATGATTTTTCAGCATAGCATTTGAGAATTTCTGAAAGTTCTTTTATCAATTCTGGTTGATATCTACTATTTAAGCATAGTATATTATCAAAAACTTTACTTTCTACATTCTTAATTTTTAAATCTTCACAAATTTTCTGATATTCTTCAATTACTAGGATGTCCTATATAATAATATTGTAAATTGTTAAATTTTATCATCAACAAGAATACAAAGGTGATTAAGTTTTACCTTCATAAATGGTACACATATCTCTGACCAATCTTCTTTACAAGGTAGACAATTACAACGAAAATGATAAAACTTTAATAATTTCTCTTGACGTGCTTTTTTAGGCTCATCTAAAAAGTCTCCATAATAAGTACGAAATAGCTAAAAATAGAATAAAGAAGTATCATTGAAAACAATAACTTTGGTATTGTATTATGAATTTTATAATCGATAAATATATGTATATACTTGTTCTCCTTCTTCTATTGGATGTTTAGCATAAATAAACACTTCATTGTCTTCTGACTTGAAAACATTTATATTTGGAGCACAACTATGATTAAAAAGACTGCAAAATGGGCTTCCAATCATACCAAAACACTGAACATCATTAGCTGCATGATGAGCCATAAACTAAAAGTAACAGATTATAATTTTATTATATTTTTTTTTTAATAAAAAATTATAAATTTATGGATTGAGCTTTTTTCCTTACACTTAAATTATTACAAGGCAACATACATAAAATTCTCAACAATAGAGCTCCAATGAACCATGTGTCTTTCATTAAAAGCAAATCAATTGGATATAAAATGTTTCTTTCACCAAAAAAAGTAGTTTTTTTTACTAACAAATATAAAACTGTTGCTGCACAATTAGCCATTTCCATCCTGACAGTAGGAGTTAAAGCATTAAGACCATGTTGAAGACTAAACATACTTCTACACTTATTACTGTACAAAATTCCATCAGAAAAACCTTTTGTTCGAGCATCTATAATATTAAAATATATAAAGAAATAAAATTTGATTATATGTAAAAAACTTATTTTTTTATTTAATTATAAAAATATTTAAATGTTCAGAGATATAATAATGTATTAATTAAATCATTAATACTTTTTAATTGAGTATTATAAAGGTATTTAAAAGCTATAGTAATGTAATTTATAAATTATAACTAAAATGATTAAAATGTTTTAATTGTCAGTAGATATAAATTAAAAATATATATATTTTTTTTATAGTTGTTTTATTTAATTTATTTTTTATATTTATAGAAATATAAATATTTTTAAAAATTTCAATCTTTATACCTTTATTTTTTTCAATATCCATCATCTCTTTTTCCATTTTTTTAATACTGCCAACTTCGCGAATAACCTTAAATAGAAATCTAAGACTACCTGTACTAGCTTTTAAGTCTTTTTCAATATCCCATAAATATGGATATATTTGACATTCAAATTTATGATATTGCTTCCAAGCATCAGTTTTACATATTTCTGAACAGTATATACCATAAATACAATGTTCACATGGGATAGATGACCAAGCAAGTTGTGCACAGTGTGAACAGTATAGATACATCCCATTTGGATAAATAAATGTAAAATATGCTTTTTCAATAGCAATGATTTCTCCAGGCTCAATTCTTTTGGTAGCCACAATGTGTCTACCCCACTCGTTATTGTACTTTATGTCCACAGCTTCAGAAGCACAGAGTACTTCTTTATGTCTTATAAAGTTAGGTAATTCTTCAAATTCTACTGAAATTTTTGAGTTTTTACCTTCAAAATTGTTGAAAGATTCTTTAATATTGTTTAACTTTTTTGTATATTCTTTTTTCATTACTGTATCTATTGTGAGTTGTGACATTAAATCTATTGTATCTTCACATATATTTAGTGTTGATGAATCTTTCAATGATTTCAAACACTCAGCTTTGCGACACTGAATTTTAATAATTAAGTCATTGGATGATGTTATATTTAATACTCGATCACAATCTTTCAAACATTCTTGATACTTTCTCAAATGTAACAGCAATGCTGATCTGTTTCCATAACTAAGGGCCAATTCTTCAGAGTTGTTTGGAGCTAAAGCAATACTTTGTGTATATAATTCTAGTACTGTTTGATGTTTACCTGCATCATGCACTTCGCTTTTGTACATGTCATTTCCTTTTTTTCTGTATGCAACAGAATCTTTTACATTCTTTTTCCTTTCTGTTTCTACCAAAAAACCCCATATTTGAATACTTGCTAGAGCTTTAGCTATTAGTTCTTTTTCTTGTTGCAGAGGATCTGCATTTTCGTTAGAGTCTTCTGAAACGGATGAATCCGTACCGCTGACCTTTTGACTTGGTTTAGTATCCATTTTGCTCAAAGTACACGAATGTCTTTTAAATCTGTTCATACGTAATGTTTACTAATTTATTATAGTTTATTATTTTATTATGTTTCGAATGACGACTAACTATATAATGCATACCTTTTAACACAAATATTTCTTTTAAATAGAACTTAGTGATCAGTTACTTAACTTCTTAGTCGAACACTTTTAAAATGTTTCTAATTTTCCATTGAAACGGGGGCAGATAAAACAATTGTTTATTTGTTACAAGAGTAAAAACTTAATCTTCATTAGAAGATAAATAAATGTTTTATTTATTAGTCAAATAATTTCTTAATGTAACGTAAAACGTGTAACAATCGGCGAGAAACTTAGCCGTAACGTCTTTGTTCATGAAATAGTAGACAATTCAAAGAAATCTACGTATAGCGTATACTGATTACCGAGTTAGGGATAATCAGGGTGCGAAACAGAACAAGGGGAAAATTTAGCTTCAAAACCTTACTTTTTAAAAACGTATACTTAGATTATCATAAAAAAAAATAATTGTAATTCAAAGACTAAATATATTAACTTAGTTAATATTACTAAATATTTTTATAAGAGAAATTGTTTGTACTGTTAGAAATTACATTAAAATTAATGTACGTACATACTGGAAGCAAAATTTTATCGCGGTACATTAAAATTAAATTACATTAGAGCGGAGATGGCTCAGTCATAGTGTTGGTAGATGTCCAGTTCAAGCCCTTTCTGTACCCGACAGCTTTAATGCAGAATAATTTAAATATGTACATAAATTTTAATGCAATTTCTAACAGTGTAGGCAATATTATTATGGATAAATGTCACAAGATGTAAATTCTAAAATTTTAATTAAATTTTTGTTATAATAAATAATAGTGTTTTATTAAACGTGAAATTTCGTATAAATTTACAAAACATTGTGGCATGGACATCAAATTATTTTATTTATCAATATTTTTTTAATATAATACGTACGCACAATGCGAATATTAGTAAATTTTAATGGGTATAAAAAAAAAAAAAAAAAATTTTTTTCTTACCTTCGAAATGATTTATTTGGGACAGTTTTTAAAATCTAGTATTCATCATGCAATACTATATCTGCATAACATTGTATTTTCTAATTTATCGTTAATAAAAATGAAAACGTTAATATTCACTTAAAATAGTAATATATGTACATTAATATTCTTTTATTTCCAAAACTGTTAGATCATACTTCAATTATGCATTTAAGTAAATATCTATACATTCAAATGTTAAATTAAAAGATTATTTAAACATTAGATAAATTTAATAATAGCAATATAAACATCGTTACAGTATACTTATAAATTTCTTCAAATTTTAAAAATATTTAATTTCAATTTAATAATCTAAATTTTATACAGTATGACAAAAAATTAGCATGCCATTTACTCTTCTTAGATGAATCATTATAAAGAAAAAACAAAGATACTAAAAAATGTTTGTTTCAATAAAAATTGTTCATTTTAAAATTATTCTCGCCCATTATCCCTTCTTTCTTCATCAGGAGTATGCCAACCTTTAGCCCCACCAATTACTACACCCAAATTTTTCATAAAAGCTTTTTCGTGCTCTAATGGTAGCATTCCATTTCTTAAAGTCATTCTAGTAGCTTCTGTAATCATAAAATAGAACATTTTTTTTATAAAATACTAATTATTCTCAAGGATTTAATCTTTTTTTCTTACAAAACTTACGTAATAAACATTTACAAAACAAGGTTTCTTTAAGGACCATCTTACTTCCTGTTGCTTTTGAGGCTGTGAACAACCCAGCCAATTCTTTTGTTATATAAGTTCTTATCATATTTAATATATTTTTCGCAAGAGATACATTATTGTCAATGTACAAACATAAACTTGCAATCTGAAAATTTCATAAAAATTTAACTTTTTTTTAGAAATTTATTTTATAGTAAAATTTATGAAAAACTTACAAATTCATTGCAGAATCTTGTATTTCTAGTTAAATCTTGATTGAATTTTTCAAAATCTGTTATTTTTGTAAACGGTATCTTTATGCTGTACCTTTCCGGAAAACTTGGAGCAAATAATGGTGCTAAATAAATTTCATTCGCCTGAACAACAGTTCCTAATATATTTTCCTGTTTTTCTATTTTCCTAGTTAGTTGTTGAATATCTCGTTTTAAGCTTAGCACTAGTTGAACTAAATTTAATTCTAAAACATTATTGTATATATTAGGTAATTGAAAGTGAAAGTGAATTGAAAGAACTTAAGTACTTTTATAAATAATCATTACCCGAGTTATCTCTCACTTCTTCTGAAAGCTCTACTTCATGAGCTACAACAATGTAGAATTGTTCAATATAAATATATTCACAAAAATTAAGAATAAATATTTTCAATTTTATTACCTGATGTACTAGGTGCTTGATAAGGCTGAATAACTTGATATTCACAAGACAAATTCTGTGGTGTACTGTTATAAACTTGATTTATATTTTCTATAAATAGAATTTACATTATATACATTTTCATATAGTATTTTATCAAGGAAAGCAAAAAATAAAAAATTAAATGTATACCTGGAACTATATTTTCAAATCTTGATTGAATTGCTGTGTCATTTAAATTACTTTTTTTCAAATCAAAGTCTTTCTTTTTATCTGCATGAAACTCTTTTACTGCTTCAAATTCAATTTGGGGCAATAAATTTTGTTGAGCAACTTGTTCTTTACATTCATCTGGAAAAAGAAATTAAACTGTAATCACACATTTGTCCTCAAAAATTCTATCAAAGTAATAATTTTGTTATACCGCTCATAGAAGATTCAATATTGTACGAATTATCTAAAAATTAAAATACAGCTAATTAATATTTTTGGAAGAGTACTGCACGATTCAGTACAAGTAATTATTTACCTGGTATAATTACTTCATTTGCAACTGAAATGTCCATTTCTTTTTTCCCAGTTTGTCCAATGATGATTTCTACATTAAGATAAAATTAATTCAATTCTAATAATAAATTTCTACGATAATCTGAATAAATAACTAAAATTATTGGCAATCAAAATTGTACAAAAAACAGAAGAATACAGCAAGTGTTATATTTCTTGATGAAATTAAATAAATTCATGTAAATAGATAAATAAAATCCTTTATAAGAAATTTATTTGTTAATATAAAAAAAAATTTATTTTCTACAACAATTTAATGAACATTTATAAAAAGGATTCAAAGCAATAAATTAATTTTCACAATTACATTATGCCTAATAATAAACTACTAAAATCAGCGAAAAGAATAATATGTTATACATATTACCATTATTTAGGCAATGGTTTTCTTGCGCATCATTTTTGACATGTGAAGTTTCATCAATTTCTTGATGTTTACCATCACTGAGAGATGACTCGTCTGATAAATCATCTGAACTCGCTAAAAGATAAAGATATTTAATTACTTTTAAAAATCATCAAATCCAATTAAAATTATGACAAAAAGAAAATGTTTTAAGTTTTTTAAAGTTGATGTTAAAAAAGCAAAGCTGAAGAACTGCTGAAGAATAATATGAAAGCAACTTACAAGAGCTGGAGGATGAGTCTGATAATTTTTGAGTTTTATTGTTAATAATCTTCTGGGCAGTTGTTACTTTACGGTATTTAGATAGACTTTGATCTTCATCATCATCTGTGAAAATCACTAAAAACCAAATTTGATAACATTACTAATGATGCTTGATTAAAAAAAAAAAAAAAAGGATGTTGCTTATATTAACACATTATTTGTTTAAACATACACGTTTATTTATTTATCTAACCGTTTATTAAAGATATTTTGCATCTACAGAAAATGAAGATTCAGTGTTGTAAAACGAACAAACCCAATGAAAACACTTTACAACTCAAAAATTTCCATCTAATCCCAACCGTATTCCAGGATTTCTACTTCTAAAATCGTCGTTACCCACGTTTTCTACCCTCGACCGGCGAAATCCTTCTTGTTTTGCTTTATTACCGACAAACTTCGCACCAGCAGGTATGCGCGCAACGTCATTCCCACGTTTACTTACACCCCCTCGAAAAATCAAAGATATACACACTTAAGCACTTACAGATAAAAAGAGACAATAGCAAGCGCGTTCTCAGTTACCTCGTCGCTTGATGCCCTGAATGGCACTGTTGTTCTTTTGTACATCGGTGACCCTCGATGACGTGCTCGGACTGCTGTCCTGTCCCAGTAAGCTTGTACTGCTGGCCACACTGCTTCCCTGGCTCATCACGATCTCGCGTTCAATCTCCATACCTTGCACGTGTATTGCTTGTTTGAGAGTATGAAGCCTTTGTATGCGCATCAACGAGAGCTCGCGACCGCTCAAGTTTAGCGCCTCGCTCATTGTCCGTCGAACGACTAATGTATGGTCCTTGGCTTTCCTCTCAGCTTGTATACTATATTGTCAATACGCGTTCTTTCTCGTATATATGTATATCTGTATATTATGGGATAGTCGAGTGAGGGGCGCGGAGTGGGGTATGTAGAATAGCTTATGTTTCAGAGAAAACCGATCGAGATATTCGCGCCCTCGGGAGGGGTTTGTATTAGCCGATACCGCGAAAAAACACGCGAAGCACGGTGCCCGCTTTGACCTGCGCCCGGTTCGCGCGACGTTGCTGCTGGTTGCGCGCCGTGAGTGCTGCCAATTTGATGGTTCGAACGGGACTAGAGTGAAGTGAGCGGTTGTGAATGGCTGGACTAGAGATATTCGTGTAGTGAGGTTGGTATTGTGCATTTGAATTTGGTTCGCGCGCGCGCGGTTATATAGAGCGAATCGAAACGCGCGAAAGCTCGTGGAGGTGTTTTTAAATGATTGATAGAAATTGAATAGGACTTTTAGTTTTTATCATGAACAATTATATTTCAAAAAATTATTTAGTATGTATAATTGTAATATTGAACCTGTATATAAAATGTGATAAATACTTATTCTTAAAAATCAGGTTTACAGTTTTTTAACTTATTTTTTTTTGTTTCAAATATTATTGGGAATTAATAATTGTATAATAATATACTAAGGAACATTTTCATTCCTAAAAAAATTGGAAACGTAACTATTTTGAAAATAATAACTATCTTTCTGTAATAAATATGATATTTTAGAAGTTAAAGAGTTGATATAAGTATATATTTTTTCATGAGAATGAGTTGGAATGTTGACTTGGTAAATTAACTCAGATTGCAGTTCAAAAAAGTAGTCACTGGAAATTCGTTTTAAAATGGTATTAAATGTCTTTTTCCATTCAAGTTTAACTCTTGAACCTCGAATAATCGAAGAATATAAAGTCTTTATATTCATATAATATGTCCCTTCACACGTATATTATACAACCGTGCACATGTCA
The DNA here is from genome assembly GCA_036873485.1 of Torymus texanus. Lineage (NCBI taxonomy): Eukaryota > Metazoa > Arthropoda > Insecta > Hymenoptera > Torymidae > Torymus > Torymus texanus. The sequence continues at coordinate 4,731,632 of JAYJLV010000056.1, forward strand.
GTACATAGTGCCATAAAAATAAAACCGATTTCTTTAACATCATAAATTGCACGTTTCGTGTATTTTTTTTAAAATATACTTTGCAAATTATCAATTTAAAGTTCGCTATACTGCGCGTATATATGACTAACCAACCCCCAGAGATAAATTGGCACATTCTCAAAGCGAATCCCGAATTTGCTATATACCTTCTCAACCGAACTTCATTCAATTGGTACCTTTTTCCTCTACCTATAAAATGTTTTTATTTTTCTTTTTTAATACAGACATTATCCAGAATGGGACATAGTACGTGGCGAGCCGACGATCGAGTTGATGCGGGTGCGCCGAGAGCTGCTCACCGCCGACGCGGAATTCGCTGCGAAGAGGCTTGATTACGAAGCACGTCGCGCTCATGCCGATGAACTGTGGCATACGCTACGCAATCGGGAGACGAGCTTGCGTGCAGCTTTTGTCAAGTTCGACGAGTTCGTCCGTGAAAACAGGGAGAAGCGTGAACGTGCCGAGCGCAAGATACATGACGAGCAGGAACGACAAAAGATTCGTGAAGCTGAGGTATTTTACGATTAATATACATATATGTAGCGTAGTTGCGACTGAATTTTTCGATTGAAAATTTCAATAAACGTGTGTCATTGATAGAGGTTGGATACTATAGTGTAGCTTTCGGTACACTGTAAATACGATATTATAATTTTTATATATTCTTTGTGCGCACTTTAAAGATAGTTATTTGTTTATGTGATCTTAATTTTAATAACTGACTATACGAAAATATATTAGTAGAATATGGGGAATTGTATAAGAAAAACGCTCTTAGAAGTTTTCAAAATATGAGAAAAAAAATGTAAAGGTATAATCTGTATGTATATCTTCGCAACAATTTTAAGAGATTCTTAATTTAAAGCTGATTTTTTGTACCATAATTTTCATTTTCTTACAAAACTTGTTCGCCCTTTTGCAAGCTTAATATTAGCTTATCATCAATGATTACTTTTTGTCTATTTTTTCCATATGATGCTATGTTTAAATTAAAAAAAAAAGACAGGTCCGGTGGATTTTTCATTTTTCTCATCTATATTGTATAAGTATGTGACCTATGAAATGAGAAAGTATTGTTGCAAAGATATGTTTTCAAATTTTTGTTTAGCTTTAAAAATTGTACAACAGTCGATTTCTCCTGCAATTACTTATACATATGACGCATTCGCGCGTGAATTTCAGATCGCGCAGTTGGAAAAGAGTTTGAAACATTTGGAGACATCTTGTAGTAAAATGCAAAGTGAGGTCGACAAGTATAAACCTTTTCAGGAATACTTGGAAAGGGTCGTCGATACAAACGAGTTCCAATCGATCGCCGAAATTTTCAACCGATATGAGACATTATTAGCCGCGAGATCAGTTCTGATGGAAAACCAGGATGAAAATCTCTTGACATTGGAAAGCACCAGTGTACAATTGGTAATTATACTAATATCTTTCATGTTATTCATATAACATGCAAGGAAATAATCATGCACGTACTTTATAATCATGTATACAAACTTTATGAAGTTAATTATTGACAAAATTATCGTTCTCGTGCGTGAATATCAATTAGAAGCTCCGTTAATTTATATACTACAAACCTCTGTCCTTCTTTTTAGAAAGGTAAGAGAAAAACAAACTGGAGAATAGCTCGTATAAATCCCTACTATACTACTATTATATTTATCTCTGATCAATCCTAAAAAGCCGTTTTTTTAAAAACTTGACAATATACGTATATTTCCCACCGTAAATAACCGCGCATAACAAATACCTATAGTAATATAATAAATATCACATTCCCCGATTGTTGCTATATTTTACAGCAAAAAATGACGGAGGAAAAGTCACAGAGCTTGATGGAACTAAACAGTCGGCTGGCCCAGCTTCAGAGCCGTCATGAACGCGCCCGGACGAAGGCACTGCACTGGGAGACAATCGTTGCGCGTGTCAAGAAAGTGGCATCGAAAAAGGAGCTCGAAGAGACTCAGGTGCGACCCCTATACCTACATACACGTGTGTTTACCATCTTCTTCTTCTTCTTTTTTAAGAACCTTCGTCATTGTTTATGTTTCGATTGGCAAGTAAGCTACGAAAAAAAAAACATTTTTTTTCCTCAAAATGTTTTCAACCATATGGTATAATAGGATCGAATTATCAAAATCTACGTTAAATTTACGAAAATCGTTTGTTATATATATATTTGCATACCTTAATGATGGAAATTTGTACGTTCTAATTGCGCACGTATATATATAATACAGTGATTTAAAACGACAACGCTGTAAATTTGTAACGAGTTCTAATTTGCACGCGCGTGTAAACCAGATGAGCGCAAATATCTCTTAAAGAAGAGCGCGTATATATGTATTACATATACGCGTTCGCGACAATTGTATGTGTATATACACGCGTGTGCTCATGAATCTGCAAAAGCATAGGCACAATTGAGGCCAGTAGGAAGTCGTCGGTGCGCGCGCGTATAGTGTCCGTTATTCCGGAAACCAAGTTACAGCGGCGCTTTGTCCGTTTTTTTCATGGAATCGTAAGCTGTGTATATACCTCGTCCCATCAATTGCTATAGTTAATTGGGATGTGGTTTTACTTTTTATGCCAAATTTGCCTTACTTTTTCCATACGTTTTGTTTGTTTTCGAATAGCTAGCAGGTTGCTTATATTCTGATTTCACGTGTATTTGTTTTACTGGTTGTGATCTGTCAAAAATCGAAACGTAAAAGCAGTGTAAATTGGCTTGGAAAAATATTAATGTAGAAGGTGATAGTTGTTAATCGGAAATATTAATTGTGTTATTCTTATTATGTAAAATAAAACTTCAATTATATATACAGTCTACAGTATATATTATAAAAATTCCGTTGTATATGAAATAATTATACTTACCGTTAGATTTAAACGCTGTAATAATAATACAAATAAATATTAGAGTTCGATAGACGATTCGTGTATCGCTTAGAATGCTTTAGAGCGTATAATGTTACTTCGATCGGAATAAGCGTTCACTTTCCGTGGGAATATATTTCTACGCTCCAATTAACATGAATTCGCACTCTCAAACGTGCCATCGTCAGTGCCAGTAAAATGTCTGCGTTAGCAAAGAATTGTATTGATGGGTCAAAGTTATATCGAGAAAAACCAAGTTGTACGAAAAAAAAAACGTTATTTATTTATTACATGTAGGTATAACGTTTTAAATAAATATTAGTACTTTTTTGTTCATTAATCATTATAATACGTAGACAAATAAACTAGTTCACAAATTATAATTTGTATTCCACAAATAAAGATGTAATTTGCAATAAAATATATAGTAATAAAGAATGACAGTGAAAAGGTATAGGATAAAAACGATGTTTAAAATATATATCTTACGCGGTACCATTGTACAGACATACAAAGAATATGCATATTTATTTTTTAAAATAGCCTGATTTGCTTTAAGCTATTTCCATGACATTGTTTCTTATGTACATTAAATATATAGTACTACAAATTAATTTTTTTTACAATTCAATAAAATTTATATTACTTGAAAGCCCATCAGTATAAAGATCGATGACTATGGTAAAAGAGTTATATAATACAACTGGATTTTCGAAGCTATATTAACCTCGAAATTCTATACTGTAACACGACCTAAAATTTTCAATAAGTTTAAACAAATATTAAAATTATCTTCACGTGCAATGGTTTAGAAAAAATTTTACCAAAATTAATTTTTTCGAAAACGCTGTTATAAGAGATTCTTATACCTTTGAATTTTCATGTTTAAGAAAAACTACTCCAAAGTAAAAATATTTAAAATACTGTATCAAAGTATAAAATGGGTCAAATAATATTTTTATTATACATATTGCTTTAAAATGTAAATAACTAAACCTTTTGTTTACCACAAAAATTATAGATATCAAAATCTAAAGATCCCCTGAATTCCCTTACTCTACCACTTTACTTCTAAAAACCCCATAATAATACAACCACACCTAAACAAAAACTTATACCAATAAAAAAAAAACAAAAACAAAATCAAAACCATTCTCCTCTCTCTTTCCAACAGGTCCGTGCGAGCATTTGGAACCTATACCGTCAGATTTGCCACCGTAAAGGTATGCCGATCGAGGTTGACCGTAGCGACCTCGAGAAACAGCTGCTACATGTCAAACGTACGATCCTCGAGCTTGGTAAAATAGTACGTGCAACGAAACGACGAGCCGCCCGTGAAGAACGCGAACGTCTTTCTCGACTCAAAGAGGCGAGTAATAATAAATCCAACGAGTGCGCTGGTAATAATACCACGCTCAGGCCTGTCGATACTTTGAGTACCTTTCGTAGCAGCGTTGGTAGTACGTGGAAGAACTGAAGTGGCTGGTTGATTCGTATGTATACAAGTCAGTTGAAGATTTATATATACAATGAAGTCGTTGTGAAGGTTTGGAAAGTAAATTTTGGTGATTTATAGATATATGAGTTATATTTGAATGGAATAAAGGTACAAATTTACGCAGAGTATTATGTTATTTTAAATGATATCGTCTTTATTTCTGTATTTATTACAAGCATTGTATAGTGTTATTTTGCTAGATGTTTTTTGTTTATGAATTTTCAACACGCGCGTAGGTACAACACAAATGCGAATGTCAGGAAAAAAGAAAAATGGAAATTACAATTGCTCAAAGGGTAGATGAAATTTTTAATTATACACACGAGTGCGATCACTGGTATCGCTTCTGAATGATTTTGCGGGACGCAGGCAAGTGACATCCGGACACGTTGTGCAAAACCTGGCTGTAATCGTGTTGGAGTTTCGTTTCGAGTTTCTCCTTCACTTCGACGAGAGTGAGCGGCGCCTCTAGGCCTTCCGACACGTTTTGCATCTCCTCTTTCTCGACGCATCTTTCCGGGGGGAAATTACAGAAAGTTTAATGTTGCAATGTATATAGTGTCTTTGATATAGAGATATATCACTTTAACTTGGGAAACGAAAGATGCGAAACATTGATATAATGCGTGTAATGAAAATATAAAGAATTTATAAGCAAGTAAAGTGGTATATGTGTAATTTGTAAGTATGTAATAATTATTTAATAATATTTTATATTCGTCAGCTATACTTTTATACGTGCAGTATATATATACTTCATTCGGCGTATTATAATCAATAGGAGAACAGAATTTTAATAGATGAATTATGATTTATACGACTAAAGAAAAAATATACAGAAAACACTCGTTTGGTAAATATTTATAATAATTAAAGGTTGTCCGATGTTTCTTTGTTATATATGTTTTATATTTTACTTTCGATCGACTCTTAATATCTTTTAGACAAATAAACGTTAGGTAATAACACATATTACATAATATATAATTCATAAAAATAAATATTTTTCATAAAATTAACATCAGGCGATCATTGAATTACTTTCATTAAAAGTTCCATACATTCAAACAAATAAAATAAATAAATCCTTATAAATTGTCCACAAACTTTATCTACAATATACATTTGAACTGACTAAAAACAAAATATATACTTAAACAACAATACAAATTGTTTTGATAAACCAACACATCATAACAACACATTCACAAGTATCTCGATCCTACACAACTTGTACCATTACATCACGTGCCGCTTGATCAGCAAAGAATATCAATTACAACTCTCCTAACGACAAAAAGGCCGATCACACTCGTTATAAGGTATATAATACAGCAATTGAGGCTTACGTATATACACAGACGCGCACATATACAGTGAAACATCACCCGCACGCTTCCGCCGACACGAAGTGGGGTATCGAATGCACTCAAGTGGGTATAGGAAGTATATATAAGAAGGAAAGAAAGAAAGAAAGGAAGGAAGGAAGGAAGGAGGGAGATGGATATATAGTGGACTTACAGAGCACAGGGTTGGGTAGGCGCGACATCGGAGAGCTGAGGAAGCCGAAGTTTCGGCTTCTTGTCCTCGTCGAGTCGGGGTTCTGCGGTTCGTTGCGATCGATCGAGCCAATGTAGTTTACTCAGCATCTCGCCAATACGTTTTTCCACTATACCGAGGTACAGCATCACGTTGTTCATGCTCACTTGGCTATGGTCGCCAAGGAGCTCGAGGATCGGTGAATTGTCGCAGCGGATAGATTGGAAGAGAGTTTCCACACCGCGTAGTAGCTTCTCAATCACGCCGTTGCACTGGTGTTTGTGTTGACAAGTGATATTGATTGGGCAAAGATAAAGAGAGAAAGAAATGTGAGTTTTGCGAGGAAGTATATAGGTTGAATTATTTTTATTGTTGTAAAAATGGGGTTGTAATGCATATAGTAAATGTTAGTGGTTGGTCTAATGTATCAAGCGAATGGTTATATAGAAACAATTTGTTTTAACTGTCGCTATGATTTTAAAAATGGATAAAGTATTAATTTTTCTTTTATTTTACTATCATCAACATCTAAGCAGACTTTTTTTAACTAATTGGTTGGTTAATGTTACCAATTTTTTTCGAATTTTATTGTAAACTGTTGTGATTTTAAAGTATACACTGCCGTATGTAATTTAATTAATATAAATTAATTAATAGTATTAAAAAAATTAGAATTTTCACTAAATATTATGTTAGCGCTAAAATAATGTTATATGTATATATATAAGTGACACAATTTTTTCTGAATTTGATATATTTTACGTTTTATTTCAGAAAAATTAAATTTCAAACATAAATGTAATCTTTTATTGCAGTTTCAATTTAAAAATTTTGCTATAGAAAGATTTTAGACTTCGTTTACTTTGCTCCAAGGTAAGCTGAGAAACTTTCTTTCTATTGACAAAGAAATTGTTCTTAAAGAAGATAAAGAAAGAATCCATTGAATAAGATACATGTAATTAAGTTATAATCTTTGATTATAAAAGCTACTAATTATATCTCGCAATAGCAGTGCAATGAAGTCATCTATTTCAATGAAATTTACGCGTTTCAAAGTTTGATTTCTCTCGTTTCATTTTCACGTGACCTTCGCACGATAATAAATGAATTAGTCTTGAAATCTCTTAGCAAATAAAGAATTTGTGAAACTCATAATATACAAGACGAAAATAAACTTAATAATAATATCCACTACTTTGGTGAAAATAATTTATCAGTAAAAAATTAACGCTAATAAATGTATTGTACTTATATAAGCACTCTACTATATCGAATGAAGAAACATACAAGAGATAATAAATCGAAAAATATTTATACTCTTTCGCGTCAAATATTGCAATTTATTAACGTCCAACACTCGCACTGAACAATATACAAACTTTTACCATGACGGAAAACTAATATTAGCAGTGAGAAATTACCAATTAAACGAAACCAGCGCGAGATAAGTATGAATTTTCCCGACGTGCGTTTCGTAGAAAACTAGGGAGGGTAAAAGTAATAAATGGAAGCGTGAAGCGATCCTCAGAATAGCATAAGGAGCCTCTTTCTACTTTACGGCTGTGCAGGATTATCTCCGGGACTGCTCGACGCGCAGATGCAGAGCCACAGATACAGACGGTTTTTATGCTCTTGTTAAGCATTATATTTCCCTCTCGCTGTGCTCGCGCTTACTACGGCTCACTGTGTGTGTGTGTGTGTGTGTGTGTGTGTGTGTGTGTGTGTGTGTGTGTGTGTGTGTGTGTGTGTGTGTGTGTG
>JAYJLV010000056.1:4739454-4751380 GCA_036873485.1 Torymus texanus
ATCTCTTCAAAGTGCCATCGTCTCCCCAAAGTGCCCAATTAATATACTTATATATAGAAATTTCTCTTCAAACTGACTAATCCTACAGTATATATGTGTATGTATATATACATAACCTATACATATACTTCATGAAAGGGCGTGTACAAGAACCGCGGCGCGTAAAAGGAAGGGGGAGGAGAGAAATGGAAGACGAGTGCGTTGAAGAACAACATGCGGGAACGATAACGAAATGGTGGAACGAAAATCCCGAAACGGTTATACCGCGACAGGCGGGTATCAGGAGTAAGGAGGTGTGCACAGGCGAAGGAGAAAAGGCGCGTGCGATTGGCGCTGTCGAGGGGCGGATCCGCCGCGGGCGTTTGAATTTTTGCGCCAATGAATGGGAATGTATTATAGGTATATTCTGTAAGTTCGTTATGCGACGTTGTTTGATTGGTATATATAAGTATGTAGATGAGAAGATACGTGTTTATATGTGATGTTTTATGCGGTTAAAGATAACGATCGTTACTGTCGATTCAGTAACTTTATTTAATTACACTTACTTATTTTATATTTAAGTATTATAATTCTATAGTGGTAGTCATTATTTTAATAACGAAGAATTACAAGTATGGGATTATGAAACTAATTAGGAAAATAGAGTGAGATAAAACAATTGATTTTGATAAAATATTTATCATTTTAAAAGTTATACTTATATTGGCATTATTAGTATACTTTTATAAATTATTGTTCATTATGTTCAGAAATATTATGAGCTCCGATTCACCGCAATCATATTTTTATTCAGACTAACGTAATTTTGTAAAAAAAAATTTGAACAAACATTTGTAGATAGTATCCGGTTTAACGTTTTTTGGTTCAACGTTTAACACGGACTAATTAATGTATACAACGTATACCGATTAAAAAGTACACGAATGGATGCTATACTTATTATCCACAGTGATAGGAGGAGGTAAGACGTTCTTCACGTGCCGTGTTCTCCTGGTGAAACCTAACAAGGTGATGTTTCAATTCAGACGTTCCAGGACTTCCCGAATACGAAAAATCCACATTGGATCCGATAGAAATCGACTGGTCTCTGTTTCGGTGCAACGGGCCCAATAGAACTCGATAGCACCGATAAACGAACAAGCGTATGCATATAGTATATACATATACGTAAGTATCACGAATTGATTTTCACATAGGAGTACATTTCGTTGTTTAAAAAGGAAAATGTGCAAACGTCGATATAATTAAACAAAATGATAGGTGTATACACGTTGTTACAATTATAATGGCATGTTTCTTTTGTTGCAGCGGGCGTATAAGTACTGAGAAAGAGTAGTGGAGGAAACGCAAGTATCCCGGCAAGTGGTAAGACGGATGAGGAGAACAGAAATTGTTGTAAGTGTATTACACATTACAGCTGTAAATGTTGTACGCGAAGTATATACGAACTTTAACAAATGATGTGTAACGATGAATTTTACAAGTAAAGTTGTATATATGTATATATATATATATATATATATATATAGTATGCTTATAAATACGTATAATAGTGGGAGGATCGATCATTGGTATATGCGATAATAGTTGCGACTAATTTGCAAATTTAGCAATGGTAATAAACAATTTTCGTGAAATAATTAGAATGATGACAATAATTATCATTAGAATGTATGTACGTTTACACTGTTTGAATGTAAAGATTGCTTATTTGATTTAAAAAAATCAAGTTTTTGAGTTAAAAAGCACCTGTTACGCGCAAAAATGAGTCAAAATGGTAAAATGCATAAGGAGAACAGGATGTAAAAGAAGCTCTTTTTTTGCAACTTCGAAAAAGTTCGCCAATGTAACTTCGATATTTTACAAAATTATTTAAAATATTAGGATAATTTTGTTTTAAATCACGCGAAGAATAGTAAAGAGCGTTTTTATGTATCGCGATTTTCCGTAGGTCATATTTTTTTCTATTACTAAATAGTTATAATTTAAAATTTGTTAGTTTACAAAAGTTACGTTGCAAAATTACAATAATCATGTTGAAAAAATTGCAATTACACGATGAGATATTTTTCAAAATTATTGTACAAGTGTATTATTTATTTTTTAGCAATGCAATACATTTGGTCGTAGTTTAACATTTGGCTTACCTTGAAATTATGCACCCGCGTTCACCACTTTATAGGTTAGCACCTCACCAAGTCGCTAAAAAGAGCTTTTGGTCTTATTTTATAACGAATTTTGAAACACAGGCGTTATAAAACACTTCTAAAATGATAAAAGATCACTTAGAAACCGAGATTCGTCAACTTTCCACTCAGAATTATTGGAAAAATATGAATTTCGCACATGGGGAAAGATAACCGTCGTAACTGCGAAACGATACGGGAGAGATATTGAGTGGTACATTATAACAGGCGAGCAAAAAGACCGAGGAGGTATGTTTGGCGCTGGTATCGTTGAATGTGCTGTTTTACTTCTGACTCTGATGATATATATATATATATATATATCGTTATTTTGAGAATAAGTGAATTTAGGTTTTTTTAAGTTTAAATACATTGATTGAAAATTAAAAACTAATAAAAAAATGCTTTAATTTATGCAATTTTATGAAAGTTGAAGGATCACCGGCAAATGACTGCCAGATAAATTTTAATAACCGAAATATCAGTTTTCCCTAAAAAGTGAATTAGATTCGAATTCTATTTTCTTACAATTACATGTTAAAAAGGAAACTGTTTAACTCTTTCAGGGTCGGTTGGAAGTATACTTCCCACCTCAATTTTTTTGTTTTTTCCTTATAACTCCGGTTTATTACATAATATCAATATGAAATAACTTTTTTTTATACTTATTAGTAATGTATCTAAACATTTCTATATTATTTTTGCCACAATTATGCACTTTACATTGTTATAACGAAAAAACCAAAGAAATTGAGGTAGGAAGGATACTTCCTACCGCCCCTGACAGGGTTAATTAACTAATCGTTTAACTGAAATTCAACGTAATAATTTTTTTGCAATTAAAGCTATAAAAAAAATAGAAATTTTATCTAAACCTTTGTCATAAAGCTTCGTTGCGAACTTCGGACCCACATTTTTATCAACTGGTTTTAATAATAAATCATCTTTATTGTTCTGGGTGAATTCTATAATAATTTTTAAAAGAATATTAAGTAAATAAAACTAAACTGGTCTTCTATAAATTTACTATATAATATTATTTTATAACTTCTATTATTAAAATAAGAATCAAGTAACAGAAAATTTATGAAAAATTTTTTATTTTGATTGTAACAGGAATTAAAATCAAAATTCTAATTATTATAAATGGTAATAATAGCTAAATACAATAAACATGCAAGAAACTGTTAATAAAGGAGTGCGAAATAAAAAGACGTTCATTATAACACAATCACTATATTTTTATTTTTAAAATTAATTTAGGAGGTACATTTATATACATAAAAAATGTATGACTATTACAATTAACGGCATGTTTAACATAGACATTGTCAACGTATTTAACGTCTCGTGCACGATCAATAACATTATTAATTACGGGTCTGCATTGCCTATCCAATATATTTAATATATATATATATATATATATTTTTTTTTTTGCTGCACGCTCTCATCCGCACACACTCAAAATGTACTTGTACTCATCATTATCACACGACATATCGCTTTACACACTCACACATGCTTAAAAGCTAATTTGTATCAATTTACTACGAATGATACCGGAATGTCACAAGTTCATGATTTTTCATTTCTCATTTTAAAGCTTTGAAGAAACAGAAACGAATAAAAATGTTTGCCTTTCGAAGAGTGAAATGTTCAAGTTTGTAGGCCCTGCTTCGTTATTTCCTCTCTTCAAAGGCCAAGGACGAATTTACTCGCTCCTCATTGCACGCATGTATGATCCTCTATTTTTGTCTTTATATCTTTTTTTTTTCTTTATCAACAAGTCAACGAACAACCGGAGCAACGATTGCGACTGTATCGCCGGCAGATCTTGTCGAAAATACAATCGGACAATGCAATATATAATGTATATATAACATGGCTCGTTTCAAAACCAACGTGTGTTCGATTAGTGTTTCCTTTGTTATTCCGTTCATATAATTATCCGTCTAAGTATAAGGTATTACATATGCACTTTATAAATAAAGGTGCCCGCGAGTCATTCGGTTGCGCTTAGAGCTACGTAACATGACACGTACATACAATGTATACACGCATAGGCTGCGCTCTCGCATTTGCACTTGTTTGTTTCAAAATGTAATATCGATGCGACTTTTTTTATGTCCTCATAGTGGTTATTGTTAGTTTTTTTTTATATTTGCTTCCCGCCTCATTGTCAAAGTAAAATTTTCAAACGGGCAACACGTACAGTATCAGACACTTGAGATTCTTACATTGCCTGTTTCTTCGTTTTACAAGCTAATGTTACAATAATTACGCAATATACATATATTCAATATAATATGTAATATATACCTCAATATATAATATATATAATTCTTTCATTTGTATGACAAAATTTATGTAAACATATAGTATCTTTAATTCGTTCGATAATAAATTTCTTCATATATCATTTCTTCTCTCCCTTATCCATTCTCTATTTTTTTTATCATCTTCAACACCGTAAAATGCATGACATAAAAATAAATGCTCGTATTGTTTTTCGCAAAAAGACCTTTTCGCGCTCTAAGCTGCTCTGTTATTATTTCCCCTTCGCGTCTCATTTATTTATTTTTTTCCAAACTAGTCATCCACTATTCCCGAACGATCCATCTATTACAATATCATCGACGATTTAAATTCGCATAGAATAGTTTTACTTAACAGTTTTACAAAATATCACAAAAATCGCACCACCTTTTGTTCGCAGCAGGAAACTAAATCCTAACGAGAATCACGTGCGCGCGTATATTATCCGAATTCTTCCTACTATCATTTTCTTTCCTCTCTGTCTCAAAGCTAACGCATGCGCGCGACGCGCGTTATGCTTCTTCTTCTTTTTTATTCTCTGTACTTCACGGTCGAGCGAAAAACTAAAAGCGTCCGTCTGCGACCAGCGCTGACGGCGCCAGAAAAAATCTTCTTAAAATCTATTGTCTTTCATGTTTTCTGATATTTTTTTCCTTTTTTTTTAAGTTATCCAATCACGAATATACAGCTAAAATGTACCTAAGCAGATGTGTGGGTGCTCGATTGAAACGTCATTTTCTTTTGTTATCAAGAGCTCACCAGTCACGTTGTGCACAATAATCATATCGAATATAATAGTTCAACAGCTTTTCGACCGACAACAAGTCACAAGAAACCACTGATCGAATGCATATGATAAATTTAAGAAAAAAATCATTATATCTGCACCGCAGGTGCGTGCACATTATACTTTGTTTATTTTCTTTCATTTAAAAAATAATCAGTCAACACCAATTGCTTTATCGATAAAACCAATCGCTCTTTCGAGTATACATAGCGTGTCTTTTTTTTCCTTTCATTTATGTACAATAAATTCACTTTAATTATCTGGCTTCTCTTAATTTTACTGTGAATAAACATCCATCGCCTGCGAAATCTTGGACGTAAAATTATCATTCGTTGTCTTTCGACGTGTAAAAGACATTCGCTCGAAGAAAAGGGGGGGGGGATATATCTCATCAACAAAAAAAATAATAAAGTGGGACTAAAACTTTAGCGCGGGCACGCATGTGTATCTTATTGTATGCGTACAAATAGCTTTGTATCATGGACACGCGCACGTCGACTTGTACTCTATCGAAAAACTAAATGAATTACAGAGAAACGTGCGCTTCTCTGTATCTTTCATCCCCCCTTCCTTCGATATTACAAAAAAAAAAGAAAAAAAAAATGAAAAAAGCGCCTTGAGCACGCACATAGCTCGCGCTCATCCATGGGCAATTTAGTCAATTTTACAGATTTGTCATGTGTGCGAGAACAACATCGACATCAACAACAACAACTAGCCGCAGCACAATTTCTCAACCCCATCCTCTCTCTTTCCTTCTCTTACTTTCTCTCCCACTCTCTCTACCTCTCTGGAGTTTATCGGTTAGTGCCCTTTGGGACAGTATACATAGTGATTTCAGCGCGCGTATGTGTTTTCTTTCAATTTCGTCAGAAATTGAACACACACACTCACACAAATATTCCACATCTCGTCGTATAGTAGCTAGACCTCGTAGCTGTATGCGGTGGATGTATATATGTGTGTACCATATCTTCCACTGCATCGTGCGTCGGAGGCCATAGGCAGCGACAACAACGATGGCGGTGGTGGCTGTGTGACTTTTCACCTGTCAACACGCGACGGTTGAGTAGTGCACGACGGCAGGAAAGAAATTTATTCATCTCTCGGATTCAACTGAGCGACAGGAGGAGGTACATTTATCACCTCCACGATCGCACGCATCCTCGCTTCACTTGGCCTCGTCCTGCTCCATCGGTTCCTCCGACACTTCACGGGAATGTTCTGGCGTGCTTCTGCAAAAGCCACGTAAACAATTTTATTAGTTTATCTACATATGGTTTTGCTTTGGATTGTAAATTAATAAAACGTTATGACTTTGGAAATAAAAATATTGCCGGACACGTGAAAGACACTTACGCAAGATTACTTTGTTGCTGCATAGAGAGCGATGCCATGGCAGAGACCGTTTCGGTCTCATCGTGTTCTTTTTGACTTGCTTCTATGGCGCTCATGCCTACGGTATGGGCTAGTAACTTCACGCATGGCCAGTGTGACATCTGAAAAATAAAAAAAAAATTATTTATTTATTTTTTTGCCATTTATTTATTAATTTATTACAAATAAGAGCGCGTTTTGTTATAAAATACCAGTAGCTGGTACGAAAAATTATTCAAATAACACATTAAATCACCCATAATACCGGCTTAGTATTCAGTTTATATGAGTCATATGATGTAAATATAATATTTATTTACACAATATGTTATTAATCAATTTTTGCATTAGTGAATAAAATTATTTTTACTTGTAATAGAGTACTACATGAGCGTTATATATAATATTTAAAAATATGTATAGCGTTTATTTCATGCTTTTTGGAGGTCATTAACACTGAAAACCAGTTTTATCTGAAAGTCGCCCGAAAGGCATCTTGGAGAAATCTCGGAGAAGATAAGAATGAGGCATCATGTGGTACAATTTACCAGGGGAACAGGAGGTAACAAGAGTTTTCATTCCTGCTCCTATGAACGCGCTTGATTTCTTTTGTTATTAAAATTATACATGTTTATATAAAGAATAACAAATAATTCATAATGTTTAAACAATACGAAATAATGACGAATACGAAAAGATTATAAATATTTTGTCTATAATTAATTTTTTATACTTCTAGACCGGGTAAGTATATATCAATAATTAATTAAACATATTACGTAATAGTAACAATAAGTGGAAAACTAGATGTGCCATGTTTGCAAACGTGTAAATAAATAAAACATTAAATGTAATCAATTGGTAATAACAAACATAAACATTATTAAATTCCGTTGAAATTGAAGATATATGAAATACATTAAACTCTGGTTCCCGAACGTCTAAATAACGTTTAAGAATAGACGAAATTGAGACATTAAGTGGTAACATGTATCAAGAAAGCAGGAGTTCGCAGGAGGTAGGCTACCGCACTGTACTGTAGTATATACGTCATAAGTCTCGGAAATTGAATTTTCTCGATAAAATGCAATACATTGAACAGTATTAATTAATAGTTACAAGAAATGTTCACTTCTGCAGAAGAAATATTTACAAATTACTTGTCAAATACTTGACCTTTTACTTTTTCTAATATTTAAACAATGGATTTTTCATTTCTCAAGTAAAATATCATGTTTGTGCAGTATTTCAGGAGAAATATATCTTTAAATACAAGTCATCATATCGTTTACATAAGTATTTGCATTCTTGATTAACCCTTCTACAAGTAGAATCAACCCCAAAAATCGTCAACCGTTTTTAAAACAACATTAATAAACATTTTGCAAAGTAAGAAAACTCACTTGTATGGCAATGATCTTCTGCAGCGTATCGATGGCATTCTGACAGGGGCTCCGCGTCAGTTCCTCGTCTCTGATAGGCGTGGGTTCGTCGCCAAGCAACGCTCTTACGCATTCCTGGGCCGAGTCGCATATGGCCGCCAGATCGTAGCCACCCTCGAGAGCTAGCACAACCTTGCCGTCAGCTAACGACATTAGCATCTGAGTCATGCGGCCGAAGCAAGCTGGACTAACTTTGTAGCCACCGAGAGGCGCCGGATGGCCCATCGCTGCGTCGAAACCAGCCGAGACGAGCACGAGGTCAGGATCGAAGTCCTTGGCTATGGGCATGACGATGGTACGGAAGGCGGCGAGGTACTCAGCGTCACCCATTGGGGGATTCAGGCCACCTGACCAAGCGAGGTTGACGTTGTAGCCCGCGCCCTCCGCGGCGCCGCACTCGGTCGGGCCGCCCGTGCCCGGGAAGAAGTTTCCGTCGTCATGCCTGTGGATGGAGAGGTAGAGGACACTTGGGTCGTCGTAGAACATCTGCTGGGTACCATTGCCGTGGTGTACATCCTGTAAAGTAAGATGAAAAATAGAATAAAAGAAAAATTTATGCTCTCGCAAAGGGTAAAAGATTTTACTCCTCTTGCATATACATATATATACTATCTATATATTTATATTACACAGATATTCGTAAAAGTGTCTTATTTGAAAGACGTCTGTAAAACGTCGTAAAGACGATAAGAATGAGATATTTAACGGTCGTGAGTATTAGGTGAACATAACCCAGTGAGAACGTTTCTCTTGTACTGTCTAAGATATACGTTGCTTATTGCACAAGTCATTTAAATATAGACATTGATAATGAAAACGTAGACACAATAATTATAAAAAGTATAGGATTAAGAAAGGTGAATGCGGAATTTTCCATTCCATAAAAAAAAATCAACGATAACATAATTATTTTAGCTTGAACCCATCGTTTTATACTGCCTCTTCGTAAGAATCTAACGTTCAGATCTTTCCCGTTATTATACTTAGACATCTTAAAGTTGTCTTAAAGATATCTTAATCACGGGACTCACGAGATATCTGATGGTAAACCTGATTAGGAACACAGAAGGCAATGAGAGTAGTCCTTTCTATACCTGCAAATCTACTCTCTCTGAAATTGCACTTAGTATACACTATTCGTGTACAGTAACAAAGAATAGTATAATATATGCGAAGAAAAACTTTGTAGTAAAAATTACTTTTTTTTATAGTAACCGTGGAACAGAGTTATATGTTCATGAACATTATTATAATTCATAATGAAAATTACTATTATTTAGTAATTTTAATTATATAAATTTTTCAACATTCTGCAAGTATACCGTGTGTCATTTGAGAATCGCTTGAAATCGTACAAGTTAATCTTAGCTTATATATCTTTGAACAATGCCCCTAAACCAAATAATCGTATATATCGATTCGTACCCAATCGAGGACGAGTATCCTCCTGAGATCGAGCTTCTGAAGTAGCAGCTTAGCTGCTATGGAGACGGAATTGAAGAAGCAAAAGCCCATTGCTTGATTCGCCTCGGCGTGATGTCCAGGTGGTCGCACAACGGCGAAGCCATTCTTAATATCGCCCATCGCCGCCTTGAAGGCAAGCTCAACAACACAGCCGACGGCCATACGCGCTGCGGGTGCGGTGTGTATCTCGTTCCACGTAGTGTCGCTATCAACGCCAATACCACCGCAGGGCAGACGTACAAAACTCGTGATCGGCACCCTCGACATGTCCAGCTTCTGTCGTGTCAGTGGATTTGTGCCTACGAAAAGATGGAAATCGTGGTGAGAATTAGCTATATTTCAATTCAATTTGCGAGAGTTGTATTTTTGATAATTCAATTAAATAATTTTGAAGTATTGAAGTAATAAGGGCAGTTGTCGATATTTCAATATTTCAACATTTGAAGTCTGATATTTCGAGATCTTCCTTAATATAGCAATTACGATGATTTGATAGAGAAATCGAATTTTAGTAACCCAATCGTAACTAAATTATTCGCGAAATACTAACTTTGAAACCTTATAATTAATCGAATAATCCAATTACAACTTCTAAAAGTACTTTCCTACAATATCCCCCTTACAACTCACTAAAAGTGCTTCATTTATACCATCGTTACGACACATCAGTTTGCGATATATTCAATAAAAAATTTTTCAATTCACCAAAATTTTTACAAGCAATAGAAATTCTAATAAAAATCCGTTTTCTTCATAAAAGATTCTTGATAACCAGTAAAAACAATCACGCGAAAACAAAAAAAAAATAAAGCCGAGTGTCAAAACCTACCGAAAAGGAAAGCGTGCGCCTCAGTATGACATGTCTGTATCTCTTCGAGGGTGGCTTTACGCGAGCGCACCCGATCGCATCGCTGCAGAAGTCCTGTCTCAGAGAGTCGCGCCCAGACACTTTGAAGGCGACCGCCATGCTCAGGATGGCCGCGTACTGTTTCGCCACAGGCACACGCGTGCTTCAGCATAAGAGGGTCATAGGCCAAGCCGGTCGTCGGCTGATCGCGTGGACTCCTCGCGTATACCTCTGCTGCCGCCGCTGCTGCTGCCGCTGCGCCTTGTGGTCCTATAACAATTATCGGGTGATTAGTGGATAGTTTAAATTTAACGTGGTTTATGAAAGTGTGTGTGTGCTTAAATATTTTGTGCTTTTTTGTGTATAATAATAATTAATGTTTTTTTTTTTAATATTCTAAAACAGAACAACTGTGAGTTTACTCCTTCTTTTTAATGTTGTTCATAGAATTCGTACAAGTAGAGTTTCGATAGCTGTTAAAACTATAAAATTTTCATGAACCTTTCTTTAAAAACAAATGTTACTTCGTTACAAATGTATCAATCTCACGCACGGATTGCAATCAAGATACGTCATTCGCGAGCCAAATATCTCGAAACCAAAAAAAACTTATTTCTCAACACACTAACGAAACGCGTCATCATTAGGGACTATTCTCAGAGTGGAAGCGAGGACAGATCCTAGATATTTCAAAACGTATCCGATCTAATCGAATCAGCCAATGGAAGTCATAAAAAAGAGCGTAAAACTCTGGAATTAAGTAGCAAAACCACATCTACAACCATCCCGTCGCTTCCACGCCAATAACGGCTCCTCTTCCCACCCCCATTGATTCAGCTATTTACACATCATCCGATAAATCATCATGCGGGTGGAGAAGAATCGAATCGACGACGCTCACCGAGGTGGACGAGCGGACTCGAGAGCGCCCTGGACAATGGCCTCGCCGATTGAGCGCTCCTGCCGGTATAGACTGTAACATCAGGCGCCTGCAGAGTATGACGCATCATTAGGTCGCGCTGCTGCTGGAGGAATTGCTCACGGTCACGTTGTTGTTTCGAGATTTCACTCTCTTCGACGCTACTGCTGCCACCCGCACTGCTACTGCTGCCGCTCGTTACTGATAAAAGAAATATAAATTGACTAGAGTGGATGTGGGATACAGATGGTTTTTAACGAAATCAGTGTTTTTTTTCTTTCTTAATTTTATTTAATTTTTAGAAATAAAAATGAAACGTTGAATGAATATAACAATAAAAATGCCAAAATTTCGTATACCCTGTAATACCTAAATGAATTTTCAGATGAATAGAAAAATTCTGGAAAACGTCAGAGACAATTTATGATCATTTTCCGATTCATATCTGGATTTTCGTACAACCAAAAGTGATTAAGGCGAGTGTTCAAATAGTAAATGATACTCATCGTAATACACACACACACACACACACACACACACACACACACACACACACACACACACACACACACACACACACAC
>JAYJLV010000056.1:4779233-4795556 GCA_036873485.1 Torymus texanus
TGTGTGTGTGTGTGTATATATATATATATATATATATATATATATATATATATATATATATATATATATACAGACCAATATAAGGTGTGCAATATAAGGACGGTTTCATGTTTATTAATATTTCCTGTGTGTGTAATTGGCGTGAAAAAAGTGCTGAGTTGTGTGGTATTTAGCTTCCGACTCAGGCGAGGTGAAGTGTCGGTAATATTCGACCCTGGATTGAAATTTATTTAAATAAAAACATTTAGGTTTGAATCTGTTATATATTACCATCATATACAAGACGTTTTACACCTTTGTTTTACGGAAAAATGTTGAAAAATTATACGGGACACATCTCGGTCGTTAAAAACTAAATTTAATTGAAATTGTAAAAAAATTTTACGTAATTTCAGAAAACTGGATTAAAATATATCCAGCCTACTAAAACATTGACATTTACATCCCTTGCAATCTAAAATTTTCCATCGCAATCGTAATTCTAATTTTTTAACTACCCAGTTACCGCAATACAATGTATATTTCAAAATGAATAATTTTTTTTATCATCATCGGTAACATTTCTCCTCGAGCTCTTACAATTAAAAAAAAAAACTTTATCACAACAACATCTGGACTTGTTTATCGACCTCGTAAACCGCAAATCTACCGCAAATATAAAAGCACAATGTGTCCTCAAATCATTGCTCACTCATATATATCTACACAAACGTATATAAAAATTACAACCCAAATTAAACCACCTCGATTCATTCACCCCTCGTTCTTTCCTTCTTTTATTATTTTTAGGTATGACTTTATTCCCTAAAAGAGCAAAAAAAAATAACATAACCCGCTTCGTTCAATCTCGCGTGCGTACGAGTACACAAAAAGCAGCAAAATACCAGCGTACACACACACACACACACACACATATATACGATTTTCGCACGCGGGCCGCGCACCGGCGATTAACCCCGTTGGCGGCCGCCCCAGTCTTACACTCAGCAATTAGCGCGACCGATGAATTTATCGTGGCTTTTGAATTATGACTTTATAAAATAATAAGACCGCGGCACGCGCGCGCTAGTGTAGCTGATGTGTGCAGAGGTGCGAGTATGGGAGAAATGGAAGAACCTTCGCGAGGGTCGAGGATTCAGATAATTGCAACGTCATGATTTTTTTTTTATTGCAGTGGGAGGAGGAAAAAATAGTAGTAGTTTCACACTTTTTTGTCAGGATTATTCCAGCTGTGACTTTTGGTTGTTTCTTTTTGATATTTCAAGGTAGAAAATTTTGAGCTGCGTGGATATGTTAATCGGTGTGTTTCATGTTTTTTCTCAATATTTTAAACGATATAATGGCGGTGTTGGGTGTGTGTGTATGAGCTATCGCGGTTTTATATGAGTTGTAAAATAAGCGTGGTGTATGAAAATTATGCTTTAATTAAACGAGATTCTAGAAGGATTTTCGTGATTTCGAGTTGTTTTAGAGGATTTTGAATTAAACGTGGTGATAATGTTATACAGCTCTAGAAAATATTTTGCGCTTTTATAATGTTCATTGGTAACGTAAAAATCTAAAGTTATATATACGAATTCTCAAAGCTCAAAAGAAAATCATTCCCACTCAAATCGTATATTATAATAATATTCGCTAAAACTGCGAACCATTTATATAATCACGACTTCTTTACCAATCACGCACTATACACCCCCGCTCTTTGCTTTCTTCACGCTCGTTTTATAGCAACTTGCCACAACCACAAAACAAAACAAATAAAAAAAATCTGCAAACGCACTTCTCTTCGCTAACTCTGCTGTTACATTTTTATGCTAATTCATATATAAACCACTACCAGCATATCGTATCCCTCTTATAAAAGGTTAAATTTTGAATAATGCTACACGCGCGCGGTCGGCCGACGAACGTCGTCGTATACATAAATATGTATGCAGAAAAAGTAGGTATATATATACTTCCATATCGTCTGAAAGAACGAAAAAGACGATCGCAACGGTATAACGCGCAGAAGGAGGAGAAACGTGACGTCCGATCGGGGTCGATGACGACGACGACGACGGTGTGTATATAGGTAACAACGTAATAAGGTCGCGACCCGAAAGAGAAAGAGAGAGAGAGAGAGAGAGAGAGACACGCGTCAACTACCTGTCGCAGTTGAATTTGTATGGGGCGAAGGGTCGACGGATGTATGGCAATGTAAAGGGTCGTATGTGTTAGGGTGGATTGCCGCAGTGGTTGTAGAGAATGAAGTTGACGGTGTTTACTGAGATTTCGTATATATATAGAAAATTATAGATGTTGGTTATGCTGGTGCTGATCTGTTGCGTGCAAAATAAGCTTGAGTGACGAAAAATTTCTAACAACGAAGTTTTCTTTTTGCTCGAAATTTTTATATTCAAGAATTCTATCGATGCCTGATCTTTTGCCAATGTAATCAATTTTTAATTGATACTTTTGACTGTTAAAACACATAGTTTGACAATATTATACTTGTACTGAAACATTTAATATTCTGAATACAATTATTTCTCACTATATATAGCAGTGTCAAAATTCCATTCTATTACAACATAAAAAAATCCAATATATATATAATCGAACCATATATAAAGAGATTTTATTATTTCTTCCATAAATCACTCCCCCACAACACGCATCCCTACATCATGCATACTCCTTGCAAATCTTGCGAATACACCTATATACCGGCACCTATCCAGTTATTATATACCATCATACCGACGTATACCTGTCATACAAACCGTGACGCCGCGCGATGACGCGCGCCTAAAACTCGAATCGCGATCGACAACGTATATATATATTATCCTTCGATAAATCGCGTGGAAAACCATTCGACATCGCTCGATATATCCCTGCGCCAGGGTAGCGAAACTTGGTGGGTGGCGAAGGGCGTGTCGCTCTCTCTCACTCTTGAAAGGAGGCATGCGCGCCAAATCGGTGGATTTGAATTTCATATATGCACGCGTTCGTGGCCTGTACGACGTGGAAGCATAGAGAGAGAGAGAATATATAGAAAGATTATATGTGCCGAAGATCTTACCTGACCTTTTTCTTGTGAGGTACGCGTGAACGAGGCCATGGATTACGTATACACGTATTATACTATGTGATCGTGACGAGAAAGAGAGAGAGAGAGAGAGAGAGAGAGAGAGAGAGAGAGAAACGACTGCGTCATTTTTGCGTCAGATCTATCTACAAGAGATTTCGCGCGTGATAACTATACGCGCGTGTATGTTATATTCTACGACGTGTCTGATATTATTCGGTGCGCGTAGGAGTAACGCGATGAAGGTTATACTCGTGTGTGTATAATATGTATGCATGTGTAATTGGACAAAAAGCGTGGTCGTAAAAATGGCGAATGGAAAAAATTGACGTACACTTCTGTCAAAACACATTTTTTTTTTATTCTATATATAACCCTGTTAGACATCGTCAATTTTTCTCCATTTAATGACGTAAAATGACTTGAAAATGATCCAAAAATCGTTTTACAAATGGGCGAAAAATGGATGATTTCCAATAGGAATGTTATAAAATATAGTCGACAAAAAGAAATATAAACATAGGGAAACAGTTTTGTATGACATAGTTTTTAATCGCACGGTAATTTTTCTTATAGCATTAATTTAATGTAGGTTAATTTACGAAAGGTAATCGCCAATTATTACCCAATATTATATTCCCAATAAGATGTCCACTAAATTTCAACAAGACATAAAGGTTTAAAGTAAAAGAAAAAATCTTTAATTTACAATAATGTGCCCAATTTTCTTTTTCTTTTTACGTTGCTTTTACAACCGAATTAGGAGACCTATCTTTTCTATAAAATCATACAAATACGTATAGATCATACGAGCACTAAAGAGTGTAGTAGAAAAGTTTGCTTCTTCCGGTATTTGCGCTCGTTTGCAACCGGACGCATAGCACGAAGGGGTGGAAAAAATATATTTAAAATTTAAAGCAAGGATTTTCGGCGCACGGTTATACGGCTGATTTGAATAGCTAAATAATGATGATGGTATGCAGAGCATGTATTTCGATGAGATAATCAAGGTCGACGGGTTCTCGAATGATTAGATTTTTCGTCAAGTCACTTAAAGTGGTTTTTTTATAAGGTTAAATAACGCATGAATTTTTTACTGTAAAGAACATACATACGATTTATTGTAATTGAGATATAATTCTAATAATTAATTTTAAAAATATACTAAAAACTTTTCCAGGCCAGAAGAAAATTAATTGAATTATATATATAAATATATATATAAATAAAAATTAAAAAAAAACTTTCTGAATAAATAAAAGATTGTGTTATAAATAACAAGCTTTTTCGTCAACAATAAAAAATACAATTTACTACACACAAAACTCCCTTCCCTCCTACCACTATACCCCCCGCAACCCTCACTACCCACTAATACACACTTCATAACACCAAAAACATTCCAGGTTCGAAGCTTCTCGCAGCTGCGCAACGAATTCGCGGACGTGGACACGTTTTATCTTGGCACGGGTAGCGGTGGCATGGCCACGGCTGTTGGCTCACCAGCGAGACGTTCCAGGTCCCGCGGTCCTCCGGGTAGTGTCGTTGAAGACGTCGGCAGGCAACGACGAGCACGTAGCAAGAGTCGGCCTAGAGCATTGTACGCGCCCGAGTCAGAAGTTGTGCGGGTCAATGGTAAGTATTTTGTGAAATTCTTAATGTGGATGAATTTACATATAGGGCAATGTTGGTGAAATTGTCAATATTTTTCTTCAAAAATGTACTCTCTAAAGTTAAATTAGTGAAATTTGCTCCACGAACAAAAATTAGTGGAAAAACTACTAATTTATTAGGGCTTATATGCATTATTTCATTAGTGGTTTTAAAAAACTACTATTAAAATAGTGAATGTACAGTAATGAATTAGTAGTTTTTTCTACTATTTTTTTTAGTGAAGCAATTTTAATATAATAATTAGTAGTTTTTCACTAATTCAACTTTAGAAAGTAACATTGGATTGGAGAGAAGTTTTGATTATTCCAAGTGTAGATTTTTGCAATTTTTTAATAGCGTGTTTGATTAACTATTTTAATCGTGTAGGCTTTGACGTTATCTTTCTACGATCCGAATGAATAAGATGTTTTGTTAGCAGTAACAACATGTAAATTTACACGGATTGATTTGTTTAAAGATTTTATGTAGTTCTGGAGTATACTTTTTATACGTTTATTTAGAAGATTAATGTTCCGGACATTTTTTACACAATAATTCATGTCAGGATTCATGACTGCAAATATATTTTGGAGTATGAAAAAATTATATGCTAATTACGGTATTTTTTATCATGCAATTAATGAATTGCAATTTTGCAGATATTTTTGTGAAAGCATAGTAACTTGTACATTGAAACATTGAATATGGATACATTCAAAATACTAAATTTTCAAAATGGAACTTTAATAAATTTTGATAACAAATTAAATTCATTATTGTTTAAGTATTAAATTAAAAAACATTACACTTTACATAAAATATGCTATTATATTAATTTAGACCACAAGTAGATAAAAAATATTATTTTCAATTTAATATAAGATTTGATGTTTTGTTATAAGTATAATAACTAAAATCTCTTTTTTTGCTAAATTTTGCAATACTTTTATAAAATCATAAAAGTTATGTTGTCAGGTAATATAGTTTTCGTAATTAAAATATAATCTTGCGGGCAAATTTATAAATCAATACGTATGGCACGCAACTGAAATTCATAGAGAAGAAAATGTGGGGAAAAATATTTTTTCTGTTACATACAGTGTAACATGTACATGTCAAAACTGCATTTTGATTTCGAGCCTTATTCCATAAATTTATTTAGATCGTAAATGTATCTATAATTTCCATAAATATTCCATAAATTTATACGGCGTACGTGTAGCTATCAGTTTACTCCTAGAGATAGATTATATGTGATGCGAACATAATATGCATGAACTGAATTTTTAAAATGTAGTTTACATGTATAAGAAAAGCATAAAATATTTGTTAAGTGAAATCACCTTATTATGTAAATCAAAATCATTACGTGAGATTTTCGTTCGCTATAATAAATTACGTGCTTTCGTTGCATGCATTACTTTTTAATTGAATATCAAATTTTACTTACTAAAAATAAAAAAAATCAGCACTAAAATCTGAGAATATTACAACATTAGTTATCATGTAATATTTAATAAAATAGATCAACATTTATGAGAAATTTCAGAAAAGTTCGTATTATTTTAAAAAAGCTCTACCTGTTTAAAATACTTTTTTCATAACAGTCTTCCAAGATTACGGTAATCTTATCCAACTGGAATTTCGACCATATATGCGTATATAAAATGTGCAGTTGACCTCATTACATAACGGTTACAGTAGCTGCAATTTGTTTTGATTGCTCGAGTAAAGATAATTTGTATTTTTAAGCGTGGCAAAGTTGTAATTTGTAGCTCATAAAATAACATTTTTTGTCCCACATTTAAATAATTTATGTTTTTATATTTATAATTTTTACTTCACTACATACCAAGAATAATATCACCTTTTAATTAGTTTTTCTCATATAAATTCTATAAGATAACGTAAATTTGAAAAACTCAAATAAATTTAAAGTTATAAAAATTAGTGCAATCTGCAACTGAGTGGATGAGATGAAAAACCGTCTTATATTGGTAGTCCAAAACAAAAATTTCAAACTAAGAGAGATATTTTACTCAAAACATGTAACTATACGTTTTTATTAAGAAAAGTAAATATCGTGTATAAATCGTAACGAATATATAGTAATAACGTTCACTTTAAATCGTTATACCTACGATTAACTTGAGAAAACCTTCTTTCTATCAATTTGAAATTTACGTTTTGAATTTAGACCGTTTTTCATCTCACCCATTCAATTCGTCAATTGCTTTTATATTTAACCATATTCTATTTATTATTGTTTTCATAATTCAACAAACACATACTATCTATAATCACAAACTCCTACAACTTCATGTTTCCTCAGACTACAGCGTGGTTGAGGTTCTGCGCGAAGAGCCAGCACGCGTCACAATCCGCGGCCTTCGTCGCTCATTCTATCCACCTTCGCATCTGCCACCCGTCGACAATTCGCCGCCTGACAAGAAATTATCCCTTGAGTGGGTTTACGGCTACCGCGGTACCGATACCCGCCGCAACCTTTGGGTCTTACCTAGCGGCGAGCTATTATATTACGTAGCCGCCGTTGCTGTGCTCTACGACCGCGAGGAGAATGCGCAGCGGCATTACGTCGGTCACACCGAGGATATTACCTGCATGGAGGTGATGACATATTTTTGAAAACATTTATA
The DNA here is from genome assembly GCA_036873485.1 of Torymus texanus. Taxonomy (NCBI): domain Eukaryota; kingdom Metazoa; phylum Arthropoda; class Insecta; order Hymenoptera; family Torymidae; genus Torymus; species Torymus texanus. Next base: position 4,786,617 of record JAYJLV010000056.1, read on the forward strand.
TTTGTTGTTTTGTTTATTATTTATGAAATTAATTTTTAATATAAGGATAAATTGAGATATTTTGCGAAGTGATTTGGAAAAACTACATCTTATATTAATAGTTAACAATATATAATTGTTTGATGAAAAAAATTATTTACAGATTTGAAAATGTTGTTTATTTTATTTTATTTTATTTTGACAATCATTAATTTATAAATTATTTTAAAAAATTAATTTTTTAAATTATTAGGATCATGGTTATACATAAATTATATACATATAATCATATAAAAATTTTTTCCGCGGTATTATTAGTATGATGTAAAAATTATTCAAATATTGCCGCATAATTATTGTGCGCATGATGAACGTTGGCATCATTGCGCTACGGGACTTCCCAGACGAGATATTATATGGTGCTGTACTTTACAGTAATGGTATCACATAACGCTCAGAAATATTCCCTGAATCGCTGCGCTCTAGAGACTTTTCCAGTGGTGAATTTCCTATACCTCACATCGCTTCGATCAATACTTCTCGCGGGATTTTCAAATTTCAAATTTTATTAAAAATATTTTCTAAATTAATATATACATATTTTCTAATTTATTAATGATAATTGAATTTATTTAAATCCATTAATAAATAATTTTTTTATTTTAATGGCTCCTTCTCTTATTTCATTCTTAATCATGAAAATTTGACCGAAATCTCGTTTGAATGCAATATTTTTAAAACTTACCTGAATTATTTACACAAAAAAAAATTAAAGAAAAAATATTTAAATAAAATTCTCGCGTTTAGGTTCATCCAAGTAGGGAACTCGTTGCATCTGGCCAGCGTGCTGGTAGACACAGAAAGGCTCAGCCACACGTCAGAATTTGGTCCACTGAAACGCTTCTCACATTATACGTTTTTGGTATGACGGAGTTCCAAATGGGAGTCTCCGCATTGGCTTTTTCACAATTGGTGATTATCAATATTCACGTTATTATAAAATAAACGACATGACAAAATGGATAAACTTTTTCACATACGTTCCAGAATGGCGGAAGTTACGTGCTCGTCGTAGACGCTGGCAGAGAAGCAATTCTCTCCGTTTGGCAGTGGCAATGGGGACACTTGCTTGGCAAAGTCGCTGTAAGATAATTCTTCACGTTTGCTATATACTTCATTCCTTTGTACAAACATATCGACGGCTCCTATTCATACAATCCTGTTTGAAGACACAACTTCATACAATACCACTTCGAAAATGAATGCAATATGATTCTGTCTCAAATGAGCATTGCATACAATATTATTTCAATAGTGTGTGCATAATATATCTTTTGGTGAATTAAGTTTCATACAATGCTGTATTAAAATCGCGTTTCAAATAATGGTAGAATAAAAATGCGTTGCATATGATTGTATCTCAGTAGAACATTTCATAAAATGAAAAAATTTTAAAATTAGGTATTTTAGTACATTTATAAAATACGTCATGATTAACAGACAATAAATTGGTAGAACAATAATTGAAGCATTTAAAATGCTGTTGATAAAGTTTTATTGTATATACAACCAAAATAGCATTTTATGAAATGCTCTACTAAGATACAATCATACGCAACGCATTTTTATTATACAATTATTTGAAAAAGCATTGTATGAAACTCAATTCTAAAAGAGAATCATACTTCACGCACTTTTCAATTAGAATTATATTGCCCACACTTTTAAAATGTTATTGTATGCAATGCTCATTCGAGAGCATTGCATGAATTTCGAAGTAGCATTGTATGAAGTTGTGTTTTCAAACAGGATTGTATGAATAGGTACCGTCGATATATATATATATATATATGTAATATTAATCAAAATATATGTTTCGATGCAGACTCTTCAAGAGGACTTGACCGGCGCGGCTTTTCACCCACTGGACGACAATCTTCTTATCACACACGGCAAAGGACATTTGACTTTCTGGAACCGCAGGAAAGACGGTTTCTTTGAGCGAACCGATATCATCAAACCTGTACGTTAACATTTCTCTTCAAACGCTCATTTTACATATCCAAAAACAAATTATCTACATAATATATACTAATCTCAACAATACAATTTGACGCCGAAACAGCCGTCCAGAACGCACGTGACGAGTATTCAGTTCGAGCAAGACGGTGACGTGGTGACAGCCGACAGCGACGGTTTCATCACCGTCTACTCGGTGGACGCGGATGGTGCTTACTTTATCAGAATGGAATTCGAGGCTCATAATAAGGGTATTAGCTCGTTGGTCATGTTGTCCGAAGGTACGTTGTTATCGGGCGGAGAGAAGGACAGGAAAATCGCCGCCTGGGATTCGCTCCAGAATTATAAGCGTATCACGGACACAAAGGTATGTAATGGAAAAAAAATAGTAAAAACGTATAATAAAATTTATGAGACGATTTGTACAAAATGAAAATTTTATATATTATTTTTTATTTATACAATGGTATTTCTTTCCTAATGAAATTTTTATCTGTTGATATTTTTATAACCAAATAATAAAATACTCGTGTTCTAAGGATTTATTAGACTAATTCAATGCATAAAGGAAATCAGGTGTATTCTTTCAGGTTCTTTAAAATATCAGGTGGTGAAAATTACCTAAAAAATTGAGATAATACTTTTTTTTAATTTAATAATAATTAATAATAATTTGCGATATTATTAATTATTATAAAACTATTTTCTCCAACTGACATTTTCACCTGAAGAAATACACCTGAAATATCGGATTTTTTTATTTATAGGTCAAAATATCACATGTCATTTTTTAACAAAAACATTAATATATATATATATATATAAATTTTTCACGAATCTATGCGTATATATATATATGCAAAATTATTATACATCTCTTCTTATCACCGTAACCATAATTCAACAGCTACCAGAATCAGCGGGCGGTGTGCGCAGCATCTACCCGCAAAGACCGGGCCGCAACGATGGCAACATTTATGTCGGTACGACGCGCAACAACATCCTTGAAGGTTCACTTCAACGACGCTTCAACCAAGTCGTCTTCGGTCATGGCCGACAGCTTTGGGGCCTCGCTGTTCATCCGGACGACGAAGTATTTGCTACAGCCGGCCATGATAAGAACATCGCCCTCTGGAGGCGACACAAGCTGCTTTGGACCACGCAGGTTTGTTTGATTGCCTTCCTCCCGTTAAATTTTCAATACTTGTATTAGAAAAAAAAAACAATATCATATTTTTGTCTGTTTTCCTAAATTATATTTGGAATTGTGATATAAGTTAAGTTGGGAATTACGATGTTGAAAAAGAGGGAAAATACTCAACATTTTACGTCGTTCTTTTTCAGGTCGGTTTCGAATGCATCTGCATCGCCTTCCATCCGTTCGGCGTATCGCTCGCTGCTGGTTCCTCGGAGGGTCACCTCTTGGTCCTCGCAGCGGATACAGGAGCAGCTGTTGCTACCCTTAGAGTTTGCGGCTCTCCGTTATCTTGCATTGCCTACAATCCCAGTAAGACAGAAAAAACAAAGATATTTAACAATATTATCAAACATAATATGAATGTGGCCAATTGAATAATGGCATCGTTGATATTTTCAGCCGGTGAAATGTTGGCGATGGGATCGCAGAACGGCAGTATTTATCTGTTCCGAGTGTCGAGGGATGGCTTCTCGTATAAGAAGAGCAATAAAATACGGGGAACGCAACCGCTGGTGCAACTAGACTGGAGCTCTGACAGTCGTTTTCTACAGACCGTCACTCAGGATTACGATCTTGTATTTTGTAAGTTTGCTTGTTTTATTTATATGATATATGTGTATATGCCTTGATATTGTATTTCTGGTTGTACATGTAAAATTTTGTTTGCTTCTTAACAGGGGATGTCAAGGCATTGTCTTCGGAGAAGAGTCCATTGATCATGAAAGACGTGAAATGGTATACGCACAACTGTACTGTCGGATATCTAGTATCTGGTAAGAATGATTGCACCGTCGATGTTTTATTTGATATTAAAAATTTTTTTATTAATATTTTTTACAATATTATAATCTATATATGAATAGTAGATAAATTTTTCAATAAATTACTCGGTTAACAAAACTTTTTATATATACAGTATACTACAAAAATTCTTAATAAATTTAAATATATTTCGAAATATCTTTTGCATCGCTAATTTATATATATTATTTAAATATATATTTCAAAATTATTTTACAAATATCTTATAATTTAAAAATAGTCTTTTTTTTATTCGCGTATACACATTAACCTTTAACTATCTGCATACTTTTTTTTGACTTTTATTTTTATTCGAAATAATATTTTTTTTTTCAAAAACTTATTTATGTAAGTAACATACTACGCGATTGGTGCGATTTCAACTTTCGTATTTACACAGTAGTCTAAAGGTTAATTAAAAAATGTTTACATCTTTACAGTCACTCACTCTTCATTTACAAGATTATCAATCTCTTTTCTCTAAAAAAAAAGTAAAAAAAATTCATATATATAACGGACAAACGAATTTCAAAAAAATTTCAATAAAAAATCCATCAGCTCAAATAATTATTTCTCCTCGCTTATTCTACAAAAAAAAAAAGAAATAATTTCGTACCTAAACGACATTTCACATAACCCACCTATATATACCAACAATTCGCGCATATATCGCTACATTATATACGTACAACCCCCAATTCCTCTATACATATATATATATATATATTCATATATATACATAACAAAAAATTTCGCACGCAGGTATGTGGAACAACCGTTACTACCCTCTGACGACTGTAGTAACGACATCGAGTCGTTCAGCCGCTCACGACATGTTGATAAGCGGCGACGCAGAAGGCTACCTACGCTTATTCCGCTACCCATGTACAAGCGCCAAATCTGAATACGTCGAAGAGAAGGTTTACAGTTCGTTGCTCGCATGCGCGCGGTTCCTTTACAACGATCAGAACGTCGTGACAGTGGGTGGCACAGATGCTGCTCTTATGCTTTGGGAACTCGTCGATGAATAGTTGGAGGCCAGCCCGCCACCCGGTGGCTACGCGTCGCCTGTTTACATTCGCGCTGATTGAAAACAAAAAAAAAAAGACACATGATTTTCTTTTTCTTTTCATTTTTGTGAGCAGCACTTGATGGGTTCAGTGTATATATACGTACTGTATTACGAGAGGGTTTGGAAAACATTGTATTTATGCGCCTGTATAAGGTGCGCTTATATATTAATGAATACTTTTTTGGAACTATATATATTCGCGTCGAAATTTAAGGTATAACGGTTTGTCTCTTGGCTTGAGTATTAAATGTTTTCCTCGTTATAACGATTGGTTAATATGGAAAGGAAGGGGGGAAAAACAACAAAAAGTTTATCCTATAGATGTATACCTTATTATATATTGCATTCGGTGTGTATCGCGCAAAATTTCAATGTATTAATCGATGATCCTCACTCGGCACAATTGGATCGTCAAATTGCTTTTGAAATTTATTATAGATATTATTATACCGCTTGTTCATCGGAGCGTGACATGATCTAATCATTCACTGTGTTTACAGATCGATTTGCCGTTTTATTACTAATCTTTGAGAAAAAAAAAATTAAATAGGTCAATGTGACACTTATTATCTATATATATACTTTGGCAAATGGTCGAGATGGCAAAAGTGACCTTATTAAGCATTATACGTATAATATAATATCGAGAGAAAAATATTGCGTATAAGGCATCACTATTAGTGTTCTAAAGTATGTTAAATTATGATAAATATGAATTTCTTCCTATAACCGAAAAAAAAATATATAAAAAAAAATTTAGTAATCATATAGGATCTAATTGAAAAGTCAATGAAAAAAATTTGTCGATTGCAACGTTGGTTGCAATCTCGCACCTCTTGGCACTGAATCCATCAAGAAGGAGAGAAAAAAAAGATACAAAACTTTAAATATTTGTGTACTTGTAAAAACCACAAGTAATTTGGCACTGCTCACAACAACAAAAAAAGAAGGAACGTTTATATACACTCCACGCGTGAATATATAAATATACATATTTCGAGCGCGCGTATCCCGGTTGGCCTCCCACGATCAAGTTTTTTTTTTTATCTCGCGTGCGACTTCTCCGCCCCCACCGACTCCTGCCATCATTCGTCTGCCACACCGAAGAGGAGAAAGAAAAAGAGAGATATATAAGCGCGGGAACTCCGAACGACATCGCGACCACGATACATAAAATAATAAACAAAAAAAGAATATGACAAAAAAAAGAAGAATCAATGTATATGTATATTATGTATACGTGTGCACGCACATAAACATACACACACAGAGAGAAAAAAACATAAACACAGACACACATGGAATTTGTATATCAAAAGAGAGGTGCGCGTTGTTCTTTATCGCACTCTCGCTGTTGTTCGAAGTCCCACGCGGGGATATCATGTATTTGCCCTTCGAGTATATTATAATACTACCTATGATACACACACATGATGATGATGATGATGATGATGATGATATTTTGAAATGGAGGCACTCAAACAAGGTCACCCTAATGTCTGGCTGCGAAATCAGCGCGGGACAAGCGGCGAGTTTCTTTTTGCCGAGAAGGGGATCGAACAAGTTCGCGCGCGAGGTTTTGAATTTTGTGCGAAGAGCAACTTCTTCGGATCGATGGGTAATAAGATAGATTTGTCGTTGTCAGAGAAGAGATGAGAAGAAATGCTGAATTGTTTCGAGGCATATTTGTAAACGAGAGCAAACGAATTTAGTAATATTTATAGCGTTGAGATGTAGCGGAGTAAGGTTTTAAAAGTTTTTGCTAAATTTTATAATTGATAGCGTATAGAAGTGCAACGTCATTATACGAAAATGAAAAGTTTTTAATTTTGTCGTATTTATACGATTGTAATCGACATATTTGATGGGATTATAATCGCCATAAAGGTTTTCTCGATCAACCGATGAAGCTATTTCTGATTTTATTAACAAGGTTTAAAAGCTTAAATTTTACTTTATGGCTATTGAATTCATGTATACGAGAAGTCCATGTTTTAAAAAATTGAAGAAAACTAATCGTACGCCATGAATTTTGATCTATTTCATGGGCACAATTTAGATGAAAAAAAAAGTTAAAGTAAATTTAAGAGTTTTTGAAATACTTACACAAATGAACTACATATAAATTTATTGATGATATATATTTACATAAATTCTTAACTAAAAAATATTCAAAATCACAAATGCAAAAATTCATGAGTATTTAAAACAAACTGAAATAAATTATAATCATGTTACAATATAATTTTTAAGTTAAAAAAATAAGTTAATGTACAGAAAATCAACTATGAATTATATCAAATTTAACTCGTTTTAAACAATGAAAAAAAAAACAGAAAACTTATAACGATAGATTAGTTATACTTTTTCTACTGCATAGTATTTTATTCATGTAAAGAAGAGTTTTTTTCAAAACATCATTGAATATTTTTCAGCTAAGCTATACTCGTTACGAGTTGATAAAAAATCTAATATAAAATTTAATTAATAACGAAAAAAACTCTTTAATAACTATTCGTATCTATGCAATAATTTTAAGCAGAAAATTAAAAAAAATGTGCAAGAAAACTTAACCATTTGAACTTATACATGCTGTATACAAAATCATGTTTTTTGTAAACGTACAATGCAATTTTGAACTAAAAACTGACGACTATGCTTTGTCATAGATGTCAGTGTTTTAATATCGTATATTATGATATTCATAACACATAATTCAAATGAGAATTATACACATTATAAAACTACGAAGTGTTGCAATTATAGTATTTACAACAGGATAATTATATAATTTCATGAATATGCAATTTATGTAAGACTTGCGGTTACCTGTAGACGCGTATACTTTTTCCGAGCATAATGATAAAGGAAAAGCGGTTAACTGATTTTCAAAGATATTAGGGTGACTTTGCCTCTCGTGAAGTAAGAAAAAAATAAATGATAAATTACATATTTGAACGCGAGGCGCTGGCGCCTCGCTTTGTTAGTAACGTAAGCATATTGATACTAGCCTTGAAAATTAGCATAATACTCTCGTTAGTCGTACGGACTACAGCAGTACAATTTCGCCCCCGCTCTTCATCACTCATTTTTTGGAGAGATAGAGAACAGGAATGAGTTTCTATAAAACGCAATAAACTATTTATATTTCTTTTTATTCAATATTTATAATTAGTTAAATTAATAATTTTATAAATACACGTTCTCTACATACTTATTCTAGCAGTTACGAAATTGGGTAAAATATGACCAATTTTTTTTCCTTCATTTATACACGTTATAAAGCCAATTTTACAAAGCAGCAATATATAAACATAATTTTTCATAATTTATTGCTACGAATTTATTATATGCTTATCGATTTTAAAGTATGCAACTCAATCCTGTTCTTTCACGAACGCACACATTCTTCAGACGTAGAAGTGTACAAGCTGTTGCAGGTCAACGCAAGTAGCCCATAAAAGAAACAAAATTTCACTGTCGCAATGACGCATAAAACCCTCACATACATACAAGACTTCAACGATGCACCACCATGAATTATAAAAGAAAAATTATATAAACAAATAAAAATAGAGAATAGTAGAAACGGCAGCCAGACTCTTTGTTCACGAGGAATGTTTTAATTCTTGCAAAAATAAAGTAATTATGAAGGATACGAAAGAGAAATTCAAAAGTGGTTGTTGTATGTGTGAAAGAAAAATGAAAAAAAAAATCGAACCGCCACGTATGTGTTATCAGAATAATCGCTTTTACTCTTTCCTTTTATTATTTGCTGTTTTACAGTGCAACTATGGTAGTAATTACTATACGCTAATATCTTCTCTCTTGTCTTGCCATATATATATATATATATATATATATATATATA
>JAYJLV010000056.1:4803071-4816157 GCA_036873485.1 Torymus texanus
TATAATATATATGTGTATATAAATAAGCTAACTTTTAAATAAAATTGGTCGTTTGTACAAATAAAAAATACAGCGTGTACGTACATGTTTGCGTACTCAACGAAAAAGAATACTCTTACAGTAATAGAAAGTTTCATGTAAAACTTCTTCAGACTGACACTTCCTAAATTATTATGCATCGATATATACAATTAAAAATGTACAAAAACTGAAGTATTTACGAAGGCTTATCTAACGATACTCCTTCGACGGATACTTAAAACTAAAGATACACTAAAAGATCTATATGATTATTAAAAATTGAGAAAAACATTCCGCCAGGGTGGCTTCTCAATTTACATATTCGCTCAGATAATCCTCTGTAAGGCTATCTATCAGATTCGCCTTAGTGGAAAAATTCATATACAAATCAATTCCGTCGTTTTTTGAATTACAAGTCAAGAGTAAATATACAAAAAGTTCATAATACAGAAGTTTTACAACCAAAAAACTAGAATTTCTCCTTAGATTTTAGAACCGTTTTAGCCATAATCTTTCCACTAAGAAAAAAAAACTGCGCTAATCCGTGTACGGATACACGTAAAATACAATCTCAAACGAAGAAATCGTCAATGCACTCTCACACACACACACATACCCTTATTCTCCAACACTAATATGACCGTGCTAAACACACACACACACACAGAACTTATGGCATATATGAAGCGGGGAATTCTCGCTGCCACGCGCTTCTCTTTCTCTCATTTATTTTTTCTCTCCTGCCACGCGCTGCGCAAAAATAATCGACTCTGTGCGGAGGGCGGGGTGGCGAAATATATATTTATTTTACGCTACCTAATTGCTCTTTCTCTTTCATTTGTCATTTCGCTAATCGAAGCCGATATGGATTTTACAAAAGTAGTTTCGCGACAACGAATTTTGATATACATATATTACCGATTTACTCGTCACTGGTGCATTTTCCCTTACGTGTTTTTGCAGTGTCTCACCTGCTGAATGTCTTGATAGGATGGGTGAATCTTTCGAATTGTACGGTTATCGGTCAACGACTTTCGCGGATTTTATACCACCGGAAGCCCGTGTTAATTAATAAACACTCCACAATAAATATGAACACTTTTCACATGTACGACAGAGTATTTTTTTTTATTTTTCCTAAAATAATCGGTCGTACTTCTCTTCGTCAAAAGATCCATTACCTTCGAGAGATTCAACAATCAGCGAAAGACATTTTTATATTTAGTGCGCATGCAAAAAGGTGCGGTTACGTGTACAGTATATAGTTTTAAGCGATATATTCATAACAGGAGTCGAGCGAAAAAACCACTCGAGTGTTACATGCTCGCAGTGAGGAGTTTTAAATCGTCAACGGTGCGGAAGACATACTTTTATAGTTATTAGAGGATATTATCTTTAATTATGCATTACCACAGTGGTCATTGACTCAGCTACTTGAGGTTTGTCCATCATATTATTATAATTTTTTTTTTTTTTTTTTTAATTTCTTTATCGTACGCACGACGACTAATACACACTTTTTCAAGCTAGCCTCGAAACTAAACTGCCAAAGATACAAAAAATGCTCCCAAATTGCTCGCAGTGGCGTGAAAAGAACGTAGAGAGGGAATAAACCCTTCGACGCCGAGCGACGTAGTGTGATTGTGAATTTGAAAAATTGTCGCGCGCACGCGAGGCTTCTTCTCACGATCGGACATAATCTCCGTATTAGTATGACAGAAGATGATTCTCGCGCAATTTATATATATATAATATTTATAGTATGTATATGTTTATATATATATATATATATATATACACAGTCTTATAAAGCAAAAATTTACAAACATCACAACGTACGGCAGATTACAATGTATATTGAGATATAAAATAATCGAACGAGAATGCTGCTGGATCTCGAACGCGAACGTGTTGTTAGAAATGCAGATTTTTAAAGACTTTTAACTCTGAACTGTGAAAAGAAAAGTGCCTCCTCCATATTCCACTCTTTTTTTTTATCTCGCACTGTCGATCAAAGTTTTCGTCGTTCGCTATGAAAAGGTGCGATGAATTTCAATCCCGTACGCGATAACAAAAGATTTGTACATACACGTTTTCGTAAACAATTCTATCGAAGCAATCGCTTCGTTCGTATAGAGAATGAGCGCGAGAGGCAGTGCGAGTGTACGATATGCTGAAGTACATCTCGATCGAAATAATAGAACAAGAGATTTCACGTTTATGAAAAGGCGATGTGGCGCAAGCTTATCGAGATAGTCTGTAATAGTTGTACTGATATTTCATGACTAAATGTTACGGCAGCTTTGACACCCTTCGAAACCTTGCAAAATCTACTTTTCGTTTTATTTACGCCATATTTTTTTCTCCGACGATATTGTGGAACTATTTTAACAGTCATATAGTAATTTTCATACCCTATAAAGGGTAATATGATCTCACATAGATATGGCAATATGTTTCATCGTAATATCATTCACATTATTAATATAAATTATATTTATTTAACTGCATAAATATCAATATTATTTGAGAGTGTATCGATTACAATCTCATTTGTATTGAATAAATAACGTAACTAACAAAATCTTATTTATAAAAAAAATTCAAAATATTTTATTTCGTAATTATTACTTTATTTCGCTTGATGAAACTATAAATGTAAGTATGGCACTTATGCAAGAAAAATGACACTGGCGAATAATTGAAAAATATGCTGTAAACTCTACAAAAGTTCTTTTCCAAAGTATTCTACAGGTGCCCAGCACCAACTTAGAGGGGGACAGACTTTGAACGCTGCGAATTTCAAAAAGCCGGCACAACAATACAATTACATTATACGGATATCGTCGTTCGCGTAACCGAGAGCGATGAAGTGATGTGAGACGCGCGCGCACGCGCACTCCGGAGCATTAACTTTTTACGGCTTGCTATCTGCGTTTGACCCTAGATGCGAGTGAATCTCGTTGCGGTGAGAAAAGAAAGAATAAAAAAAAGTCCTACGATCATGTCGTTGCGCACGCGCGGTTGAGTTTACGAGTCTTTTTCATTTCTATCCCTTTTTTCTCTTTTTTTTTTTTAACTGCTGCAACGCGGCAGAAAAACGTAAGCGTAGAAAAAAAAGATTCCCTGCGCTTCATTTTCTTTTAATACTGCGATGTATTCTCCTCTACGTACGTTACTGCGCATAGCGCAAACTGTATTCACGTATATAGAAGATTCGAGAGAACATTTAAACGAAACCAAAATCACCCTTTTTCCGTTCCTTTACTACTCGTAATAATAACGCCTGTAGAAGAACAATGACTGTGTGTTTGTGTGTATCTGTTTACATACTCGGCACGCATGCACGAAAATACAAATTCATTCAATATAAATATAAATAATCCAGCCGGATGAGTATTTCTAGATATATCTATGCCGTAGCACATAGATATTATTGAAGAATGTTTATGCTTACATTAAATAAACTTTATTTTCAGTGCAAGACCGAGGCGAGAGGTAATCGATACCGCTCGCTGCGATTTTAATCCTTAAAACTACGATAGCTCTTAATGCATAATGGCGCGCGCTCTTTGTTTCTTCTCCTCTCAATACCAGCGAGACAGTTCGCGCGCCACTGGGTCGTTATTACGATTAGCGCGCTTAGGATTTTCATCCTAAGTATTATATATATATTTACGTTAATATTAATTATGCTCTAGCACGTTGAAGTGTCAAATTATATACACATCATTCATTTTCATTCAAAAAATCATCGATATAGACCGTTCGCGATCGTACAGAGTACAAGTATAGTATACTATTCGTCGTCTCGGTACCGCTCTTCAATGTACAATACAAACAAATAAATAAATATTACAAAATTAATTGAATTCATACGATTCTCGCACATCCATTCGTGAATGCGCTATGTTAAACCCGTCAGAATCCTCGTACTGACTTTACAAAATCTAAAAAAAAAATATTATACAACAACAACACCATCTTCAAAAAAAAGAGGAGAACATAAAAACAACGAACAAAAATGGGAAATATACAGTTCGCGAAATTTGTGCTAGCTCGAACTGACTCGTACATGTTCGCTTTACAAAAGTTTCTGAATCTTAAAAGTACAGCGTTACAATATTTATATATAGACATGCGCTTGAGAAAGAAAGATCATTTTTTTTCTCTTCGTAAAAAAAGCAATATTCACTCCGTCTCCACTAAACTTTTTTGTTTTTATATGTAAATATATTTATATATGCGTATTTTGTGAGTGTGTGAGCGCGTTTATTAGGGGCGCGTATAAATTCACACGCGCACGCGTGTTCAATGTGTGTAATCAGTGTATCATCTCGATGGGAATACTACGTTAAATCATTAATTGTGGTTTTTTTTTCCCTTTAAGTTTTCATCATGCGCTGCGCTATTGAAGCTGACTAGAATAATGATAACACGCGACAGTCGTAGTAGTTTTCTCGGTTTAGCGTCCGATTCGCTATACGCTTTTAGACTCGTTGGGTACTACTCCTCTCTTCTTCTCATACTTATTGCTCTCTTTCCCTTTCAATCTCTCTTTCGTCGTCGTTTCGTTCCGAGATCAGGTCGTCGAATGCCAAAAAAAAAAAAGTCGTCGCCATCACTCGGAAAATCACTTCGTCGACGAGGAACGCATTGACCTGCACTTGTACTTCTCGAGGAAATTTCTCACACGCCCAAGCGGTCGTTTCAATTCGACATTGTTACGCGTTACTTGAAAAGCTTTGGGGGGAGGGGAGGGATAAGTGCATTAACGTTTTTCCAAGCGTCCCCCGCGCCGAATTCTTGAGAGAAGTACTAGAACAGAGCCGATAATAAATGATAACGGGAAAATTGGTATTATAATATAGTTCTTACAATAATCCCGTTACACTTCTCTTATTATTTCTTTTTACTTTTCTTTTTTGTTTTTTTTTTTTTATCGAAGCACGCAGCACTAACACACTCTCTTTTTCTCTTCGTCTGAATCGTAAATGCATTTGCCATTTGAATGAAACATGAGCATTTCGTTTAGGAAAAGGGTTTACGATTTCCACGTTGATTCTGCGATATATTCGTTTCGCCTGCGTGAATTATATGCTGATATATTTACACGACTCCCGAGTAATGTATTCCCTATACGAACCTTTACTACCGATGAATTCAGCAACCATAATCCAACAAAAAAAAAAATAAAATAAAAATAATCATCATAATCCTGCATAAATCTATATACCTGCTCAATGTAACAACGCAACATATCAACGAGAGAAAACAAAAACAAAAAATTAAAACAATAAGCTATTATTACAAATACACCACAACCATCCCCTACACGAATATCACAGAACCCACGTGAAAACTCATTCAATAAACGGGCGTTCAATCAACCATACCACACGGTATATTAGTATTAACGTGCCCAACGAGCCTACTATGACTGCGTCTCTTGCGTGTTATTACTGTTGCCGTTACTGCTACTGCTACTGTTGCTGCTGCTGCTGCTGCTGCTACTGTTGCTACCATTGCTGAGGAAGAAGAAGCGTAGACTGCTGCGGTTGCTGAGGCGGCTTTGGCGGCGGCTTTCCGGGCTGCCATCGGCCCTGTCCTAGGCGTTCGACTCCTTTAAATTGTCGAAGTACTGCATAATTTGGTTGTAGTCCATGCCGAGGTTTAAGTCATCTAACGCAGCTGCCGAATTGCCAGATGCTATTTGTTGTTGTTGTTGCTGCTGCTGTTGTTGTTGTTGTTGTTGTTGTTGCTCGTCAAGATGATCGCCGTGCGTCGACGAGCAAGATGAGTTTGAAGAGGACGATGAGAACATCGGATTGCCGACCACTGTGGCGCGCTTTATTTCGCGCGAACGCGCTCTCTTGCCGCGCGATTCTGCGTCCCTGCTGCGTACCTGTTCGATAGGGGGTGAAAAGAATTTTTTTTTTTAATTTTAGTCACGAAGAAAATTGGTTAAATAAAAAATGAGTATAGGGTAGAATTGTGAGGGATAAATGTTTTAATTCTTTGAAATACTTATTCTATTGTCGTATGGTTATAGGATAGAGGGAAGCTTTGCGAATTTGTAATAAATGAGCGTTAGGAAGTTCATGAATTATAATATGTGGTGTATTCGAATATGTTTTTTTTTTTTTTTTTTTTTTAAAGAAAAGATTATCAGCAAAACGGCTACAACCGAATTTAAAACTAGAGAAATAATACTATAGATATAAAGATATAAAGAAATGTTATTATCACATAAAATTTATTTTAGACAGAAAGTATTTCACGAAAATTTCACCAACACTCCATAATTATAAAATTAAAAATATTTTCTGAATAAAATACAAGAGTTTAAATGCAAACCTAAATGCGTTCTGGAAATGTAAATCTCAATATGCATATATATGAAATCGGAACGTTATGCGTCAAATGAAACAGTTCGACAGTGATTGAATAAATCTTTCATTGAAATTTTAAAAATTCTAAAGATTCTCTTGATTAAAATACATGCATTCCGATTTTAATATTATATGAAAACTTCATTCACACTTCAAATACACATAGGATGAATTCGCCAGTAAATGAATGAATAAGGAAATTGTAACTTTTGTTATTTAATTAAGTGGTTTAAAAATGGTTTAAAAGTAAAACCCTTTTGAAATTTATATTCTAAAATGTTCAAGCTTTACGTCCGTGAGCAAATTTTGAATAAAGAATCAAAGTAAAAATCTCTTAAAAACCAGTAAATGAACACCGCAATCTTAGTATTTAAATACGTTTCACCAGTGAATGAATACGTTGCCAGTGAATAAACACTTAATAGCGGCGATTTTATGATTTTATTCTTAACAAGAAAATTTCTTTTACGCAGAATCTTTATATAAAATAAAATAAAAATGTTCAAATTCGAAAATTATCGTCATGTTAGATTAACGATAATGATATTTTCATATATTTAAAGAAAATGTTCGTTAACTGGTGATTGTTTAGATCCTATAGAGCGATGGATCCTATTTTTTTACCTTTTTGGACATATTTGTCTAGAAGAAAGTTCTAACTTAAAAAATTATAAAAAAGACTATTACTATAAGTACCAAAAAACTTTTTTGCATTATAAAGAACATGGTTTCTAATGCATTAGTTTTTAACAATCGTTAATTAAAAACGCACACTAATCCAGTCTTTACCCTATCAACATATCTAATACAATCCGTACCAAAAGAACTATGAGCTCACCTCAACGAACGCGAGATCCGCGTTGTTACTGTTGCTCTCCTTTCCAGCCGCAGCCGCAACAGCATCGGTCATCGCAGCCGAACCACCACTGCTACTACCTTTTGACCGGCTAGACTTTCCCACTCTGTGATGATGATGTTTATCCGAGGCTGCGGCTGCTGCTGACGACGACGACGAAGAATCCTTGTGCCGCCTATTAGCATGCACATGTTCACTGACTACACCAGAACTTCCGCCTCCACTGCTGCTATTGGCACGCTGATGATGATGATGATGATGACGACGTTTAGGCGTCTCTGGTAGCCGTGCCAGGGCGCCAGTGTTGCGGTGTGGCGGCACCGGTGGCTTGTAATCCTCGTTACCGTTGTCGCTTGCTGTTGTTGTTGCTGCTGCTGCTGCTGCTGCCGTCATCGTCGTCGTCGTCGTGGCCGTTGTTATCGTTTGCCCTGTGCCAACCACTGCGCCCGACAACACCGACTGAATCTTGTGCGGCGGTAGCGGTGGTGGCGCGTTGTCGTTGCTGCGGTCATCGTCATTGCTATAGTATAGAGAGATCGTGCGGGTGTTTACGTATGGTACAGAGGGTGCGATGTTGCTTTCGGAGGGAAAGTGGTGAGAGAGAGAGAGAGAGAGTAGGAGTATGCGAATAGAAGGTTTATGAGGGTTGATTGTTATGGTGGTGATGGAGAAAATATTATAGAACCGCATCGGTATGATGTTATGAGTTATTGAAAGCGTGTGACTTTATGATAAATGTTCGACTGTTGTAAATGGAACGTTTAGAGGAATATGACAAGTATTTTTTTTTAATATCACATTTTTTAATTTTTTACGAAAGTACCCCTTTTAAAAGTTTTTTTGAATGATCAAGTATGCTGGTGAAAAATGTTTTAATATAAAGAAAAGTATAAGTAGCTTTGCAAACTGTTTATGAAAATTATTTATAGAGTTGAATAATAAAAAATCTTTTATTCTTTTTTTTTTATCTTTAAATGTACAATAATTTTCAACTAGTTCAGTTTTTCCATTACGGAGGTTTTACCAGTTATTTATAATTTTTGCTACACATCAAATTGAAAATCAAATAATTTCAAATTGGATAGTTTACAGTTATCAAACGGATTTTGAATTAAAAAGTAAAACAAAATACCTGCTTTTGTTGAATCCTCAAATGAATAAAATAAATTTTTAGATCCAAGTTCAGATCATCCCCGGGATTTTAAATCAAAATTTAAAACCAATCTGTAAACTTTTCTTTCAATCAAAATGAATTTCTAGATTTCTAGTTTTTATTTAATGTCTCTATCTCGTTTCCAATAAAATCGAATATTCGTTGTTACGTATTCATGATTAAACCCAATATCTATGGAATTTTTCATCATTTACATCTCCACCACTTCAACAAATCTTTAAGCTCAAATCCCCGAACTCTAATATTCAATCTAAATAATAGATTTAAAATATACTTTAAAGTTACATATGTGTTTCAAAATTTAATATATTCGTAACAAATAATAAATATAAGAATTAGAATACCTGCATTAATACTAAATTTCAGTTATTTACTTTCAATTTCGATTACAACTACATTAAATTTCGTTATCAATTTAAACATTTTCTTCAAGATACTTGTTTAATAAGATTTTGTTCTTCAAACGCACTTAAATTAAATTGATTGTTTAGAAATTATCCACATTCCACTGCTCCACATTCACAGCCATCAATATATTTATCTTACACTTTCAAACAACCCACAACGAATAGAAATCTATAAAATATACTAACTCGTTTCGTTGTGAGACCGTAGAGGCGGTGGCGGCAGCCGAGCCATTCCGTTTGGGACTGGGCTTACTGACGAAGCTCCTGGGCGTCTTGTCTCGTTTGCAGTAGGTCGTGCTGTCAATGGGCCCGACCGACGAAGCAGCACTCGAGCGTATCCCCGATGACGGCAGCTCCACGTGGTTCGGATTATCAAAGCTCGTGCCTAGGTCCATCGTCTCATCTTCCGGCTCGTTCGCCAGTGGATTGCTCGTCACGCGTACCTGTGATGTTTGATTTTTATTTTTTTATTTATATATAGATGATTTTTTACAATTTTTATGAAACGCAGGAAATTCAAAAAAAGGGAGGAGGGTTAGTGTATCAGTGTGTGGTTGCCTTTGAAAGGATTCGGTCAAATTATATGGTGCACTTTGGACGTATTGATAGTAGAACTGGATTTTTTTTTTTATTTTGTTGAATGGGTATGGAGCTGAATCGAATGGGGCATTTCGTTTGATTAGTGTAATTTATAGTTTGACAATACGGCCACTAGTCGGTGTTAAATTATGAGTTTAAATTGCTTATAATGTATATAGTTATTATTTCGAATAATTTGTTAATTTTAAATAAACTGTTTAATAATTTGAATAATATCAATTAAATTTGAACAAAGCGTCAGTATGTGGTACATGAAATACCGAATTTACTTTGATAAGTTAACAATATATTTATCAATTGAAAATGGACCACGCACTCTACAGTTCATAATTTAATAAACTGTTTTACGTTTTCAAAGTGAGAAACAACTATAATTCTGTATTTCCAATCCGGAGTGCCATATAATTGCGGCGAAAATATATTATAAAGCTAGTATTAAAGTGTCGAATTGAAATGTTAAAACAACCAGAAATAAATCTATTGTCATCTGTTTTCAATCAATTTCATTCCTTTTTATTTGATGTTTGTTCTTTATTCAAAGATTATAATAAAGGGCAGGATTTACATATCATAGTGAAATTTTGTCTTGAGCTTATTGCTTGTTTTATGAATTGAAATTCGGAATTTCATGTAATACAATCTGATATGTCAATAAAAAATATGTCAAACGTCATGAATATTCGCAACCTAGAAAGTAGAAAACCGAATATAGAATCAGTTCTGTAAACATTTGAACAGGACGGATATTACATATTTAAAGCAAAATTATATAAATCTCTTATGACATTTGACTTCAAAATATCTCTTTATTATTGTCAAATTTCAAATTCAAACTTTCGTGATGTGCTGTCGAATGTATGTTCAATAGTGGAATAAGTGCGACAAAAATAAAATTTATATTGAAGAAGAAATTTATATTACGAGACACCAACATCATATTAACGGCTTTTATTGACCCATAAAGGATTCGAAACTCCTCAACTTCAAAATTTCAATAACTGAATACTATACGAAAAACAATATTTTTAGTAAACACAATAAAATGTTTTTTCATTTCATCTCGTACATATTAAAAAACCGCTGCCAATTCATTGGCACGTAGCTTCCTCAAACTTAATTTGTTTTGCCAATATATAAATTCTTTACCATAAAAATGATTTTAAAAATTATTGTTATTAAATTAATTACTTACTATAATAATTCACTGAATAATTTTGTTATTATTTATATTTAAAATGTTTAATAATTATTTTCAATATTTCTATTAGAAATACATATTTTCTAATATAATATTAAAAATCTAATATAATATTAAAATAATTTCTTTTCATACTTTAAAATTTTGAATATAATTATAAAACGAATTTATGCTTATAAAATTTATTTGCAGCGGTTTTTTTATTTTATATATCATTTCTTCTTTTATTTAAATGAAAGTTTGTTCGTAACAGTCAGATTTTTCTGGCAACGAACTCAGCCTGAAGGTATAAGAAAACTACGTCTTTGCCAAATTTTAAGTCGATTGGATAATTTTTACTCCACTTATCGTGCGACAACGAAAACGATATTTTTTTCAAATATAATTTTTTTCTCAAAAATAAATGCGAGTAATCTCTTGAAAATTTAATCGAATCTTGTATTAATTGAGTTTAATATGTGGCTTAAATTTCAATTCGATTAATCGTGTAGTTTCCGAGAAATTAATTTATGAATTTTAAAAACATTTTTATAAAAAACAAAAGAAAACGATAGATAATTTAAAAGTTAAAAAACGAAAATGTAAGTAATTTAAAGACTTACAAGAACATTTTAAACCAATAAAAAATTTTGTCTCATACATATATAAAAATCAGAAAAACGAAAAATTCAAAATTGTTTTTAGGTTATAAAAAAAAGAAAATCTATAAATTTTTTAGTCACTCAGCGTACCGAGTATATTTCGCGAGACGAATAGAATAAGCTTTAACCGATAAAGTTTACGTACACACAGACACAGACACACACACACACGCACGCACACGCGCACGCACACATACATACATACAGACACGAACAAAAATTTTCAACTTAAAATATCATTTTAAGCATTTTTTCTCACAAAAATTTTTTTTCACCGATACAAAGTTTCCTCTTTTAGGAAGCAATACTGATGGGAACCCGAAAAAACAAAATGCTCTAGATAAGTAAATGTTTTTTTATAGAAATTTGACAAGTACAGTGAACGATCAACCTCGTAAAAGCTCTTAATTGAATGACTTATTCACAGAATATCAATATCGAATTTCACTCAAAATAACAAGATCAATTTTCCTTCTGCACTGTCAACATAAATGGAATGGCCCAGCAACGAATATTTGTCTGAAAAAATCATTCAAGTGCTGGTAAAAAATTGTTCCAAAATAAATGCAGGATGATAAAACCGAAAAATTTTCGGTTCAAATGACACAAATAAGTCTCAAAATCGAAAATTAATCTTAAATTAAAAGAATGAAAAAACACGCGTTTTCGAGTAGATACGTTAAAAGTTACAACCTTCACCTACTTATGCTACGCTGACCGTTAAAATACTTAGATATGAAAAACTGATCTCTCTCACTCACCTGTTGTGGCGCACAAGCAGCTCTCTCAAGGGTCGCTCTGCCTAACCAAACCCAGTCGTGAGCATTAGTCGTCGATTCCCTTGGCCTGTTACGGTTCTGACTGAACTGACTAGCAGCAGCTCTCGCCGCTCCAATAACTGGCAAGCCTGGCATCGCTGAATCCGATGGCTGAGGCTTAAACTTGCTCGCGTAGACGACGCAGGAGACGAGAAAGACGACGATGGCGAAACAGAAGGCGGCCAAGAGTACGTACATGCCAATCTCGAGGGGTGTCATACGTGGACCGCCGTTGTGACGTATACCCACGCCTCCCATGCCTCCTGAAAATTTCGAAGCTTTCAACCCGTTTTTGCGTCATTATTCATCATCTCCAGCTCCGTTTTATTTTGCGGCGTTTTTTTTTTCTTTTTGTTTGATGCGGGGATGCAGACATACGGTAGGTTTACAAGGATGCGGGCTGAGCTGCGCTGATTTTGGCGTGGATTGTCGGTCTCGTGCAAATGTTTTAATGGAAAAAGTGCAAAGAAGTTCCAGATCGGATTGATTGTTATTTTTTTCCTTATGTAACTGAATGAAATAACCGTTTTCAATATATTAATTGATAAAAAATCAGTTCGTCTGACTCACGGATGTATATTTTGGAATGAAATTGAAATTTACAAAGTAATATCGTATATATAACGATTTATATTATTGATTTAAAAATAATCTTTAATCGTAAATAATTAATTTTAATTAACAAAAAATCACTCGATTTGGAATCCTACTTTTTACACAAAAAAGTTTTCACAAGGCATTTTTGTATTTGCAGTGAGAAATATCGTGGTAAAGTATTACTTATTTTCATTAGGCTGTTTTTGTAAGTAACGAAAGACGCCGAATCAGAATTATTCGACTTTTCATGCAGAAATTGATACATGTTTTGCCTTACATACAAAAATAGTGTACCCGATTGACTTCTCCCCGGTAAAAAAAGTTTAGCTAAAAAAAATAGCTGTAAGTAATAGGTGAAAAATATAACTGTAATGCATGGATT
>JAYJLV010000056.1:4816257-4832914 GCA_036873485.1 Torymus texanus
AGAGAGAGAGAGAGAGAGAGAGAGAGAGAGAGAGAGAGAGAGAGAGAGAGAGAGAGAGAGAGAGAGAGAGATTGATTTTACTTATTGAATGCGAGCGGAAGAGGGAGAGGGCAGTTTAACGCCTCGCGCGTATTGTCGGTATGCACTTCGATTTTGTGGTGCACTGAAAGGATTCCGATTCTACGAGGTGAACTCGTTAACTTACTACTACTATTACATACCGGCTACGTCCCTTGACTGCTGCGTTATTTAAGCGACTCGCGCGAAGTACAAAGTGGTAAGCGCACCGCGCGGGAATTGGCTATACAGCTGCAAGAGCGACAATACAACGGGGATTCACAGGAGTGGTAAGGTGAGGGAGGGGGGGGGGGGCTTGGGGTATATAGCATCCAATGAGTCGAGTGCGCTTTTTATCATCCGAGAGAAAATATTTTTTTCCCTTCTTACGCGAAGAGATCGTACTTTGTCTTGACGAATCGACGTGTGCTGGATACGTTTCGATGTTGAAAGGATATTTTATTTTGTCTTTATAAGGGCCTTTTTCATAAGATTAGCTTGCAAACTGAATCTCCTTGTAGGAGATGTATAATAACAATGTCGTGTATCCCTGAGGGGTATAAAAATGGATTGCTTTTTAATGCGATTTACTTTGTGCGCTATGAAAAAAATGTTTAATAAAAATCTTTTGAAGTTTCTCGATTCACGTAGCGTTCAAAGCGCCGCCTCCGCAGTAGATTAATAATGTGTAATAGAATTTGTAAAGGTTGTTCCGATGAAGATAATTTAAATAATAATTCAAATTTTTCAAATACTTCGGTAAAAGAATTGGTTTATTAATCTCGCGTTACATAAACAAATTATTTATGATGTACATATTTGTACTACGGGCGTATATAAGAGAGAATTTTTCAATATAAAAATGTGATTATTTATTTAAATTAAATAATATTTACTTACAGGATGAGTTACTGAGGAAATAGTAGCAAAAACATTATTTGCTTGGAAATTTAAAACTTTAATGTCTGATAGTATCTCAATAAATAACAAATCGTTTGACGTACTCTCAATATTACGTACATTTTTTTTTAATAATTCATATTTCTGCTATATTTACAAATTTGTAGTGTTGAAAGTCATTTCTCAATTTCAAATAAACATAAATAAAGTGCAATGAAAAATCACTTATGAGTTTTCAACTAACTTGCCAGCTATCCATTTTCCAATAGAGAAAAACCAAAGATAAATCCTCCAAATAATTCATACGCAACACTTTCACGTTTGTACAAAAAAAAATACCTTTAATTCACCTCTGAACAATATTCCTCTGCCAAAAAAAAGGGGTCGTACAAATACATTTTCCAAAAGCGCATCACTCTCCCAAAAATCTCAGTGTATACAAGCGTCTAGAAAAAACATTCGATTATTTACAAAACACTCTGTTCTCCATCAGCATCCTTTGTCTTTCTTTCTCTCTCTCTATTTCCCTTTAACAGGCGAGAGTAAGAACAAAAAGAACTCGTCGTCGCAGTTGCCGTCGAGGAGGAGCCAATTCGCCGTGAACGAGAGGGTGAATTATCCGAACCAGTGGTTACCCATGCATTCGCGCGTCCAGGGCGTCTGGCATACCCAACACCATTGGAAACCACAGCCAGCCCTCGTGCAGATCATGTGCATGCAGCCACCTGTCAACACGAAATGTATACACACCATACACATTGTTTAATCGTTTCAAAGAGTTTTTAAAAGAAAAGAGAAGCAGCAGGGGGAGTAGAAAAAAAAGACTAACCGTCTCTCTCTGTAGGAGTCCGACACTGCGGGCAGGGTTTAGTCAATATTTTTATCGTCTTCTTACTCGCCTCGTCCCACTTAGCCTGAAACATAAGGTGCGCACTCAGTTGTAACGCGAGAGAGAGAGAGAGAGAGAGAGAATTTATTGAAATTTGTGCAAAAGCGCTGTACTAACGTCTTTGGCTTTTAGAGGATCGACGACGTAACTGTCACGGCCGGAGCTTGCGGTCCCACCAGCTGCTGGTTGATTCTCGCAGTCGCCGAGGTGAAAGCCTTGAAGGCAGCGCCTGCAGAACACGTACTGAGAAGTGTTATTGTTAGTGAAAATGAGATTGGAGCCTCGTTGAAAGACGCGAAACAATATATAGCAATTATAATTATTTATGCTATTGCTATTGTGGAAAATTAATAACTTTAATTGCTCGAGTGTCTTAAACGAATCGCTGTGGAGGGGAAAAAGGGCTGCTATTCCGACGGAACGGTGAAAAAGGGGTCGTCGAGTTATTTCGAGCTGACAATGGAAAATTTCTCATTGTAAATTTAAGTTAAGGTAAGCATACTGATGAGTTTGGCCAGAAATGCTTTTTATTAATAAATTACTTATTGAAACAACTATTAAGCCATTGTGTTTGGTTTTTTCCTGAAATAAGGTTGATAATCTATAAGGAAAGAGTTATTATCTTTGATTTGATCTTCAGGGATCTCGTTTTCGAGGAACATTAATTATTTAAATATTTTTCGTTTAACGAATTTATCAACTATTCTAAAGCATCTGAGAAGCATTGTTTATATTTAGGACTGCCAACTTAAATAAATAAGGTTAATTAAAAGAAATAGGGCATCATTTTTTTTAAACGAATCCTTTTTCTATCTCAGCCAATCCATTATAAAGTTTCGGTTACACGGTAAAATAAGATACCAAAATAGAATTCAATAATAATCTGATTGAAAAATATAGCGACGTTACTGTGGATCTCTTTGAATTAAATTAATGAGCGTAAAATTAATTTCAAATTAATAATCAACGTATTCAAAACTGCTTAAAGTTGAAGAAAAGTATTTACTTGAGAATACTTTTTTTAATTTAAATTAATTCCGAGTTTGTCGAGTTTTCGAAGACAATTTCAAGTCGGTAGTTAAAATATTTAGTCATTTGGGGCATAATGGCATACCTATATCTATGTCAACTTTTCTAAAACACTTTTTTGCGATTTCAAAGTGGTTGTTATTTGAATTAATCAAATTTTTTTGCAATTTTATGATCTTCATGTTTTACAGAATCAAAGAATTAACAAAATCTCAAAAAAGAAACAGCACTTTTTTTTAGAAAAAATGTGTCACAAAAGATTAATATCAATATAATGTATCATACTGTATGCAAAATCCAATTATACACTAGAAAAAAAAACGAAAATAATAATAATTAACGCTAAGCCAAATCTAAAACGTTATAATTATCGCGACAAACAAAATAAATTGAAGGAGAACGTACTCCGCAGCCGCCTATGCACTGGATCTTCCGGCACTCCTCCTCGGTCATTCCATTCTCAACCGTAGGCGGAATAATCCCCATACCGCAGTCCGGTTGCGGGCACAGCAGTCCTCCCGACTTTAGCACATACTCCTCCGTTCCAAAGTGCTGGTAACGATCGTACTAAGCAAAATAAATGTGTTTTATTGAATGTCTATTCAATAAGACCTTTAATCAATATTTTCTGATAAATACCTGTGCAGAAGTCAGCAGGCGAAAATGATGAATCTCGCGAATAAAAGAGTTGGTACAGCCGGCAGGACATGGTAACGTGTAGTAGCCCGTGTCGTCGTCGAACAAGAATTGACGCTCCTGCAGGCGCACCGTGCAGTAATCGCGAAAACAGTCCAGACAGGCGACATGTGCAGCCTCACATGAAAACACCAGAACCGTGTCTCTGGAAGAGTTGTTTTTTTTCGTTCGAAGATTTTATTATTTTTGTTTTTTAACGAGCGACAGGGGCTGCTTATGCTTAGATTAACAAGATAAATCGATCTTAGAAGTGTAAGAAAAGAAGAAAATAATAATGTAATAAAGGAGAAATTTAAATTATATAGATATTACTACTTTCTAAAACTTACTGCTATGTAAAAAAATATATTAATTATGTTCTAATGCGTAAAGTTAGTGCGACTAAATTTACTTTCTTACTTTATGATTTAATTTCAAAATCAATCCTTCTTGTTAGAACCAAGCAAGACTACTGATTTGTTTGTAATACTGTAAATGTGTGTACCTAACATCTGTACAAGCTAGACAAGGAATTTTGGCAAGATTGGGTTTGATCAAATACAATGGAACGGCTTCATCCTTCTCTCCTAAACTTGCATGATTTGCACATTTCAAAAAGAATCGAGCATAAGGAACTTGTGATTCTGTTTCTCCGCTAGAATTAACAGAAGTTGGACAAAGTTGATTCTCACAATGAACAGTGATCCTTTTTGGTAGCAGAACATCAGGCCATGACTGTGGATCTCTATCGACAGTTACAGCTCCATCGCCACACTCTGCACATCTAACCCTCAGTTTTCCAACTTCCACTGATTTACAAGGAAATGAACAATAAACGTAAAAGTGAGCCTTTTTACTTTGTCCATCCTACTCTATCACAAATATGGTTTATTATTTCTGTAAAAAAAGTATTTAAAATGTAAAATGTTGCTATATATTCACCGCTTTAGGCTCTTCTTTGGAACTTTCAGGGGATTCATCTAATGATAAATCCGTGAGAGTTTCGTTCAAAGGTTTACTACCTCCACTGTCATCTAAATCAGACTCTGAAATGGATTCCCGGATGGTATTATTAGAAGCATTGCTTTTATCCAGTCTTTTTGGTGTACGAATGGCATGTAAGATACTTTGTTGTCCTAAATCACATTCCTAAAAAACATCCTCCTTTAATATAATAATATCATTACCAGTAAAATATTATAAATTGTAATAATATGTTAAAACCTCAATTATTGTAGAATTATGTAGTTCCTTTCCAGCGAAAATGATTTTTATGTCGTCTGGCGATATGCCCATTTTTGGGGCTACGATTTCTTTTACGTTTCGAATATCCCATTTTGGATCTAAATCGACAGCAAGTGTATTGCCGGTATTTGTTTTGACGTAAATGCTTAATGAATTGGAGATTTTCTTTTTGCCAAACCAAATTAATTCCAACATCCTAAAGAAAACATTCTTAACAAGGTTGAAGATGAAGCTCATTCCTAACCTCAAACATCGAAACTACGCGATTCACAATAAGATACTAAACTATACACGCACATGACTCGGCTACCGCATATACAGAACACCTCATACGTATGTATCTATCTACTACAATATAGTAACAAGTTGAATTTCATTTTTTTTTTATTAAACACACAAGGACTTTTTAAAAACTTGCATAACTTTTTACATGTTGTAGCAATTGTGAAATTAAAAATATTTATTAAAAGGATATAGGAATGTGGTGAAAAAGGAAATAAATAAATCTGACAAATTCCTCGAACAAAGTTTATCTTAGTCTCCAAATAAAAATACAGTTTTGCTTAAATAAATTTAAGTAATGTGTACTTATTACATACGAGAGACGCTGGCGCATTTTTCTGCTCTTCTCGATCAGAAGGTTGGCGATCACTTACATTCGTATCCATATCTTGACAATACAAAAGTTTTTTTTTTTTCTTCGATTCGATGAATGTATACACATAATAAATACAGGAAAAAGGTGACTTCAATTTACTGTTTAGGATAGTACTGTTATTAATCATTTACGTTTAGCGCATATCCTTAAAAGATCCTTATCTAGTGAGAATTCAGCTAGAAATTGTGTGGTTTACGAAAAATAAGATTACACAGCGCGCGCTAGCTCATTCATTCTCCCAGCTTCAGTCCAGAGGTTGTGAAGTAACCTTGGACGCTGAGGGTCGTCTGCTTATCATTGTTTCGCTGCAAAGTCTGTCGCTCAAGTTACTCAAGCTAAAAAAAAAGAAAGAACATAACATTATTATTAACTTATAATTCCACAAATAATGTATTTTGAAAAAGGTTTTTAGTTTCGTTGAATCCATCACGTACCTGCAAAACCTTGAGGTGGCTGCCCGGGCACCGAATATTGCGGCCTGAACTGGCCGAAATTGGCGGCGCCAGCAAATGTGGCCGGTATCTGACCGCCCGTGAAACCAGGGGGGAATTGTTGTGCCAATAGAGCGGCCTGTCCTGTTTGCGTGCTGTTTCCGCCTGGGGCTGTGGCCGCTAGTCGACTGAGGATCGATCGCTCGGACATCTGTAGCCGCTGAGCTACAGGTGGTATACGAGCCAGTGTCGCTGGCAGTCGGCTTACGTCGGACTTCATGTCGGACAGAAGTTCCTCTAACTGATTAAGCACCTATAAGACAAAAAACATCGTCGTTTTGTAAAAATATTCTCATATGACACTGCTATTAAATGTATGTTCGTAATGAAAGTTATTCGTACCTTATGCAATACTGCATTGGCGGGTTTGTTGCCAGCAAGGCTCTCCTTGCTCAAATGTTGATGCGACTCGGCAAGGCACTCGACCTCGGCGAACCTCGCATTCAGGCTCATCGCTGGATGATTGGGATCCTGCGTGAGATTCAGGTAGGCCGCGCGACGCAGCTGTTCCTCAATCACGAGTGCCTGCTCGAGCAGCTTGAATCGCCTCGCCAGAAATTTGTTCTTGATCTCAAGGAAGTTACCCTTGCCAACGTCCATTTTGAAGGGCTCGTTGATTATGGCGAACCTTATATCGTTTTGGATGTCCTGCCAACGGCCATAGCCGTGGGTGACGATGCCGGCCAGCAGCCAGTAATCGTGTCGCCTGTGCCAGATCTCGTACTCACGGCCCGGCACCGCGGCCTTCTCTTCGTTCAGCCAAAGAGTGTGGAGCTCGGTGAAGCCGCCGTCAGCGATGTTGAACATGAATTTACGCTTCGGCTTCGCTTCCTCCTCCTTCGAGTCCTTGTTGCTCGACTCTTTGTCTTTGTTCTCGTCCTTCTTCTCGCTGCTCGCGGCACCCTCCTCTTCATCGTCCTTTACAATCACTATATCCTCTTCGTTCTCTGGCTTGGGTTTTGTCTCGGCGTTTTCGGCCGATGCCGCGGACTTCTGTAAAAATATATTTTTTTTATTAATAAATGAGTAAAACATTATTATTCTTTACCATCTCTAGCGCTACTTTCATAATCGTACTCTTTTAATATCTTT
Organism: Torymus texanus; assembly: GCA_036873485.1. Taxonomy (NCBI): domain Eukaryota; kingdom Metazoa; phylum Arthropoda; class Insecta; order Hymenoptera; family Torymidae; genus Torymus; species Torymus texanus. The sequence goes on from JAYJLV010000056.1 coordinate 4,823,294, forward strand.
TCGAGAAAAAAAAACCTCACTTCCATGCATAAACTATAAACTTCTTATCATAAATGAATAATCCAACGCACCTCATCCTTGGCTGCCTTCTCATACTTGGTCTCAGCCTTCTCACCCTCCTTGGCCTCTGATTTCTCTTCTTTGACCTCGGCGGGCTTCTCGCCATCGACGGTTGCGTCCTTCTCCTCCTTCTTCACCTCCTCCTTCTCTTTACCATCCTCCTCACTCTTCTCAAACTTCTCGTCATCCTTGTTCTCCTCCTTCACGGCGCCCTCACCTTCAGCTTTATCCTTGGCCTCTTCGCCAGTCTCCTTGTCCTTCGCATCGTCTTTAGCTGGTGCATCACCGGACGCGGCGTTAGCACCAGCAGGCGTTGGCGTGGCAGCGGGACTAGGGCTGGGCGCATTCGAGGTAGCGGGGGTTGTGGCACCTGTGCTACCACTCGCCGATCCCGGAGCCGCACCATCGCTCGTCGCTGTGGCTGTCGTGGCAGTCGCAGCCGTTGCCGTCGCTGCTGCTCCCGCTGCTGCAGCCGTCGCGTTCTCGCCAGGTTTCGTTGGCTCTACGGGCTTACGGATCATTTCTGGCATAGAGTAGTAGCCGTTTATGTGCTCGAATTCTTGAACCTTCTTACGTATCAGCGACATAACGCCTATACGCGTCAGAACGTGCTGACGACTCAGACCCTCGCGGGGTACACCGTCAGCGAAGGTATCAGCATTGTCAGCACCTGGCTCGCAAAGATGCCGCATGAAGAGGGATACGTAGGCTTTAAAGTTTTTCTCTGATTTACCTGTATAATTAAAAAAAAATTGTTATTAAAAAAGATTTTTTTTTTGTGCTTGGAAGTTGTAAAAAACGTGTTTGTGTAAAAACGGAAAATTTTAATTCTAAACTAAATATGAAGTGTACTGGAATCTTTGAATTTCATAAATTACGTCGAATTCAATCTAATGCAAATGAATTTTTCGCCTTAAATGCGCAGGCAGTAGATGTAGGCAGAAAATGGATTTTTATGCAAGATCCATATCATTGACTACTACATGCTTTTATAAGAAGTAGATTTTTTCTTTAATACTCAGAATCATTCAACGGGTCGCCCCGTATAGTCGTTATATTTGCGTCACGACTGAACTACATTACATATTACGTTTTTCACTAATTTATAATAGTTGGTTCAATTTAAATGAAAACATAGTACAGAATAGAATCCTGTATAACAAAATGACTACATTGAACTCCCCATTGCCCTTCCTACCCCAAAAAACAAAAAGCAAATAGAGAACTCCTCTCATTTGATTTTGAAATACAATTTTCCAATGAACTAACATAACGCGCCCGAATTCGAATACATTGATGGAATACCGGCCGACCCAAGCAGCAGCATTCTCCCGGAAATGCATGAATAGCAGCTGCGGCAGCCCGCTCATACAGACAAACACGTACCGCTCGTTCGTTAATCCATTGAAAGGCTAATGAAAATCGTGCATCATCACCATTACGCGCGCTCGTAAACGTATGCGTGCATGCCGCAACATTCTCTCTTTCTCTATATCTCTCCCTTCTCTCCCGAACGTACACACAACAAAACACTGGGCAGCGTGGTTACAACAACGTGCATACCTCGTAAATCACGCACGAGCCACTGGGAGTTGAAAGCGTCCTGGGGTGGCATGCCGTAGCGCATGATCGCGTTGAGGAATGCCTTGCGCTGGCGTGCATTGAAGCCAAGGACCTCGATGTTACCGTTGACCCGGGCGAGCAGAGGTGGCAATGGACGATCCTTCTCGTCACGTCGCTCGAGACGCCGGCGACTACGACGGGAGAGCAGATCTCCTTCGCCCTTCTCGTCAAAATCGTCGTCCTCCTTGTCATCATCGCTCGGTGCACTAAAGTCGCTATTGTAGTCTGACATGTTGTCCTGCCAGGGCTGATCGTCACGTGTGCCCTGGTCACCCGTTACGCCGCCGTCGTTGTAATTGACCTATGGGGGGACAAACAAAAGGCAGGGTGGGTTATAAGAGTGGAGTGAATAACTCTCGGACGGTTCATTTTTTTCCTTTTTTTCGTGAGTACCTGAATTTCTCGGTTTGTTTGATTTTTAGAAGAGTGCATTTTATTTTTAAACGAGAAGCATTCCATTCAGATACGAAAATGAAATCGTCTGAGAAAGTGTGAAAATTGCAGCGTGCCATGTTTATTTTTTTTATTTTTATTTTTTTATTTGCAAGATATCTGTACTTAATAAATCTACTAAATAATTTTTTTGGTTAAAGTTATTTGAAAGTATCATGGATATCCGTATTTATTTAATATAACGTACAAATTATAATTTTTACTCTTATATTAAATAAATCAAATTTTCTAACTACGTTTTGATAGAAATTTGAAACAAAAAAAGTATATTAACTTGGTTTAGTATAGAAGAGAAAAGCGTAGTTAAAAAGAGGGTCAGAACGTAAACTATCATTAGCAATGTTTTCAAAAGTTTTTTCTCGTCATATGCGACTATTTTGCGTTTTTAAAAACCATCAAAGAGACTTTAAAAAGGTATAAAATAAACTTTATGTTAAAGTGCAGTAGAAATTATATGATCGTTGAAATGTTATGTAATAATTTATAACACATTGCTAGAATGATTTACGCTTCGATAATAAAAAAGATGTTTAAACAATAAATGTGTGTAACGCACATATCTGTTTACCTGCTTTCTGACACGCTTGCCTTTGCCTAATGTCCTCGCAATGTCTTCCTGTTGCTGTTCATAATGGTGTCTAAGCAGTTTTATCCAGTAGGCAGGGTCAGTATTTTCGGCCTCCTGTTTGATAATCTCCGTGTCGGCTTCTTCCTCGCCCTCGCCTTCCTTCGTCACGTACGATGCGACCTTGAACGAGCTGAGGTACTCGTTGGCCCAGTTCTCCTTCTGCTCAATACCCTCTTTGCTACGATCCAGAAGCTCAAATACGGCTTTGTCATCGTAGTGAATGGCTTCGTCTTCCTTGCCCTCTTCTTCTTTGAAGAGTTCCTCAGTACCGAAACGCAGGATGTCGTCGAGTTCCTGTTTGCTAAAGTTGGCGCCCTTGCCGCCCATGCCGGGCCGGACAACCAAGTGGGTAAGCATCATTTTACGCTTAGCCACCTGGGTGACACGCTCCTCGACTGAGTTACGTGTGACGAAGCGATAGATCATGACCTTGTTTGCCTGACCGATACGATGGGCTCTGCTGAAGGCCTGGATATCGTTGTGCGGATTCCAATCGGAATCGTAGATTATCACAGTGTCGGCCGTCGCCAAGTTAATACCTGTAAATCGTTTTAGAAGTTATGAATTATTCAAGTTCAAGATAAATAATTATAATTTTATTAATAATACTTTAAGCCAAACAAAAAACTTCTTATTTCAATAATTTATTATATAATCTTAAAAGATGAAAAATTCAATAATTTAATTGGGGCATGACGAAATATTTCTAATTGAATGAACAATATACGACAAAAAGAAAGAATAGATTAAAATAATAGTGATTGAATCCGTACCTAAACCACCAGCCCTGGTGGACAGTAAGAAAACAAATTGTTGAGCACCCGGAGCATTGAATCTATCAATGGCCTCCTGCCTCTGCGTTCCCGTGATATTACCGTCAATCCTCTCGTACTTATAGCCCTCGCCCTCGAGATAATCCTCGAGCAGATCCAACATCTTTGTCATCTGCGAGAAGATGAGCACTCTGTGGCCCTCGTCGCGCAGTTTTTTCAACATCCTGCTGAGCAGTAAGAGTTTACCCGCTGCCTTGATCAGGGCAGAAACTTCATAGTTGCCGTTCGGTCCAGTCGGCGCTTCCTGTGATGCCGCAGGGAATAGATACGGATGGTTACAACATTTCTTCAAGTCCATCATGATGTTAAGAAGAGAGACTTGCTGGCCACCGCCTTTTGGATTAAGTGCCTCGAAGTTTCGAGTTAGAATGTATTTGTAGTATTTCTTTTGCATGGGTGAAAGCTCAACACGCACAATGAACTCAGATTTACTGGGCATGTTCTATGGAGAAGAGAAGTACATCGTTATTATTAATGCTGCAGTAGAATGTGATGGTTAATTTTATTTTGAAAATATTTCTATTTTCTCTTACCTTCAGCACATCGGCCTTTAATCGACGCAGCATGTGAGGTCCTAACATCTCATGCAGCTTTTTAACTTGGTCTTCTTTTGATATATCGGCGAATTCATTCTGGAAGGCTGACAGGTCGTTGAACTTGTCGCGACACAAGAAGTTCAGCAAATGGAACAATTCTTCCAGATTATTCTGCAGCGGTGTACCTGTGAGCAGTAGCTTGTAGGCAATGTTGTAAGAAGCCAAAAGCCTAAAGAATTTCGACTGATTCGATTTGAGACGATGAGCCTCGTCGACAACCAGGACGGCCCAGTCGATCGAGCCCAGACAAGCTGAATCAATAGATATCAATTCGTAACTCGTCAATAAAACGTTAAATTTGATAGACGAGGAACGGATCTTGGAGGCACGACCACCTCGCACCGCACCCTCCTCAAACGACAGTTCGTTTTCTCGAATTACTATACGACTGTCTTTGTCACCTGTGAATGAACGGAAAAAGGTTTTAGAATTTTTATAAATGAAAGTTTTATTTTGATTATTATCTTTGTAAAACGTATACAGAACTTACCAACATAAGTAACGCAGTAAAAATCTGGCGCCCACGTTTCGAATTCTCTCTCCCAATTAATAATAGTCGAAAGAGGCACAGATACTAAAAATGGACCCTTGCAGTGACCCTCTTTATAAAGTGAGTATAAAAATGTAATAGTTTGGATAGTTTTTCCGAGACCCATCTCGTCGGCAAGAATTGTGTCGATTCCTTGGCCCCATGAATATCGCAACCAGTTCAAACCCTGTCAAAAGAAAAATAAAAAACCGTTATTACTACACTGCTTTGATTAAAAATATGTTTAACATCATGACACAAAACGAGGCTTTACCTCCAACTGATACGGATGCAGTTGCATGCCAGTAACATCCAGGTAGTCGGGCTGTCTCTCGTATTTCTTTTTGAGATCCGTGGTAGGCTTTTCGGGTGGCGGAGTGTATCTCCTGGGTGCTCTCTCCTCGTCGTCGATGAGCTCCTTCGTCTTGGACTTCTTGCCTTTGCCTTTCTTGCCCTTCCTCGTCGGCCCATCCGCACTATTGGCCGACCTCAAATCCAAATAATACTCGACGGCCGTTTTCAGGCCCGGAATGTCAGCGTTCTCGTCCTCCCACGTAGCCTGATCATACCCAAGTTCGCGCCATTTAACCAGGTACAAAATACGCCCGTCGCGCTGCTGGCGATGATTGATGACGCGATGTACAACAAGCCAGTCAGGTCGCACGCCGTAACGATAGAAACGCTCCTCAAGATTGTAGTCCTCCCGATTGGTCACAGTGTCGACGTCCTTCAATCGCTTAACGCGCGTGTCGCCCTCATCAAGCGGCTCTTCGAGCTTGGGCGGCTCATCCATGTCGTACTTGCGCGAGTAATTTCTGAACATTAGCGGGTGGAAGACGTCGAGCTGTAGCTCGGTCACCCAGTCGCAGTACCAATACGATCTGTCTGCCCACTTGACAAAGAATTCGCGTATGCGACGGGGCTTGGCTGCTGCTTTGCTCGTGGAGGGCTCTTCCGAGGGAGGATCGTTTACTTCCTTCCAGCGCCAAGTGAGAATCTTGGCGACTTTTTCGAAGAGCGGCGGACACGAGCAGCGCGGGCACTTCCAGTCGCCGTCAGGGATCTCTGAGAGGGGCGGATTCAGGCAGTGCGTGTGATAGGCGCTCGTGCAGCTGTCGCAGCAAAGCAGCTCACCGCCGTCTTTGCATACCCTGCAGAACTCCATGTGCTCGTCATCGTCTTCCGCTGCGCCTACAATTTTTTCAATAATCATGTTAGTTAAAAATAATATTCATAAAAAACGATGGAATAAAATGAAGCGATAAGAAATTATTTTTCCAATAATACCTTCGTTTTCGCAATGTGGACAACTCCACTTTCCCTCGGGAGTCTCTTCCAGTTCAGGTTCCAAACAAACCAAGTGATAAGCTCGCGGACAGGTATCACACAAAATAATCTCTCCACCTTGTTGACACACTTCACAATAGTCTTGATGATCAGTCTGTACAAACACAGAACAAGTTGGTCAATTTTTAACCACCACAATAAGTGATATCACGATTAAATAAATAAAAACAAAAGGAGAAACCTAATACATACCTCTCCGTCTGGGAATCTCGACGTAGTCTTTGTCTTCTTTTTCTTCTTAGTTTTGTTGCCGATTTTGGTCTTCGCCTTTCTGCGTACTGGAGGCTCGGCTGGCGTCTCCACGTTTCCTTCCTCTGTTTTTGTGTTGGTTTCTGTCGGCGGCGCATCTTCTGCGTCTGCTAACATTTGTTCAAACTCCATGTCGGAGTCCCTGTCTGTACCGGCGCCACTTCCTTCGACCTCCTCCTCCTAATGGCAATCATTCATTTGTTAATCAATGTCTCACATAATTTTAACAATTATTAGTAATATTCTTTTTAATAAACAAACTTCACAAACTTACCGAACTTCCTCGCTTGCGCTTTCCTAACTTAATCTTAAGAGTGGGAACCTTAGAGGTTTTCTTTCCCTTCTTCGTCCTTGAATTTCGCGACTTCTTCTTACGATCGCTATCTTCATCGTCGTCCTCTTCCTCCTCGTCTTGCGCAACCGCGCTTCTATTCGATCTGGCATTTCTGCTTTCGTCATCAACAGACTGAGTCGACACGTCGACTTCGGGCTGCGTGTGTGGATTCGACTCGGAGAAGTCTCGCCATTTGGCTGCTACTAACATCATAAGTTTTGACATTGGTACCTGTAGACAGAACAATGGAACGGTTATTATAAAGAATTATCTTTTTTTTAGTTACTCAACAAGTATGTAGTTAAGAATCTAATACAATCGATTCGTCGAATCAATTAACAATCTAACTTAACCAATAATTTATTGCACAATTTCAATACTGATTCTTCTAATCACTTTAGTTATTAATTTTGGAAGAATCATCTTCAAAAACCTCGACTACTCTAAATAAGCGAGGCTTCAGAACTGTTAACTTTTAAAAAAATAGAAAAACCTTCCCCATATCCACCCTCGTTTTCACCATCCAACTGACCTTGGGATTCTCCTTAGCCAGCAGTGGCCTGACGTGCTGCTGGAACAGCTTGTACGTGGTAAGATTCTGAAAATCCGCATCTGTGTACTCGATCGCCACGTCAGTCAGTCCGAAAGTACTGCAGACTTCCTCGATCGTAGGCATACCAGTGGCAGGCTCCTGCTGTCCCTGGGTAGTAGGCGCTGGTGTCGATTGGCTGGACGACTTACGCGACGAGGACTTGCGGCTCTTGCGGTTGCCCGCGTAATCGCTGTCCTCGCCGGCCAGGTCGGGGTTATCACCACCAGCAGCGGCGCTTGCGTTTGCTCCAAAGTCGCTCTCGTCGCCCGAGTCCGACTTTTTCTTTTTCTTTTTCTTCTTACCCTTTTTGTCCTCGCTGCGGGCTTTTCGTTTCTTTCCCTTTTTCTTTTTGCGTTCCTCAGGCTCGTAGTCATCATCTTCTTCCTGGAAAGCGAGAAAATTTTACGTCAGTATAATTACAAAACTTAGCTGAATTTATCGTATCTTTGGTAGTATGAATTTTTTTTTATAGCAAATATATATGTTATTAATGTTAGTACTTACTGGTCTCTGTGCATCCTCAGCATCTGACGAACCCTCGACCGCTGGGGCTGGGACCACTGGGTTTACTCCAGTCTCTTCTACCTCATCCTCCCCTGGAACAAAAAAAAATAACGAATTCTTTAGTATTTTTCATCTGAATATTGGTGATTATAAGGATCAATGATAAACTAATGACGTGAGATTGAACATATATAGCACGTTTTGAAGAAAAACTTTGCGAATATATCGAGAGAATTAAAACATTGACGATAAAATAACAAGTTATAAATAACTTTATGAGGACAATGGCAAAGATGGAGAAATAAGAATCTCTCTGAGGTCAGTCACATTAACCGCACACGATTTTGCAATGATTTGTAAATTTGCATCAGCAAAATTTTGCGAGTGCCTCGTTTAGTTATAAACGTTCTGATAAGCATTAAATAAATAAATAAATATTCCGGCCTCTATAGCTTATCTTACACCATATATAGGTGAATTTAATTTGTTATCGCAACCGCAAATTTATTATTTAAACAAATATATAGTTCTTAAAAAGAAAATCTATTTTCATGCTCATTATTTTAAAAAAAATGACGTTTAAAAGTTATATTAAATGAGAAATTCCTTTACGCTCGCATAGTATTATAATTATGATAGTCGAAAATAGAAGACGAGGAAAAGTATTAAAATTATGGATTTCCAATACATCCTCTCTCGGAGTATAATGTATTAAAATACGAAAAAAAAGACATTCTCGAAGTCTCGCTGGGGGTCTCAGTAAATAACATAGTGTATATAGCAGGTACAATATATTGATTTTCGAGTTATTTGAAAAAGAGAATTCTTTGCGTCAACTAAAAGTTGTACGAAGCCACGAGATCATGCACAATATATTCTATACGATCATAACCATGGTTGCAAGCAACTACACGAGAGATTTTTTTTCTTTTTAGAAATCTAGAAAGCTAGAATATTGTATGTAATTAAAAATCTCAGGTTGCTTTTAACATTTCTGTATAACGAAGAAGCAACAAAAAACCTTTTTCGTTATAAAATCCAATCTATCATCTATATTTATCTATCTTTTAGAAACAACCGAGACAACTCGTACATTTTAAACTTTCTCATCCTATATCTTTCCTCATTCCCTTATCCCATTCCAAACAAAAAAGAAACCCCTAATCAAACCTTAAAACAAAACCCTCATCATAACGACAACATATTCATCTTGAAACTCTCCTCTCTCTCTCTCTCCCTCCCTCCCTCTCTTTTATCTTTCTCCACCCTCTGAAAAGAAAAGCTGCAGAAAATTTGCGAGAGCTAGCCGCCCCTCTTTCCGTGTGTCGACCGCTAAGCAAATGAGAGAATATCGATCTCTCTCTCTCTCTCTCTCTCTCTCTCTCTCTCTCTCTCTCTCTCTCTCTCTCTCTCTCTCTCTCTCTCTCTCTCTCACTCACTCTACCTCGCCCTCCCCTACAAAACACACAGTCGCACATGTATACACACACATACACACACAGCCTCTATATCTCTACTCTCCGCGCGAAAAAGAATTTCAACCCTTCCAGTAGCAGCAGCAGCAGTAGCAGTGCGGCGCGCGCGATCGCTTTAAAAACATAGCCGGCGTGCGCTTCCTCTCCTCCTGTCCTTTATATATATCTTTGGTAGGTAACCCGATAAAAGAATATACCCTGTGCAGGTATCAGCAACAGCATCGTTGTCATCTCATCTCATCATCTCATTCGCGGACCATGACCGAGCTTTGATAGATAACAACCCAAGCAACGATAGAACAGCGACGCGGTGTACAATGAATTATACACACACACACACACACACACACACACACACACACACACACACACACACACACACACACACACACACACAC
>JAYJLV010000056.1:4834713-4857206 GCA_036873485.1 Torymus texanus
TAGCATGTGTTTACGCACGCGGATCAGACGACACGTCGCGTCGTCGTGACGTAGCCGCCGCAAGGCTATACGCGCATGCGCTATAGCGCGGTAACTACTCTAGTCGACCTTCGTATCAGAGCTTTGTGATTTTTTTTTTCAATTTAAAAAAAATTATTTATACTTCCATTTTATCACTTTAATCATAGTCTTGGATAAAATAATGATTTTACAAATAAGATTCATGAGCGTAAAAAGCAGTTTTTTTTACTCTTTTCCATGATGTGGGAGGGAGAAATTCACGTTTGTGTAAATGAGAAATATCATTCTGCCGGAATTATATGCGATTTAAGTCTGATAAATTTTAGAAAAGTTTCGGAAATTATAAAGAAACAGTCTAAACATGTAATTAATTATTTATTGAACGTTGCAATGGTCATTTTCATTTAGAGAACAATTTAATATAATATAAGATTATCAGTGATTTCTTCATTGAAATAATATCAAGATTTACAGTTTATATGCACGATTTGTTTGTATACTTTAAGAGGGTGCCCTGGTAGAAATCTTATCTTAGATATCTTATGTCAAATCTTTTCAATTAAATCTAATATATACCAAAGAAGTCATGACAAATATGTTTATTTTTTTAAGATCATTTTCTCATATCTCACGTGATTTTCACGTGAGAAAATGGGCGAAATCCTCACGTGAGAATTTTTAATAGGGTTAGGTCTGGAGGCGGACATCGAATGGTGACCTTCAATTTGGTATTCACCTTCAAGGTCAACTTCAAGGTTATTTTAAGGTCAAATCTAATTTTTTAAATAGAAACTTTAAAATTAAGTTAAAAGTCGAAATGACCTTTAAAGATCATTTTAAGTTGAAACCAACTCTAGCATGACTTGAAAACCAAAATTACTCGTGGTTTATGTTTTTAAGATATTTCAATAGTAATTATTCGTATACTTAAAATAAAATTATTCACAGCAGAGTTTGTGTTCAGTTATCGACATAAAACTGTATGTACATTAACGTCCAGACCTCACATTGATTGTGTTCAATAATGATTTCAATTTACATAGACATGTAAAGATTGTAATAATGCGTTCGTTACTGTCAGTTTGATACATAAGTTCATTTTTTTAATTTGATTTCAATATTTTATACTGATTTAATTTTTAATAATAAACAAAATTTAAGTTAGGTATCCTTAAAAATAATCAAGATCAAAATAAAATTTTAGCGAATAAAAATATAGACACTAAACCAATAACAAAATAACTTAACTCAATTCGCAGAAAAGAATTTTCCAAAGAAATTCAATCGTTCAAAGGGTCACAGACATTTGTCCTCTACGAATAATAATACGTAAACTTTGTAAACACTCGTATGAAATTATAAGAACGCGATGCAGAGCGGATTTTTACGAAAGGTGTTTCTGATTTAAATTTAAAAAATAAATTAGTTTGGTTCCCTTACACATCAAGTTAACGGACTACCCCTTTAAAACATGCAAAATAAGAGAACGATCAATTAACTAATATAACTAATAATGGCTGTGCTGCATTAACCGTATAATCAGTAATTCAGCTAAAAATTCAAAAATATTAGAATTATCAATAATTAAATGAGTTATTTTAAAATACAAACAAATCTGATATGCAAGTATACTGATAATACATTTTCAATAAAAATTAAAAATTTCGAGTGTTTGTAAATATTTTCAAGAACAATAAATGCATAAAATTTTGTTTCAAATAGAAGGATTTCATCTCAGCTTTCTGTTGGTAACACTGAAATTATGATAAACATAGTATTTCGAAAGTTATTTTGACAAGATATTAGATATCAGACCCCGTAATCCCTGAGAAACACTAATATTCACAAATGAAATAGTGAATATCGACTAATTCTCCGGTGGAGCAATTTTCGCTAATGTTTCATGGTTTTTTCACTAATTTAACTTTAGAAAATAGAACTAACAAAAAAATTATAAAATTTGTTCCACCCATACAGTAAAGAATAATAACAAATATGCTGGAGATTTAGGGTTAAATAATGCAAAACTAGTTTCAAGTAAATAAATTGTTTATTTTATTGTTCTGCATATAATTCTGTAATTTATTATTTCAACTTGTATTTTGTACAATTTAAGAAATGTCTTCTATGATCAAAAATGTATTTGCTAAATGAATTGCAACAGAGAGTAAATTGGAACTTTTTGTGATTGTAGAAAAACACTTTGAGTGGAAGTATTTGTATAGTTGTATGCATAGATTTTGTAAATTTATCAATATAATTGATACACTTGAATAGGTAAATATTTAGTGTCCGAAAATACAAATAAGTTACTTTTTTTTTTGCTTTCCAAATATTAATTTTATTATACTATTTATATAAAGAGAAGAAAATTGATTATATTCATGCTTTTTTAGTATTGAATTATCAATTATAATTAAAAATAAAGCAAATAAAGCGTACTGTTTCACAAAAAATAATATATATCTTATAAAAACTACATAAAAAATTAAATTGACTCATATAAATCAATAATATACAACGAAAATAAAAGAGTTTAAAAATATTCTACATATACATAAAAATTTTGCGACTAAAAAAGCTAATAAAAATAAATCAGTCTAATAATCTATCATAGGAATGTTCACTTTGCATAAACTAAAGTTTACTACAGAGCGAGCGATTGGAACCGTCTTGAAAATCCACACCATTGAATATCGGTCATCAACGTGATTAGTACACGACTCAAATAATGTATTTCTGTATCTTATTTGTTCTCTCAGTCAACGGAGCAATATAAACGCGACACAGCTTGCGTTCCTCACACACATGCGATTCTATTTAATTTACAACTAGAATATTTACGGCTGTTTGTCGGGATAAGAAGGAGCTCGGAAGCGCCTGGCCTCGGACTATTTTGATAGGCGTAATATCGACGAGACTTTTAATTTCTCGTCTGTTTTTTTTTCTTTAATTCTTAAATACAAAGGGGTGACTATCAAATAATGGCTGCTCGCGCTTGCGTGCGCTTTCATGCTGTAAATTTTTAGAAAAATCATGTATGAGTTGAAGTTAGTCCATTGTAAATAATATTATCTCGTAAAATAAGTTTCTATCATTTTCACATAAACGTTAATATTACTTTTAATTGTATTTTAAATAGTAATATAGTGTATATGTAGTTATAAGTAAATACCTGATATAATTTGATTGAAAAGTGCTATATATTGTTGAGAAAGTAGTAATTTTGATTTTAGTTTAATAAAAAGTGCTGTTAGAAAATGGTACGTCATATACAATAATAAAAATTATGTAATAAATAAATCATTACAACGTTTGTTAAAAAAAACTAGAATTTAGTACTATTTTTACAAACGTTTTTAATCTTTTTAAACTAATCAATCAATTCAGTTTAAAATTTACAAATATAATACTTATTGTATTGAAGTTTTTGTTAATACCGAAATATTGATTCATTACATGATTTCACAAGAATTTATAGCAGAATATATTTGCGATACAGGATTATAAGACAAGGGGTACAATCCTGTCGGATATCGCGATAGTTAAAATTAGGTGGATCTTCTTAAAATAGAAGATCGCCTTGAATACACAGACATACAGTAGTGAGGAAAGATTGACGCATCGATGGTTAGGTATTTAGAAAATTTAGCAGTTATATATATAAATATATATAGACTTGACACGGCTGAACGACAATGAATCAACCATCGGACGGAAACTTGATTAACGTCCTGCTCAACCATAGTCAACGCTGAGCGTGCTCAATCCCTTTTTCTTGATAGCCTCAGCAACAGCACGATCCAGAAAGTCTTGCTGATGATCACTATCATAGGCATCGTCCAGCCAATCACCTGTTTTGTACATAAATTAGGAATAGATTTTATTTTTACACTCAAAAATATTTTTTGTAAATAAATAAATGCATGAACTACCTTCGCCACTGGTGTTGGCTGTTTCTGCCTCAGTTGACAATGGAGCTTCCGTAGCTGTAGCTGTTACTGATGCTTCAGAGCTATTGGAATTTTCAGGAACATTAGATACTCTCTCATCAATGAGAGAGGGCGATTGATTGAAGTCCAATAAACTGACTAGGCCATGATTACGTATGGCCATTGTAACAGCTGTATCTTCCATTTGGTTACCTCGGAAAAGACGATACCAAGGATCTTCAAATGGATACGAAATAGGTGGAGACATTATGTAATTTTCAAGTACTCGATTTATTGTGTTGTCCACAAAGCTTTTTGCCACTTGACACGCCTGCCAGCCTAGCAATTTCTCCCTTGCAAGTCTGTCCAGCTCTCCCTCATCCACTGTTTCTTCTGGATTTGTTGCTAGTGGTGCTTCCTAAAATAATATTATTCTTCTTATTGCGTTGCACTATAAATATTTTTTATCAATTAAAATTTCAGAAATTAAGTAAATTTTTAATTTATATCAATTACCATAAAAGTATTAAATAAAAAACCACTTTGAAAAAAAAACCATCATTCTTATCTTGACACTCAGCAGTTTGTTTACATTGTAGCAGAAAGTTAGGTTAATTGATTATGACAACAATCATGTCCCTTATTACCATACCCCTCTTACAAATGTACTAAAAGTACAATTCACATAACTAATGATCAGAAACAATACTCATTTCCACATTTTTAATGCAAAACATCAACCTTTTCTGTCAAAACAACTCTATTATCATGTTCGTTTACAAACTGACGGTAATTAGTTTTTCTAATTACCCATCCAAAAAATGCTCCAAAACAATCTCCACCCATCTGCCACATCCTGATCCGTCTTATCATTACATTATCGACCCCAGAAACTCTTAAAATCTCCATAAAGACCAGAAAATCATTCAAACAAAGGGTGACAAAGGCTCAATAAACACTGCAATACTCACACTTGGCTGGCTGCTCTCGCTGGCACTGCCATCCTGTTGTTCGCTACTCGCAGCTGCCAAGACGCGTTGTTTCTTCGCTGGACCAGGCTTTTCGTGCTCGTCGGTATCCGACTCCTCAGCGTCCGTCGCCATCTCGTCGATTTTTCTCCTTTCTCTCCACTCCTTTAAATCCTTCTCCCTCTTCGCAACGACGCAGAACAGTGAGTCTCCTCTGCGGATCGATTACTGCATCGTCGTCGTCCTCTTCCGCCTCTTCCTCCGCACAAAATTCAATTCCAAACGCCGTTATCTTCGAATCATCCCGTACCCTCAGACGTACCCGACGTGCGTTAACACACGGGCCGACATCGATGCAGCAGCAGTAGTAGCAGTAGCAATAACGGCGACGACGTCCGGGACATTCGCACGCGCGCTCCGCTCTCTGCTGATGCAAGATGGCGATTGGTGCGAGCGAGTGAATACCGCAGCAGTGCGCGCGCGCGAGTGCGAGAGGCAATAAAACGCGCGCCTCTCTCTCTCTCTCTCTCTCTCTCTTTGCTTCTATACCGTACAATCAATCGCCCACGCCTGCGACTGATGCCCTTGGTTGTTGCCTCCGTCGTAGAAGTGTCATTTTCCTTCACGGATGTACTTAGTATTTTATTATAGGAAATGTACAAATTTCTTCGACGCGAAATGTCGTGACAGGTGTCCGCACACGCGCGCTCTATACTACTGTTACGCTCTCGCGGGGGTGGGGGGAGGCTGTTGATTTCTATTTGAGAGAGAGAGAGAGAGAGAGAGAGAGAGAGGAATGTTTAAATCGTACCTATACGTATACGCGCGCGCGCGTGTGTGGGTGAAACAGAAAGATATATAGGTATATATAGGAGCGAGGAAAATGAATGGATTATACTATATTGTGGCGGTTTTACACATACTGCAGCACCGCGCGCCATGTGTTTAACTGCATACAAAGCGCTCCGAAATTACCCGCGTGGGAGGAAGCGGCCAATTTTGGAGTTTAGATTATATAGGAGCGCGTGTGGAGAGATTGCATATAATAGGTATATACTTATATGGAGTCATGGAGGATTGGATTTATAGGGTTAAAGTGTTGAGGATTGTCGAGTGGGATGAGTGAAATTCTGAATAGGTACGAAATTTATCTTAATTGGTCAAATTTTGAATGTTCAAGTAAGTTTTATATAATTAAAAATGTGAAAAGAAAATGAATAAATTACATAAATGTCATTTCATGCGTATTTCATGCAAATTTTAAATTTCCGAGCAACAATTTGGAGTAAAAATGAATTCTGCCTTGTATCCAGTCGCATTTTTTTTTACCAGCAATCGTTTACAATCTGACACTAAGAAAACAATACTCATCCGTACATAAAACTAAAAAACATCATCACATATACTACTACACCCCGCTGTGTAAATATTTATATATCCCATTCGCGCTAAAATTTCACGCACAACTCACAGCAAGGACTATACCATATAATAGCTATATGTCTCTAATAGAAACACACAAAACTCCTTTCCCTTTTACGCGGTCGTACTCTCAAATTACTCATATACGGCTACCTATATATAATAGTAATATAATCTACCCGCACTTTCACGATAAAGTATACATAAGTTAATCCGCACCACCCGCGTGCCAGTGTAAACCGTGCATTATTTAAAATCCCTTCTCGTATTGCTGCGTTCTTGCGTGTATACGTATGTGTGTGCTGGACTGGAGCGAGCGACTATAGATACATATACACAAACATAATCGTGCGCGCAAGTAAGAGCCGCAGCTGCCGCAGCGAAGCAGGCAGGCAAGCAGGCAGGCAGGTCAGCCACAGAGTAAGAGAGAAAGAGAGAGAGCGAAAAAGCAGTAAGCTCAGACCGTCCGCGTTTTTTGACGTTTACTCTCCATCGTTGCGGAGAGCCACACACGCATGATATACATTACACGTAACGGGGATCACAATAAGCGGCGTTGTTTAAAGAAAGTTTAAAATAAGAGATAAAGAGAATTCGTCATCCGTGAGCTTTGGTTCCCTTGTCGTGATATGGCAGTGTGTAGCAGCTACATCAGGAGTCTGTTCCCGACGATCGACGACGAGCTGTACCAATATGTGGAAGGTGGGTTTTAACCTCAAATGTGTATATATATACGTATACGTGCAGACTATGCGGTGTGGGCAGCAGAAACTAGTGCGAATTGCGCGCGCGCGCTCCAGTTTATACTTAGTGCGGGGACCAGTTTTTTTTCGGTGATTTAATTTTTGCGAGTGATCGAGGTGTAACGATGGTGGCTGGGAGTGGTAACGAGAATGGTGCTGTGTCAGCTGAGTGCAAAGCAGATTTTTGGTTGCCGAGCGATCGTGATTACGTGTGCGATTATTGTCAATCTGTTGGGGTACTTATAAACACCTTGCATTTTTTTTTACATTTTCGAGGGGCACTCGGTGTTTTTTTTTATTTGCAATGTGATTGAAACTTGTTTGCGTTTATAGCAATGATGAAATTTACGACGAAATTGTCGCAAAAGTGATCGAGTGATTTTTACAAAAACTTGTTTTACTGCTTCAGGTATACTTGACAGTTCCAAGGACGACTTTGAGGATGCAGACGAGGTTTATGAAGCGATTGGTGAGGTTCTGCACGAGGTAGAGGAAAAGTCAGAAAACGAGGTTAGGTTAGTAAATTTTGCAGCGTTCACCGCTCATTACTTATGGCATTATTAATTTATGAAGTCATTCTAAGCTAAAGACCAGACTGTTACATTGATATTGATCTTGATCATTATTGTTGTTACGCAGGCAAATATGCAGGAAATTACTGGATATGTTGAAGGGTGGCACCAACGGCAAAGTAGAGAGGCGGAGAAATGTATTAAACAAAGTATTGAATGCACCTATTCACATGGGATCGTTGGTCTCGAATGTGGATGACCAGATAGATGATATAAAAAGTATATGGGTCTCAACGCGAGATGATGTTACAGTGAGTAAATCAACAAGAAATTTTACTTTTAACATAGTTTTACAAAATCTTCATTTTCAATAATGGGATATTTGCTTTAATACTATTAAATAATACATTTTTTTTTATTGAACTCATGTTTAAACTTACTATGTTTTACTTTTACAGAAAGTAGATGCAAAAAAATTAGAAAAGGCAGAAGCCAAGTTAAAGCAGAAACAAGAAAATCGCAGTGACCCCAGCTCTGGCAAGAACAATAATGCCTTGCCACAGTTAGAAACTGCCACAGTTAGTCAAGTAATAAGTAAAAAGGACAATAGATTGGAAGCAAAGGGTGGTACAAATAAAACAAACGATATTAGAATAGAGAATTTTGATGTAGCATATGGAGACAGAGTTCTCTTGCAAGGTGCTGATTTGACTTTGGCCTTTGGCAGGAGATACGGTTTGGTAGGGCGTAATGGACTCGGTAAAACTACATTACTTAGAATGATATCATGGTAAGATTTATTATTTTCAAGATTTGATTCATAGCTTAGTAACGATAATTAAAATTTTTCTTTAAATTCTATTTTATTAATTAGTTATAGTGTATAAATTATATAAGTGATATTTCAATCACTCGTCTTTGCTAATAATCCAAATTTTCCTTTTTTACAAGTACAATCATACTTTTCTTTGAATTTCCATAAAAACGCAAAACTATTTTTCCTTGAAACGTTTATTTCAAAATCTTAGAAACGTGAATTTAAAAAAAAAGAACAGTTTTCACTTTATGAGTGGACAAACCCGTCACTAAACTCAATGCTCTAACAGCATTCCGGCTAACTTTTTAAAGCAATTTAAAAAAAGTTCTAGTAGCTTTGTAGCTTCCTCAGAAAAAAATTAATTATCAATTCAATAACTTGCCGTTATCGCTCGGTAAAGTTAACATTAAACATACCATACTTACCATCTTCTTTCATTTTTCTTTTAGCAAACATTTACAAATCCCTTCGCACGTAAGGGTACTGCACGTGGAGCAGGAAGTCGCCGGTGACGAAACTTCCGCCCTCGAGTCAGTACTACAATCGGACCAGGAACGAAGTGCACTGCTTGCTCGAGAGGCGGAACTACAGGCGGCAATCGAGAAGGAAGGCGGCAAGGCCAACGATGCTCTTGGCGAGGAATTAGGTAAATAAGATTTTTCTCTATGTTTTTTCACAACAGAATATACTTGGTAATTTGACGAGAAAAAATAATTTATGCGTAATTTACATTCTATATTCAAACAGAATCTTCATATTTCCTATGTATGTATCTGAAAATAACGCAAAACATCTATTCAATATGAAATAACGGTATATTGGTTTTGCAATACAAATTCTAAGAGATTTACGTTGTGAATTTTTTTTCCATATTTTTTAGTTATTTTGATTCTAATAAGCATCAAGTCATTTGCATAATTACTTTGGAATCTGTGATAGTATCACCACATATTCACCTTTAGCTTCAAAAACTTCCGAATAAAATTAACCGTTTTGACGTCAACGCCCGCTTAATTCAGAAGATTTTTACTTATGCATTTCACGTATAGTATATAACACTTTATAGCGTTGCACTGTAGACTCAATTCCTGCATATTTACGAAATTGGGACACGGTTGGACAGTGTTGAGAATAAATAATATTGCGTTATTCTTTGATTTCATTAATTCTATTAACTTCGTATACTACATAATAATTATTATTTTATACTGATTTTTCCAGAATAATAGAAAATACCTTTGCTATTGAAACATTTCATTAAAACGGTTAGCTCTTATATATATACTAACAATGAAAAATATTCGCATTACACGGTCACGTAATCGCAACACACGACAGCTCGCCAATTAAAGAAACGATTAAAACACATCATCCAATGAATCTCATGTAATTCAATTTCTTCGCAACTTCGTGCAATATCAAACAACAAAAGAAATGCAATTAAAATTATATTCTATTAAAAATTAATAACCATAGGTGAAATATCATATAATAAATCTCTAACTTCTTGTCTTTGCAGCCAAAATATTCGAGGCGATGCAGATGGCGGAGGTGGAGAAGGCGCCGGCCCGCGCCAGTACAATCCTCTCCGGTCTCGGCTTTTCGGTGGAACGTCAATCCTGGCCAACCAAGGCTTTCTCTGGTGGTTGGCGTATGAGACTCGCCCTGGCACGCGCGTTGTTCTCTCGACCTGATCTACTACTGCTTGACGAGCCGACGAACATGTTGGATATCAAGGCTATACTCTGGCTGGAGAGGTACATGCAGTCCTGGCCGACGACGCTACTCGTCGTATCCCACGACCGTAATTTCCTCGACACCGTGAGTATATGATCTTTTGCTTCTACTTTTTACTAGAGTTTTTGCAATGAAAGAGATGCGTTGAGTGGGATTTTCATGCCATTTTGATTTATATGAGTATATTAATAATATATGAGGGTATATAAATGAATAATTGGTGTGAGTTAATTGAAAATCATTTTACAAAAATAATTTAAATTATGGGTTTAAGAAAATCCATCGACGTTAAGTAGATCGTGCTCGGCTGACCTACATGCTCGTCTTTCTGTAACTCAAACACCGTTAAGTCCATAACATAATTCGATATTATTATCAGCAAAGAAAGTACACGCTAAAGTGACATCATATATAAAGATCCGTTATGTTTTCGAAATTTTCCAATTATCATATAAAAAATTCCACTTCTTACAGGTTCCCACCGACATATTGTACTTGAAAGCACAGAAGATCGAGCACTACCGTGGCAATTATGAGCAGTTTGCAAAAACGAAAAGTGAACGAGAGAGCAATCAACAGCGCGAATACGAAGCGCAGCAGGCTAAACGAGCTCACGTCCAAGAGTTCATCGATCGGTTTCGTTACAATGCTAATCGAGCATCTAGCGTTCAGAGCAAGATTAAAATGCTGGAAAAACTGTAAGTATAAGCGGCTTTTAAAAGTATGTTCCATAGTCTTGAACCAAAGCGTCTAAACGATCTCTTTTCCACTCGTGTAGGCCAGAGCTGAAGCCTATGGAGAAAGAGAGCGAGGTGACTTTACGTTTCCCAGAAGTCGAGGCTCTCAACCCTCCTATTCTTCAGATCAACGAGGTATCGTTCCGCTACCCCAACAGTACCGAAAATGTACTCACCAATGTCTGCCTGAGCGCCACCCTGCAGTCGCGCATCTGCATCGTGGGTGAGAACGGAGCAGGTAAGACGACCTTACTAAAGATCGTCACGGGCTCGCTCAACGCGAGCAGCGGCACCGTACACACACATCGCAACCTGAAATTCGGCTACTTCAGCCAGCATCACGTGGACCAACTCGATCTCAGGGTCTGTCCTGTCGAGCTATTGCAAAACCATTTTCCGGGTAAGACTGTCGTGAAATGTGCAATTAGTGTTTAGGGGAAAAGTTAAGGCTCGAAAGCTAAAAGTGTTGGAAACTTTTTATGGCTTTGTTTGAAAATTTACAGAGTTTTATTTTGTAGAGAATGTAACTACTTCTGTTTTATATCACCTACCAATTTGATTTTTTTATTAATGTCTTTGTTACTTTTTATCGTCAAAGTTATATTTGATCGCCTTGTTAGTCTCATTCATAAAGTTTTATTATTGTTACTGTTTCTTAGTTTAAACGATCAAAGTTTTGCTTTATTAACTACAACTTTTATGTAACTTTGAATATCTATTCAAACTTTATTACTTTGTATATCAATCGATAAATCAATTATAAGTATTTTTGTACATTGAATTAAGTAATAATTTTAGGAATTCAAATAATTTTATAAGTCTATATTATTGAATAGGCAAACCTATTGAGGAATACCGAAGGATGTTGGGAAGTTTTGGTATTAGCGGCGATTTGGCACTGCAAACTATTCATTCGTTATCGGGAGGACAAAAGTCGAGAGTTGCCTTTGCACTGATGTGTGCTGCCATGCCTAATTTCTTAGTGCTCGATGAGCCTACGAATCATCTTGACATTGAATCAATTGAAGCTCTTGGTAAAGCTATCAACGCTTGTCAAGTAAGTCCATTTTATTTTTAATCTGGATTCGTTGATTCTACAAATCGCTTTGTTGAATAAGGAAAGAAAATATTTAATGCTTGTACTGACTGAAGTTTTGTATTTGATGTAATATAATTTAAGAAAATGAAAAAAAATCAGTTTATGATAGTCCAGAATATTTATATTCATTTGAAACATAATATTGGCATCATGAGATTTAATTAATAAATGTTTGTTTTTAGGCTGGCGTTATTTTGGTTTCTCACGACGAAAGACTCATTCGTATGGTTTGTCAGGAACTGTGGGTGTGTGGTGGAGGCTCTGTCAACTGCATAGAAGGAGGTTTTGATGAATACCGCCAAATTATTGAGAAAGAGCTCGAGGCGTGAGCGTCACTCGTACTTCTTTCTTAACGCATTCGTTTATGTACGTTTAATTTAATAAAAACGATGATTACTATGTTGTTTAGTGTTTTTAACTTTGTTTTTAATAGTCTCCTTTTTTTTAAAATACGTTAATACTATATTTTCAACAATATTACAAGTTAATTGTTTATGCACATACATTTATGTGTATTCGTCAGTATTAGTTTTTCAGTTTTGTACGCGCGTATAGGACCTACGATAAATGATTATATCGTACCATCATATAACGGCCTAAGCACTGCTAGGTATTTGCAGCATCAGAAAAAAGATTGCATCTATGCGTGTAATTGAAAGGCAATTTCATTTTAAATTCTTACTAATAATATTTTATAAAAAAAAAATACAAAGAATGTTTTTTAAGACAACTACTCTTTAATCGTTTTCATAAATATTTAAAAAGCAAGATATTATCTTAATTCTCAATAGAAACCAATGCAATAATTTTATTATTATAAGCAATAATTAAATTTGGCAACTTTTTATTACAATAATTTCATTTGCCAGAGACTAAATTTTAGCCAAACTTTCCATAGGAAAAATCTTTTTTCCAACACTGTCAATATTTTCTTGACGCTAATATTTATCAGCGGCGTTAGAATAGTAATTCATGCAATACTATTTTCGTTTACAGTTCGACAAAATTTTTTAATTAAAAAAGTGTTTTTCTGACGCCGTTGATGATGTATGATAAGTGTGGAAGGAAAAAGGAAATTATATGTTAAATTACTTATATCCTTTATGGCGCTAATATAGAAACTGTAAATCTGGCTTCTATCACAATTCTGATATCGCATCTGTTTGAGAAATAAAACCCGTCCGCTTCATAACACTTTATAAATGAATGCGTGTAAAAGTATTTGCTTGATCTAACAATTCTGATGGAGATATATTTTTCCAGTACAACCTATCAATAAAGGTAGAATCGTCATAGTACGTTAAAATTGTGATGATCTTGTAAGTTTACTTTGTACTGATAAAACCGTTTAAAATTAATTTTCCATTTAACAGCATTTAATATAGTTAATGTAGCACATAAGTTAAGTTAAAATTAAGCAAAATAGTAAAGCAATTTGGATTAGTTTGGATAAAACTCAAATATTTTTATTCTGTGATATGTAATATTTACATTTTTACTATACACACATGTTAAAGGCGCAAATAAAAAAGAACTTAGGTATTAATAAAAATGAAGATTATCACAATTTATTTCTTCGATAGATTAACATCTTTAATTATATTAGCTCAATTTTCATCAGCGATCATCTGAAAGTAAGCTACCAAAATATTTTACGATATTTCCTCAAATTAGCTTTTGAACTAACTCCATTTAAAACATATAGTACTTACAATTTTTACAAGATAAAATATTTTGGCAACTTGAGAGACTTTCGGAAAATCGCATTGCAGTAAACATGTCATACGATTGCCCTTTAATAGAGTCCACCTATTTTTCAAAAATTTGTGATTGCACTGCAATCTTATATTTTAACTTCTAGTATAGTATTAGTATTTAGGAGAAGTATTGTATAAAATTAATATAAAAAATTATTTAGAATACATTTGTCGATTAACGTTTTGCACGTAATAAATCAAGAATTTAAAATTAGCATTTTTAAAATGCACAAGTTAATTTGATGTTTTGTTAAATAAAAGCTACGTTCGATGCAGTTAGATAAACAAAGCAAACTTTGAAAAATCAGGTGACTCACAATTCTATTATAGACGATTTAGTAACTTGCAATTTCTATGCTTGTCGAAAATCGTTGACTAATTATTATCCCGGCTAGTAAAGACCAGGTACAATTTTTTCTTCGTGTTATTATAGCATACACGTTACAATTTTTTTCCGTTTCTCAGCTGAATTTCGATATTGTAGCCATACATCATTCAAAGTTTCACCGAACGGTCATCCAACTTTTGTCTGATTTGGATCTGGTTTTGTTTGTGAAGAGAAAAGTTGAGTAGAAATAGTTTCCATAAATGTATACATAACAACGAATTTAAATATACTATAATTTATTATGCTTTCTCAACAGTAAATGACGAATAAAAATCTGAAAATCTATCTTTACGTTTAATCAGCAATTCATTACTTTCTTACTATCTTCTTAAATGTATTTATAAAAATTGCTAATAACATAATATAATCTAGAATATAGACCAATACATTAAGATATGGCTTTCATTTAAAGTCTAAAGTAATTGCAGTTAAAATTTTAATTAACAAGTTTACTCCTAACCTTTTCAACACTTTTTAAATATTAGCATTTCGGGCTTGGTTAAAACACTTTACTTAGAAATCTCATTATTAAATTTTTAGTTTTTTCTTTAAATTCTTTTTAAGGAACTACGATATCCGCTCGAACGAACAAAAAAAAATTTAAAAGACGAGAGTATTAAACATCTTTTAAATTCTTCTCTACTATTCGTCTATATAATAAAAAAGTAAATAGCTGCAGCTTTATTGCTTGAATACCAGTTGATACCTCAACGTTAAAACTCTTGCTCTTCACAAACAAAACCAAACACCCAAACAGGGCAAAATTGTCGACTGGCTCCTCGCTCCCGAAACCTCAAAAGAAGAACAAGAAGAGGGGGAGAAGAATGATAAAAGAACTTTCTCTACTGGGTTCGCTAGATTTCGAGGGCTGCGATGTCCTCTCAATAACGGTTGTGCGAAGGGGCACTTTGGAGCTCGCATATATATATATATATATATAGACGCGCATCACGCAGACACCCACGTTTTACATATACATAATATAATCTTCTCCTCTCGCTCTCTCTCTATCTATCTCGCATCCGTACACGCGTAGATACACACATATACACCGCAGAAAGTGTTCTTCTCACTCCACTTTTTTCATCTCTCTCTCTATATATATGCCATCAAACTATGTATATAATAATAATAATAATAATAATAATAATAATAATAATAATAATATAATGCGCTACTCTCATCTGTTAAACAAAAAAAAAACACTGCATTATCGCTCCTTTCATCATCATCATCATCACATATATAATATTATTATTTCTCATAAATAAGGCGAGGGAAGATCGTCCGGATGGCGCGGCTCTCCCCGACACGAACGAAGAAGAAAGCACAGACAGGAGCGCAGCCGTCCTTAGCAAGCGGCGTTCTGCTGGGGCGACGATGACGATGACTGCCACTGAGCTGCCCCCGCCATCGACGACGACTGCTGGGGCGGCGGTGGGGGATGCTGTCTCGTTACCGTACTGCTCACCGAGCGCAGAGGCGGTGCCGGTGCCTGTTGCTTAGCCGCTGCAACTTGTCAAAGAAAGAAGGATTGCGTGGTTTAGATTTCTCCTTTTTTTATTACCCTTGTCTTATACAGTTTTACATACACGCTACCTGTAGGTAGGTGTATCTTTTTTTCTGTTCTATGTATACATACACATGCGAAAGATGCTGCTCCATGCCCAAAAAGAGAGAAGGAGAGAGAGAGAGAAAGACACAGATCGGTCTGAACGGTGATGAGGACTTCATTCGCATAATTTTACATATACAGAGAGATGTACGCATGACAGAGCCGTTTTTTTCTCATGTAAAAAAGCCGTGTGTTATGTGTATGTTTGTGTGTACGTGCGTATCTGTTCCTTTGAGATCAGAGTAGAGTAGCCAGATTCCGTTGTTATTCAATGTATGGTGTATATATTAATTTTAATTTAATAACATTTATTTTTTCAGCTATACTGAGAGAAATGATATAATAAAAATTACTATAATACATAGTAACGCTGTGACATACTTGAAAAGTCAAAAAAATTACTATATTTTATACTAAAAATTGCTATGAACATAATAAAAATTGGCATATACATAGAAATTTTTACTATAAAATATAGTAATTTTTTTAATTTTTCAAGTATGTCACAGTGTTACTATGCATTATAGTAATTTTTATTATATCATTTCTCTCAGTGTACTATTCGGTTCTTAATGTATTCTTGCCAGAGAAACAAAGACAGCATCAGACGGTTGAGAATCATCGCTTTGTAATATGTATATTTTTAGCGCGCGCGTAATCATACGTGAAAAGGATGAACTTGAATGAAAAATTTTGCTTTAGTCAGTGATACAAAATATCGAAAGCATATGCATGGAATTCGTATATGTAAATACTTCTTTCAGTCTTCGTTTTCTGGC
Source organism: Torymus texanus (assembly GCA_036873485.1). Classification (NCBI taxonomy): domain Eukaryota; kingdom Metazoa; phylum Arthropoda; class Insecta; order Hymenoptera; family Torymidae; genus Torymus; species Torymus texanus. The sequence continues at coordinate 4,851,241 of JAYJLV010000056.1, forward strand.
TTGAATAAATCAGTAACCTACTAAGAAAATAACTACAAGCTGTTTTATATAGAAAGAGAACATATGTACAGGCATTGGTTACATGCAGATAATGACTACAGTGTTAGAATAGTTATGTTTTTAATATTTACACCTTTATTAGGCCAATAATTTTCTAATAGTAAATAAATAGAAGTGCATCCAAGTTGTCCCAGTAGCAGTGTTGAAATTAGTTGTGCTGAATTTAGTCACATGAATCGATGAAAATAATACATTTGATTATTATAACATAATGTTTGAAGACTTCAAAAGCCTTATTTTAAACGCTTATGACTCATTCATACTTGATTTTAATTAGTCACTATTAGATGTCAAGTATTTTTTAAACTGGGCTTATTTAAAATAAACAAGTAATAGTTTGATAGGAGCTATCTAAAGTTTATGTACCTAATTACACATGTACATTCATGTGTATTACACTAAATAACTGATACTACTAACATCGATAAACTCATTCAATATACATCAGTGATACTGATTAAACTTTAATTAACAAAGAGATATTAAGCCTTTAATAGTTTAAATAACTTTAAATAAGCAAATTGCATGCTTAAGTAATTTAAATGAAAAAATTTAACAAAATTAAAATAAAATAACAATATAAACTAAGATGATTTTTGTTTTTCATAACAAAAATTTATAGGCGTTGTGCACCCCAAATAAACAAGAATTCTCATATCATGTTATATGATTTTTAAGTATTGTAATTAAATAGTTTATATTAATGATTTATAATACTCAAAGTACAGTATTTAAATATATATTTAGATTGTTAACTTTGCTGCATATTTATATGTGCTACTAATTATATAGTAGAAAGGTTTATACATATTTACATGTGAGAAAATATAGAAAGCTTTGGTAAATTGGCAAATTAAGTTCAAGTGAACAATGAGCCTAATGGTGCAAATTCGTCTAATGTTAACTAGGAATGTTTGCTCTAAATACCAGTTTTATGAAATTGTAACATCAAAATTTATTACAAAAATATCCAATATCATTTTATTATTGTTTATAATCTTTGCACATTTTTCTGTCATACTAATCAATAGAATAAAGTCAAATAGTAAATACCATACTTTTATAATAGTATAAATCTTATTAAAATTAAGATGAATTTGAATAAAATAAAGGATGTAGTCACTATTAAACTATCTCACGCAATGTATGCAAATATATTTACACATTTACTGCGATAAGAGATTTGTCAATTTATCTTAATGCAGCTACATGCATTTTAATATAAATTATGTCAAATGAATTATGAGTTTTATTTGGGAATGTATTGTAATTATCCAGACATATTTGGCCCTTTAAATAACAATTTCACATGCACAAAGAGTTTTTAAAAGACATTATTTAACGTGGGAATCGTAGTCGGTTTTGCCGCGAACAAATCGCCACCTAGAAGATTGAACCACTGATTTCTACACATTTTAATTTCAATAAACAAAAAATATCGTTCAATAACGACATAAAATGAAGTGTATCATGAATTCTTATCACAGTAAAGTGCAAAACCATATTTAAAAATGCATGCTGTATAAACATTTCATAAAAATTTTAATATCTCAATGTACATGACTGATTCCTGCAGCCAGCTCAAGGAGCACAACACCTTACATTAGTACATTCCCAAAACCATATCATCATCCCTTAAATAAGAGAAAGTATACACAAAAAGTCTCGTGTGAAATTCATAAGGTCATTGTAAGTACATAAAAAATAATTTAATTTTAAACTTAATCAAAACTACATAAATTTTTTGTTTTAATTCTAGTTTTAATCATTTCAATAGCCTTACGTAACGATTAAATATTATTATTTCAATATTTAGCTACCTATAAAGTTACTGTTTGCAACAGCATATCTTTTTTTATCTAAATAAAACTGCATTTATCTACTTTTTTCTATCACATTTTTCTTACGTTGACCTACTATGTACATTTTTTCTTTAAGAAGGTTACCATCTCGACAATCGGCATATGAATTTCACACGAACTTTTTCTCACCGAGAGGTAAAGAAATAAAAGTAATCAAAGACCAAGAGAAAAAAGACCAAAAAGAAAGAGAAAAAGAAAGACAGGTGAAAGGCTTGTCAATGAATCAGACGTCGAAGACGGAGGACTGTCTCCTCAAAGCGAATTGCAAGAGAGCGCCGTAACCCTTGGCTGGCTGGGCTGGCTCACCGGTTTTGCTGTTGTAGACCTTGGGCACGCGCCGGAAGGGATCGGGCGGCGGGAACATCGCTATCGAGTGGAACATGTCGGCGAAACGCGACTCGAACTCCGCGTGCCCAGGGCCCATGCCGTACATGACCGTGGGTATCTGGCCATTGCGCTGCTGCAGCGATTGGCCGCGAGTAGGTGGCGTCGGGGGTGGCGGTACCGGGGGTGCCGTCCTTGACGTGGCTGCCGCAGCCGCTGCTGCTGACGTAGCAGCGGCCAGCGACGAGACCGAGGAGGTCGAGCGATGGGGTAGAGGTGGCGGGGGAGGTGGCATCGACGGTGCCCGACACGGCGGAGGTGGTGGCGCGGTCCTCGTTATTGGTGCCCCGTTGCTCGTTGTGTTACCGCTGGGTCCCCGAGACGTTGGGGGCGACGGTGGCCGGTGCACGGGCGGCCTCAGAATCCGATTCGTCATCGGCCTGTGCTGGGGCTCGTTCAGACAGTCCTGTGACTGGTGCAGAGAGGATGGCGTCGGAGCCAGCACCGGTGGCGACCGTGGTAGCCGCATACTCTGTGCTCTATAATTGATCAGAATTATTTTAGTATACAAAAAACAATAATCTTTTACTTTAAGTATTGTTATATCCTTGAATTTTAAACGAGTGCTGAAATGCCTAAAAGATAACATAATGATTAGAAGAAATGAGTCTGAAGTTTGCAACATTGGAATGTAACGAAATAAAGAAAAATTTAATTTTACTTCAAAGTTATATCGATTAATTTTAATTTCGCCTGAAGATTGTGTGTATTATAGTATAAAATAACTTTATGACGGAGGTTTAGATAAAATTTTTTACTGTCTAGTAACTTTAATTAATTGTAAAAAATTATTTCGTTGCATTCTAACGATGCAAACTTCAGACCTATTAGAAGAAATTATCATTTCTTTTCTCATCATGATAACTGTTGAGTTTTTTAAATAAATTTTAATTTAATGATATGATTGTTAAAACAATTGATAAATTAGTTCTTGTTATTTTGAAAGAACATTCTGATTTAATTAAGTTTTTATCATTTCCAATTTAATAGATCAGCTTAAATGATAATTAGGAAATACACCTATTACTTAATTAACTGAAATTACATTTTTAATGGATTACATGATACATTCTCTTTGCTCCTTTTAAAAGCAGATTAAAAATGTTATTTTGTACCCTGTAAAACTAATTTTCATCTATTAACTGAATTTCACATTAAAACAGTTTAATGACAAATTGTATTTCACTGATTGAAGTGCACCTAAATTATCAATTCATAGATATTATTCCAAGCCAGCTGTAACTATCTTATCTATGACTGTAGATTTGATTGATAAAAAATCATTTTTAAGAACAGTAAATATGACAAAATAATTGATTGCCATTATCCGTCCTTTTTTAATTTTACTTTACTCAAAAACTGTAATAAGATTAAATAGCAAAATTTATTCTCAACCAAAAATAGTATTTAAAATAAAAACAGCGTCATGTAGAAATGTTGATGGAGCTTGTTCTTAAGAAAATTAATCGTAATGATTCATTCCAATACTTATAAAGATATCTTTAAATATTTACCTGGACACTGAATTGCCTGTCGACAGATTAAGTTTCTTAGGTGGCGGTGAGGGTTTCTGCTGTGCAGCACTGGAAGACATGTTTGGTGGCTTTGGTGCCAACGTGGGTTTACCAAAGGAGGTCCTTGGCGTCTCTGCATTCTGATTTGAATTCACAGACTCCTGGCTACCAGGTGAGAATAGCTGTGGTTTTTGTGCCGCTGGTGGTGGTACCGGCGGTGGTCCCCTTTTTACACTTGTCAGAGTACCAGAGCCCAGATTTGCAGTAGGTCCATTGCCATTATCCCTTTCGGTCAAATTGCTCCTCATACCAATAGGCTTCAGCTTAGGCATACCACCAGCGAAAAGACCGCCCAGTCCCATAGGGTTTCCATTGTTAATACTGTTTCCCACGCTTGTATTCAAAGCAGGTGCCTTAGTGTTGGCATTGGGCGAAGGTCCACCTGAAGCCTCTCCTCGCACCTTTCCTGTATCAGCCACAACATCATTGTAACAACATTGGTATTTTGCCAATGGACACATACAAGGCGCGCACAGTTACTCACCGGATATGGCAGGGGCGCTCTTGTCTACGGTGACGGTCTTCTTGAGAGGTTTACCAGCCCGGATGGACTGGAGTAGGGCACCTCGGCCCTGTTCCCCTGAGCCTCCGCTGAGGTTGAACGCTGGCGCAGGCGGAGGCGGCGGTGGCGCTGGCATGGTTCACACCTCGCACACCACACTTGAAACAAACATCGCACATCATTAACCATCATATCGTGTCACCACGAAGACGATGTTCTTTCCAAGGTGACCATTGTCATCCTTCTTCGTCTCGCTCTCTCACTTTCTTTCTCTCGCGGTGAGACATCTCGCTCACTACGAATGACTCACGTATACCTACCTACTTACGCGACTCACTAAACATTCATGCATATGGGCAGTGCGTACAGTACGCGCGTGAATCTCAACCGACATCCCGTGCGATAGTTTTTATTGTACGCGAGCGCGCGATAAACCCGCGCGTAAGCGTACGTTGCGATACGGACATATTTAGCTTGTACTCGGACGGTGACAAAAGTCAAGAGAGAGAGAGAGAGATAGAGAAAGAGAGAGCGAGAGGCGTAAGTATATACAGGAGAGGGACGTGTATAAAAAAGGCCTTGAGGGAGTCCACGCGCGCTCTCGCCATCGGAGGGACCCCCCACCGGACGAAATTAGGTTAAGGCATTCGACCAAGTCCATCTTCCTCTCGACTAAACCCTCATAAGCACACACACACACACACACAAACAAACATAGCCGTAGTATACGACGTTCTTATGTATTTACCTCCTGCAGCCACTTTTCTTCACTCCTCTCCTGCTGGTCGATCACCAGCAGCACCTCTCACCTCTATAATACCTCAACCTCAGGCGTTGATACAACCTAGACTCTCTGCTGCTGCTCTCTTACCGCGCGCACACACATACATCTGCAAAGAGTATAAGACAGAGATAGAGAGAGAGAGACCGCACAGACGACCTGGCGGCCCGTTCACATCTTCGCGAGTATAGGTATAGGATAAGGGAGAAAGCTACGCTCTGCGTCGACGTCCTCGTCGTCACCTCCTCTCCTTCTTCTACACTACACGAAATCACGACGGTATATATACAATCGTCGTCAGCTTATGTACACTTGTGTATGTATATATTATCTTCTCTTCGGCATGGGCGTATAAGAGGAAGAGAGATAGATGGTGGTATATATAGAGTGTGTCGAATATATATATATATATATGTGCTACTGCCTGCTGTTGCTGGTGCGTGCGCTCGCGGCGAACACACACGACGTCGCGCGGCGGTGCACTGAGCTGAGCCGAGCCGAGCTGCTGCTGCTGCTGCTCGCGCGCTCTTTGAGCGCTCCCGCAAAGAGAACGATGGCAAGGAGGTGGGGGCACTGGTGCAGGGACGGATTAATCTACATTGTTTTTTTCCTAAGGTTTCGCGTGCTAGCGCACGGCTTGCTGTATTATATGGATGTGTAGGAGAGATTTTTCGCGATCTATGTTGTGTGTGCTTTAATATATATATATAACTAGATAGGCTTGAATGCCCGGTAAAAAAAGTTTAACTAAAAAAAATAGCTGTAAGTAATAGGTGAAAAATATAACTGTATTGCATGGATTT
>JAYJLV010000056.1:4857306-4868314 GCA_036873485.1 Torymus texanus
AAAATCCACACAAAACAGCTGGAAATCCATGCATTACAGTTATATTTTTCACCTATTACTTACAGCTTTTTTTTTTAACTAAACTTTTTTTACCGGGTGCGAACAAGTTTCGAACGGCCCCATTTTCGGGATCTGCTCGTGTGGTCTATATGCGCGCATGTACCTGACGTGTATATGACACTGTACGCCTACGATTCTGTTGCGGGATATATATATATATATATATATATATATAGCACTGTCGATAAAGGAACCGCTGTTTGCTTTTGTGGAGATCTCTCCCTTTGAAGAGGGCTTTCAACGAATTGTGCCTGTGTTTGGGCTGGTGGACTAAAAATTCTTTTTTTTTTCTTTTGGAACGAGATCTGGTAATATATTTTGTCTTTGACAATGCAATAAAAGCATTTATAATAAATAAATAAACATAATTCAATTTTAAATTTAAATTATACTTAAAATATAATGTTTAATTGAGTACATTGAATAATAATATATATGAAAGCTCACGCGAGTTCCTTGAAAGCTCGTTCAAATGTATCCGTTAACGTTTGATCCTAACCAGACATTGGAATTGAATCATACGTATATATGCAATGATCCGAAAGTTACGTATTCTTTTAATTAGAAGGGATTACCGGCAATTAAAATTCTTTCTCATTTCTCTCGATTGGAGCTTACCTACCTCCTTGCTGTCATTGTCATGGAATTAATTATATTTATTAAGCTGTAAATAGTTACATCAATATAACACAATGAGCACAAGGCGAAATAGCAATATAAGACCTCAAAAAAAAAAAAAAAAAAAAAAAAAACAATACAATGTATTTGATATATGCATGTTGCTATGATAATTTAAATTTCAATGAACTGAATTACTAATTCTTAAACAAAAAGTTCCTGTGTGTTTAACATAATACCAGTCAAAATTTTTGTAGAAGCCCATATGAGACGCTGAAAAACGTATACGCAAATTTTAAATGTCATTGCAAGCATATAATTTGCATTTTTAATCAAAAATATACGTGTCGAATGATTACTTTTAAATCGTAAATACTGGTTCACAAAATAAAATCTGAAATATATTCAATTCCATCTCGGTTATCGTTAACGTATTATTAAATATTTTACACTCAACATCGAATGTTTACACTAAACTTCAAACCGTTGTCGTTTCAAACGGACGTTAAAATCTCACACTCACACTATCTTTCTCTTTCACATAATAGGTATATACATCAACCCTACCCATGACGTCAACAACAACAACAACAACAACCAGGCATTCAAAATAACTACATAAAAATTCATCAACTCCGAAACAATCTTTCCCTATATATAATAGGCAGAGAAACTTTCGTGCATTCTGCGCATCATCCCCACAGTATGCCTTATTTTTGAAACTTCGGTCATCCATATACCTATACATATTGGATATTTTTACGTCACCTATATATACCTATATACTCGCACGCGGGCCTCCCGGTTCCTTATCCGCCACTGGCGCGCTAGGACCATCGCCGAGCGCGTAAGTATATAAAACACGGGGAGCAGAGTGAAAAAAAAAAATTCTCTCTCGGTTCTCAAATTTTGCCTATACGCGCATGACAAAAAAAAAAAAGAAAAGAATTTTCGGCCCATCGCAACGCATAAGATATACTTATATATATACACACACACACTATGGGGCGAGATCGGCTTACGTAAATTAAACTAGGCCACCTGGACGCGAGTGAAAGCTCTTTTTTCTCTCTCTCTCTTCGTCTTTCTGCATTATAGGCGCGCACGTTCGCTTACAAGCTTTCGGATTGTACATAGAGCCGGTATGTACGTGTGTATATATGTATGCGAATGTATAGGTATCCATACGCACGGTGGGCTTTATGTTAATGATAACGTGATTTATCGCGAAAACGGTAGCTAACGGGATTGCTGTGGCCGAATTGTGTGTACGGCTATAAGCGTGCACGTGCGATTGGATGGACGTTATAATAAAAAGGCGGTGAGCAAGGAATTAATTTATCGAGTGCTGAAGTATGTGTATATGTAGAGGCGACGCGTACATACTCCGTTTAATAAAAAAATTGTCCAAGCAAAACAGAATAATTGAAAGGCGAGCCGATAATTCGAATGGTTATGCGCCTGTCAGCTTCGGGTAAGCTTTTTGTGAAGGATATTTGCATTGTAGAGACGCTGTTTGATTGTTGTTATGAGTTTATATATAAAGAGATATATAGATTTGTTTTGAAATACAAAATTTTCCGATGTCGAGCGATAGAGATCGAATCAGATTCTAATAAGGTTTGAATGAAGAAAAATATATGATTTTTATTGTAAATACAATACGACGATGTCAATGCACTAGTACAATGGTTGAGATTTTATATACTTACCTATCAGCTTATTTTTTTGGATCTAGTGAAGATAGCATTCTTTACAAGTATCGCTGTTTCAATATAGTCTCTATATCAGTGGAAAAATATATCCGCAAAATATTTAATGTTCTAATAGATTGTATGAAAGAACGAATGAAAATGATACAAATGGCAACAGTTTAACAGAAAATAAACGTAAAAAGCAACACAAAAATTTACAAAAGACACATAATTTAGAAGATTTATTTATTTTTGTAATGAAATAATTCAGTAATTCGCAAGCACCATAATTTTTTTTATTAAAACCAATATTTTATAATTTATTAATTTCCTACTTTATTATTTTTCTTTTTATGGAGACATTTCGATTCTTTTAAGAAGAAAAAATGGAAAAGCAACCCTACTATAACAAGATTATAGTATTAAAATGTTATTTTTAAAAACATATAAAAATGCTTAAAAATTCGTATCTAAGTTTTTAAATACTTAAATTTGATAGTTAAAAGTGAAACAAATATTTATTGCTTATATCATTATTTAAAGTGATATTGTCATTTAATAATGAAATTGAACTAAATTTACTAGAAAAAACGTTTTAAACGTTTTAAACATTCATTGAAAAAAACCAATATATTAAAAATAGTCATTACGATTTTGAATATTTTATTACTAAATCCTAAATATTCAATTTAAAAATTAATACAAAAGATGATTTTTAAATAAATATTTGATCAATTAAATCATCCATATAAGCTTTCAAATTACTACTTTTTGAAGAAAAAAAACAATTTTTTACATATAAAAATGCATTATAATATGTAATTTTTAAAGATAAAATTATTATCACCCCTCATTAGAGTATATTTCATCTGAATGGATAAACGCAAATCGTTTCGTTTTACTCGATTATTTATTTAAACTGTTTATCAAACCTCAAAAAGCGCAAGTACTTTTAAAAAACAATGATTCGTCTACACGGAAAACACTTTTTTTAAATTGTTTAACCGTCGTCCGCCAACTTCATCTACTCATTTTGCGATTTTCGGAGACTCATTCGCCGGAATACCTCTCTGACAAAAGAAAAATACCATCCCAGATTTTGTTCTCATATGATGTTTATGCGATTTCAGTAACTGAGTTGCCGATACTCGGAGACTCAATAGCCGAGATCACCAGGGAGTGATTCTCATTCGTTTTGGTAAAGGAATATTCTTCTACGGACATAGAATCTTCGAAAGTGTTTTCCGTGTACAATTTAGTCCCAGCGGTTTCTTTTATAGAATTTTGGTGTATGACTATTTCTCCAACGATTAAGTACAGAATCTGGCAAACCGTTGAAAATGGTAAAAGTAAATTGCAAACTTCACCAATATAAAACAAGAAAAGTGTGCAATTCATCGACGGTATTTAATAAGGAGCTAATCGTTAATAGTAATAATAGTAATTATAATAGCTTGTTAATTGTACAAATTTCAGTTAAATAAGGCTAGGTGAGTTTCTTGGCTTTCTGGTAGAGTGTGTCCACAACCTTTCCCATACTGTGTACCGTTTCTAGGGCTATTTCGTATGTCTTGTCTCTTGGTGTATCCTCGAAAACTATTAGAACTCCATCACCTTGATCAAGGACTCCGCGCAGCTTCTTATCCAAAATCATTTGCGATAATTTCTTTTCTACTTGCGAAATCGATAGAGATATGCAAGATGCTATGTGAGCGACCTATATGAACAAAATTATAATTATAAAATAAACATCGCAATCTCAGAAAAACTAGAGTATGAAGTTTGCATAATATTAAAATTAAATTTTACCTGTACGCGAGAATAGGGTTCTACAATTCGGCACAGATTTTGCTCCAACATTGTGTCGTACAGCGAGTCAAGATGAGCACGAACAATTACGTCTTCTTTGAGCTCTTGGTGATACTGCTTTACAGCGATTTCAAAGTCGGCAAGAGAACGGCGATGGCTTGCTTCAGCTACAGCTTTCATTGCATCTAAATCGCGGCCAGCGTATTTCACTGCAAGTTTTCCCGACATGATTGTTTGAACGTCTTCTGGCGAACGGAGCATAATCTTTGAGAGTAACATGTACTTCAATGCTGTCAAAGCTTTAGGACTATCCACGCTATCATAACTGTAATTGAAACATAATTTATTTTAATTTTGAACAATCACCCCTTTATATTGAATTTAAATATATGTTTTTAAAATTATTCTCACCCTTCAAAAGCTTCATAAAAGTAAGAATAGGCAGTCTTGAAGTCTCGTTCATCAGCTGCATGTAGGATACCAGACTGAAGGTCTAGTGCAGCTTGCATTTTGGGTGGACAGTAAATGGCATTTGCTGTAGTTCTAGCACTCGTCAACGCAGCTCTTGCCTTTGCAAGGTTACTCAGAGCATGATAAGTCTTACTTTCAAGGAGTTGCACCTCCACCAATAATTGTTTATCATCTAATTTTTTGAGCTCCTTCAGCAATGCAGAACCAAGCTGAAGTGCTTCTGCAAACATACCAGTGTCAAAGTATAACGCAATCAGTCTTGCCTCCAGGCTCTGCCGCAAAAAGGTACGGCGTTCTTCTTTTGCCCATTCTATACATTCTTTGCATAGTTGAACCTATTTAAGATAATAACAATTAAAATCGATCATTAAATCGTAGTAAAACGTTTTAAGTAATTGTAAGAAAAATTATAATAAGACAAAGAATATTAAGAAAATGCAACAAACTTATTTTATCTTTAGAACTTAAGCAAATAAAGACACTATGACGTCTTTCTTTTATATTTATTTTTTTTTAACTTATGAGTTCATTGCTGGTATAAATAGAATCAGGAAAATAAAACAAACAAATTTTTGGATATCTTTTGAAACTCTCAAAGCAAACATGATTCTAAACAATTTTCAAGATAATACTTAAAGGATTTCATCAATAATTACTAAAAATAAAATAATCTAGTTTTATATATTGATTCTTATTTAGTATATCTTGTAATTATAATAAAAATTTTGAAAATCCAAAATACAAATTGGAGTTAGTCATTTAATATATTCAAATTATGTTAAAAATAAATTTCATATTAATTTATAAGTTTTTGTTTATAACAATTTAGTTATGTCCTACAAAAAAAGAACTGGCACGGCAAAATATGTTGCAATACAAAAATATTTCGTAAACTAACAAAATGTAAAATGAACCTATACTCAAATTCTATCCACAAGTAAAATGAAACAAAAAACACTTTTCCTATCAAACCTAATAAGGACAGCAATCTCACCTGACTTGCTTTGCCACAAAAGCCACCCGAATGAAAATAGCTTCATGACACATAGCCAGTGGTTGGAGGTCAGGCACTCTCTAACCAGTCTCCTCACAAAGACGTTAAAAAATCAGCGACTTACCTCGATACCGATGCCTGCTTCGAGGTCGAGGAAGAAGTCGACTAACGACCTGACGAGCTTCGCAGCCTTCGCCTTGCTGATAAGGCTGAGGAAAGGTCTAGTCGCTTTAATAAGGTCCGCGAGTTCCTTGGCCTTGCCTTCTTTCTTGTAAAGCTCACCAAGCTGGAGGATACCCTGCTCCTTCACTCTTATGCTCTCCTCATCGTCCTCGGCGATCCCGATGTTAGGGTCGCTAACGATCTCGTTGAGGAGGTTGATGCCCTCGCTCCGATTCGTCATCGAGACCGCCTGCGCCCGCTCGAACAACATCGCGCCGGCCATTCTGTCACCCCGAATTTCGCCCAGTCACTCTGTGTTGCGCGTGAGCGCAGAATGAAAGATACTTTGTTTATTTTTGTACTTGGACGCTGGTTTTAGGTTAGAATTAGTTTGCGAACCGTCGCTTTCGAGTCTACAGTCACAATTCTTCACTTTTCTCAAGCTTAAGCTTGTAAAACGTTGAATTTACCGTTTCCTAACCTCAAAACTCGATGGTTCAAGAGGAACAGCGCTGACGAGAACAGACTTCTGCTAACAATCTCACTCACTATACTCACTCCAGCACTCTATGCATCGACACAGCCACTCTTCCACCTTCCAAACGCACTTCTTACCTCTCAAAACACAAAATATGTTAGCACCTCAGCGAAATGCAGCTTCTACCACTTTACCCACTCATCACCTTACAAGCATATACATACACGTCTGTTGGTCTGTCCTCGTCGGCTCTTCTCTCCCTCCCTCTCGCGCGATCTCATTCCCCCTTCGAAAATTATGACCTAGAGTATAAAACGAACCTCTAATTCTTCTTCTTCTCCCCTCTCTCTCTTCGTCTGCGTTCTTTACTACTGCTTTCGCACTCTTCGAAAACTTTCCGCTACGTCTGCAAAAAAAAAGTGTCTGTAAGGGCGGATACCACTATCTACTCTGCAATTCGGGAGTGAGACAAAACTCGAGGTTAGGTCTGTGTACTTTCAGCCTCGATTTCGCCGGGGATGGCGATGAAACGTTCGTATATACGGTAATATGTAGTAGGTATAAGCACCTGTCGTCGTGTATGGTACGGACAAACAACTCTGTGTATATTTCGTAGCTGCGCGGATTTCACTTCTGCGTGATCTTTCGCTTCGTCGTCGCTTCACAGCGATGGCACGAAACTCATGTCATGCCGCGCTACTCCGTGCTGCTGCCGTGAGTCTGTTGCGTTGTTGGCGCTGCTGTCCCGTAGTCCCCGGGATTCGAGAATTCGCGAAATAAACCAGTAAATTGACGCGGCAGGAGTAGACAACAACGATGATGATGTTTGTCGAAAGCGAATAATAATAAAGCTGAAGGAAATTTCGTTGAATATGCAGGCCTACCAACGGCCATACACGTCTCATCAGAATTACCGTTCGTTTTCTTCATTTCAGTATTTCCTTTTGTTATTTTCGTTGTTTATATACCAAATATATGTATACTTGAACGTCGACTGCAAATTTAGCTTCAATTATACGTTGACCGTCACATCACGAAGGATTTAGAACCATTATTGCGAAAATTCATTTCGCGCGTCAATTTCAAACTTTATATCGTTCACCTCGACGCTCATGTCACGATAACAGTCGAGATATATATCAACGCTCGTGAGGTTAACAAAATGACGCGGCGCGTTTGAATGCCAGCATTGGAACTTTGGAACAGCCACTGCCCACTACTACATACGTAGAAGGGGTAAAGAACGTATAGGTATGTAGGTACCTACTTTGTGCATATAGAAAACGCTACTTGCGCCCCGTTGTTATGTATGCATCTATATATATGTGCACGCGGGAGCGCATGCATATACGATTGAACTTATGAATGAAGTAATTTATTCTCGAGCTCGTCGGCATATTCTAATGAATGGGGACCTCGTTAGGGACGTTATCCGACGAAACGAAAATAGTTGACGTAACAAAGGCTCTCTGCGGCATGTATAACTGCGAAGCTTTTTTTTCATCGTTACGGAAAACAATTATTCAATTTTTCCAGGGCGATAACGTAAATCGCGCTGTGGATGCGCAGAGAATAAAGGAGATCTGTGAATTAGTGGATAATGCAGTTTAAGTATATATTATATATGAGTTCGCATGGAAAAATTTTAAACAATTTATATCATTTATGAATATATTATATACGTTTTTTTTAATAAAAATAAATGGGAAAGGAAATGCATAATTAAAATCAAAATAAGCCAGAATATTCAGAGACGTTTTTCGAAACTTTATTTATCACAATAATAGATATACACTTTCTCAAGTAAGTAGTAGACAACTTATCCGCTAATCTTAATGACAGCATTAAAATTGGCTCGCGATTCATTTATTATCTTGTTTTCTTTTTTATCCTTTTTGTTTATGTACAACGCGTAGACGCTCTCTCATCTCCTATCTTGTAAAATCATCGCAACTTCTTTTTTTCTTTTATTTTTCATTATACTTTGTCATATCGGTACTTACAACAACCCGCGGGTAAAATCTGCGAATACAAACAAGTGTGTCCTAAACATCTAAAAAACGGCTAAAATGTATATATAATAATAATAATAATATTAATAGTACGTAATAATAATAGGCGGCGCGCCGAGGCGTTATGTGTGTTTCTTGAGAACGTGTATATATATACATATAACAGTCTCCGTGTGCGTCAGTCGTTGTTCGTGTGTGTTTACATAGATATATAAATATATTAATTCAGTGACATATATATGTTTTTCGATCTGAAATTCATCATCGTGTCTAGGCAAATACATTTCCGCAGAACATCATATCATAACGATGATATACATAATATAGGCTCGTTTGATCGATCGATATCTTTTATAATACACAATTATTTGTTACGTGCAGCCTTGCAATAAAAAAAAACAAATAAACGAGCCAATTAAAAAAGAATACAACAATGCCACCTTCAAACTTCCGACAACATTGACCATCGACACACGCGTGTGTCTTGCCATTGATCTTGACCATTGTAATACACGGATTTATAAATTATACGTGCGCGTACAAGCCTTTCTCACTCACTCACTCTCGCCTACGATCCATCGGCGAGTATATAATCGTATGTTCAAACATCCTCAGTTCATGTATAATTCATGCTCTGTACTTTCTTCCGTGATCGTTACAAACTTTTATATGTCTCTCTCTCTCCTGTTTTTATTTGTAATAAAATGCAAACGACACGCGTATGAACGATATAAGCTGAGATCTTTAAAAAACAAAAATTAAAATCGACGCGCGCTCAAGTATATTATATAAAAAAAGGCCTCGGCAGCGCACACTTTTCTCCGTTAGTACATTGTATATACGATAAAACACAATTTACTCTCTATACACTCATATAAATATCACGCGACATCTTCCTTTCTCTCTTTATTTCACACACGCGTATACACACACATACATATACACTCGCTAAAAAAAACACCAGCAACAAACAACGTAACATGTATATATATGCGCTTGTATATAATAAAACGTAACTTTCGCTCATATTAGGGCTCCCTTTTCGTATATACACACGCGCATTGCGTGTGTTCTTCTTCTTCTTCTTTTTTTTTTTGACTATATAGAAACGACACACGCGGTAACCGAACGTATACATAATTTTTTTTCAATATAAATACAAAGACAAAGACAAAAAGTACAACATTCCCGTCATCAAAAAACTAAGTATACCTTCCACGCAATTGCGCTTGAGGAATTATCGCGCGTGTGTGTGTGCGGATTACACATTATTATTATTGTATAGGAAACAAAACATCATCATCATCTCTCGTTCTTTTTGTTCTTCCTCCTATATCTTCTTCTTCTTCAGCGGCTTCTTTATCGTCTCAGTTCTTGCCGAAAATAGCAGCACGCTGTCGGAACTGTTCGCGTCGTGCAGCGCGTTCCTCTTCCTCGCGTTTACGTTCCTCCTGTTCCATACGAATCTCGTCCTCGAATTTGCTCGATTTGCGCAGCTGCTCGATCTGAAAAGCAAACGATGATATATTTAAATGTGTTGTATATCAGTGATACCGCGGAGGTGTATGTATATTTTTAGCACATATATATAAGACGGTTCATATATATACGTAGATTGTATTATATATAGAAATATGTGATGCGCATTGCATGAATTCGATATAGGATATGATTATTTGAGCTGATGCTCGACTGTGCGTGTGTATATATATATATACACACACACACACACACACACACACACACGCGGTTTCACATTAAACGTGTGGCGTTGGACGGACAGCGCGAGGTTGGGTTCAACTGCTTTGCTGACAGTTTAATATAGAAGTCGAGGGGGAAAGAAAGAAGTGGCAATGTTGAGATTCTTCTTTGTGCGCAATTACTTAAAAGACTTAACTTTATGAGAAGAGTTGTTTTTTTTTATATTAATGAGATTTTCTTACACGAATTTCAATGAACCACTACTTTGCGCTGATTTATATTGTAAGAACGAAGTGGAAATATTTTTCTCATACATTATTTAATTGCTATTAAAGATCATTTGGCAACCCTTTATCCAAATTTTAAACTGGCAATCAAAACGTACCCATTATATATACTTAAAATAATTTGAGCAAATTAACGCACTCTTATATATATATAAGTACATCCCATTATAAACCGAAAAGCTTTCCACACGTATATATATAAATCAAGTGATATATCATTTCGCTCCCCGCGCACATAGCGCCCTATATACACACAACGGGAAATAAATTCATTTTCACGAATCTACTTAACCATATATCGCGTGAGTCATACATTGACGTGTGACTCAGACAAGAGAAATCGAACGACGCGCGCAACCCCCTAATTGTCGAAAGTATATATTTTATATATTCTATCCGATTAGTATAGTTATAAATCGATAGTGAAACAACTCACCTTGGCTTCGAAGAAATTCTTAGCGCCGTTAACGCCAACTTCGTCTACGTTAACTTCGGTAAGCCGGGCAAGTTGACCTAGGCCTGAGTCCTGTTCAAGCTCGCCGGCACGCGCCTTCCGGTAGATCAGCAGGAACTGTAAATATAAGATTATAAGATATGTTATTTCATTGAATACATATGATGTGTGTGTGTGTGTGTGTGTGTGTGTATATATATATATATATATATATATAAATATCTATACACGTTATTTCCGGGAACTCAACCCCTAGTCTGCTCAGAGT
>JAYJLV010000056.1:4868414-4892379 GCA_036873485.1 Torymus texanus
AGATTCCGGGAAAAAACCTACCTCGAAACAGCCGGCGTCTGGGGTACTTTTCCCGTTGAAAAACACTCAGAAAAAAATCCGAGTGATTTCACCGGGAATCGAACCCTTCACCCCTTGAGCGACCGAGTTTCCGCTAGTAAGGCGTGCGCCTTAACCAACTGAGCCACGGACCGCTCAACATTATTTTACCTTTTATTTGACAAAAAAAAAGATATAACAACGAATTTATTGTAAAGTCAATGATCTGCATTATATGTCGACGATGGCGCCAGCAGCTCCACATCAGGGTAAAATTTGTACTAACGAGCAGTAAAAATTACCGTGACAGCCTGGTAAAAAATCCCATGAGTCCCTATAATTTTTATATTACTTTCGCTGCATAATTTGCTAAAGGCAAACTTTACCGAGTGCTCTGGTAAAAATTAACGTACAGTAGTAAATTTTTCTAACGTTACAGCAATAATTATAGGAAATACGCGTAAGAATTTCCAGAAAAGACGGTTGGTCTTCGATTGCCGTAAATTTCACGGTAATTTTTACTGGTAAATTCTATCCGTGTACATATATAAGTTTGAGCATTAAACCCCGTTTTTCTCGAAAACTCGAAAAGTGGACTTATTCGGTTATTCCGGGAAGTCACACACGCGCGTGCGGGCATTTCAGCGAAATTTATTTACCCTTGGGTGTGTGTAGGTATGATTAGCTATCGGATTCAGGTGAAATAATAATCCGAATGGTTTATATCCGCGCGTACGATCGTTTAACGATTTTTATGAGTACATATATATATGTATATACGTAGAATGTAACGGCAATTTTTTATTACCGTTAAGTAATTTCCCGGACCGATATAGCTACTACAGCGCTGTGTGTGTGTGTGTGTGTGTGTGTAGCAGCAGTTTTCTTTATTTAGCAATAAAACGCGGCTGCGACGATGTACGCACGCGCGTATATAAAGCAGACGGAAAAGGAGGGGAATTGATTATGGGCATTACCTTATCCAGATCGATTGTCGTCGAGTGCGTAGAAGTTTTAATTTATTATTTTCTTTTTTTTTGTTTTATTATACTAGCTGTGGTTTAGGAAAATATTTTCTTAAAGACAAAGAAGAAAAAAACGGTACGAGGAACTGAAACAGTGATTGCGCAGTTATAGCGAAGATTAGTAATAGTATATCGATTTTTTCGGAAGTATACTACTGAAAAGCGAATAAACCAGACAATAAAAACCCACTTGCAACACTAGAATTTGTCCTCGGAAAAGTAATCAGTAGTACAAATAGTATCGAGCGTTTTATTGCTATTGTCGAAACGATTTTACGACGAAATCGACGTTAAAGATATTACCGCGAAAAAAAAGAAAAATCATGGTAGAATTCTGATGATTGATATATTCATATAAATATAATTGTGTTCATGCAACAAAAAAAGAAATTCTTTCTTAGACAAAAATCATTACGACGTATTAATTACAGGTCAACATAAAACCGACATACCTCAAGTAAATAACATGCCATCGCGTACGTATGCGCGCTATACAATCACAACACGCAATGGCGATCGCTTAATCGGAACCCCGAATATTCGCGCGTCAATTACTCATTCGTTTTCTCTCCCCCTTTCAAAGTAAACACCATACTCATCACAGATATACATTCGTCCTTGACCAGAACCGCATGTGAGCAATTCTCATACATTTAATCTGCCCTTTCTATACCCCAAGCTACTAAAAGTTTTTTTTGGAGCACACCTTCTGCAGATGGTTTTTATAGACCTTTATACTTTATAATGCATGAGAACAATGATGAATAATTGAAAAAAGTTTTACGATACTGTTTTAATGATAAATTAATTATTCTTATGAAAATTTAACATGGGGAAAAATGGACGAAAAGTATAGTCACTGATGAGCAGCCAATATTTAGCGTTTAAAGGTATCAATAAATTTTTCAGACGAAAACAAATCAATGTAAATGAATAGAGCTTTAATTTAAACTAAGAATCGTTAAAATTAGATGATCCTTCGCAAAGTTTCGTGCATTTGAAAGAGACGAAAAATGATAAAAATCTACGGAACATCCGAAATCCACGAAAAATTGCTCATTTTTATGTTTTTTCAATATTTTTAAATGAACGTATTAGCAAAAGATAGTCGGATTTTAACGATTCTTAACACAAACTAAAATTTTACTCTTATATTTTATTTTTTCGTGGAAAATTGATTAGTACCTTTGAAGACTTAATTTTAAATTGTTTAAGATTTGTCTTTTTTAATGTAAGTGTTCGTACATAAAAATCTAAAAATTCCACGTGCGAAAGTTTTTTTAGGGTGGAAAAAGGGCAGATTAACCATAAAATTATTCATCTACACTCGCTTATCGACCGCTAGTTCGACGCGAATATTTTCGTTTTTTCTTCCACGGAGCAATTTAGAAATTGCCATCCTACTTTCGTCACCATATGCAGCAGCCACAGCGCATGCAAGATATACATATAGTCACGCTGTCGCGGGATTTATGTCCGCGTGTGCACAACGCCGGTATACGTAAACATGATACATGCATATATGCATGAGCGCCGCGTTTATACACATGTGCTGTAGAGAGAGAAAGAAAGAGAGATAAGGAGGTCGACAAATTTTCTGGATGGCTTTTCGATTTCTCTTTTTCTCTTTTTCTCTTATTTTTTTTTTCAACGAATTGATGTATATTTGTTAATTCGATTCCGCGGGGAAATATGGATGATGCGGGCTGTGTTTACAGCTATGGAGAATTATAGATGAAAAAGGAGATGTTAATTTTCCTAGGTGTGCAAAGTGCATTTAACGATGGTACAGTGACAAATCTTATCATTATTGAAAATGGTTTATCAAGTGATCGTTAGAAAATAGATTATTGAATATTTAATGATCGATCGATTTTCCAATTCGTTAAATCCCTAGGTAGTAAAACTTTATAACGTATTCAGTGGAAATTAAGCTCACTTTCGTTTAAAGGTTGTTTAACTAGAATTTCTACTAGTTTCCTCACGAGACGTTAATATTTTTTTTCGTTGCGTCCTCTTCTCCACACTTATACAGCAAGAATACAAAATTCACATTGACTAAAATTTCATTTGTAATAATAATTAATACTTAAAAATCGCAATTATAATTGTATGAGTTCATAAAATAGAAAAAAAAAAGCTAAGATGAACGTAGAAAACTACTTGAAATATCGTCTATTAAATCGAATTGTAAACTATACAATGCGGATATTTATCGTCTATTATCTATATACACGAGCGATCGCTAATTAAAATCAATATAATTAATCGATTAATCAACATAACGCGCCACTGCGCAACGCAATTGTCCCGTGTGAACTAAATAATATCCCCGCGTGTGTGATTAATATTTTCCGAACGAAGAGAGAGAAACGCACGCGCGCACTCCTTGCATTATAAATATTTAATTACCCATATATACATCTTTAAGTAAATCGAGCACTATATTAGTATAATCAAATTAATATAAACACGCGTGCGATATATTTTCTATACAATATCGATAAGGCTGTTGAACGCGCGATGAGTTGATACCGATTTCTCTACTATTTATTAATCGTATACGAAACATTATACGCCTATATAAAATATGTGTGTGTGTAGATATATTCGAAAACTAATAAATTTGTTATCATCAGTGATGAGATTGTAACGGGAGCTCCTATACTTATATATTAGTCACGCGTGTATTTTCTTCGATTATAATCACACGCCCAATTGAGAAACCTTATTGCGCGCGCGCACGATTTTTCTATTAATTCGAAGGCGAACGCGTCACAGATGAAACTATACGGAAAACCCCATATTTATAGATATATAGGTGCAACATTAGTTCGCTGAACTGTGCGAACGAAAGGATTATAAACGATGAGAAGAGATTTTTTCCGACGAACAACAATCGAATTGCTGCTCTCTCCCCTTCGGCACTCGTAAATTATCCACGAGAGGTATTTGTATCCATGTATCTTTATATGTGTATAGGTAAACTTTGTATACTCGTGAACATTTCGACGGTGAATTATCGCGTGTCGTACATCATATATACGCGGCGTTGTGGAATTTGTATAATAATTTAAATGGCCATTTTTACACGGTGATTGACTAATACCCCGAAAGTTCAGTATATAATAATACTGTGTCCATATATATTCGAAATTCATGTTTGGGATATGAATTACGAGACATTTTACTTGCGTATATAGATTTAAAATGGCTTTGCGTATAAGTTTGCATGAGAAATGATAAGGTACATATAGATGTACACGTATATACCGGCTGTTACGTAAAATAATTTATGAATCGACTATATCGCAGATACAATACAACACGCGGTTCGTCTGTCGTTCCTATTGTACATGTTAACGAAAAACATTTTCATTCAATATTTAATAAAAAACCCAGCGCGCTACGATTCTGTTTTCTAAACGTTTAAACAGCGATGTAGTCTCTAGATCTATACTTTACGTTAATTAACACGCTTATATACACAAAGACGACAAAGTATCAATCGTACAAAGCACGGTTAATAAGATCTATGTTCATTAGCCAGCATTACAAAGCTACAATAAATCACTATAAAGCGATCTAACGAATACCCGCCGCGACATGATGACTCGATAATTCAATGATCGCTCCGCATTGACTTTTGCAGCTATAACTCGGCGAGAAAGCATTTTTGGTAAAAGTTTTTTTTTCAGTCATGGTTAAGGTCAAATTTAAGGTCATCGTCAGATAGTCAGAGAAAAATCCTAAAACTTTTGTCTGAAAAATTTCTTCCGAGATTGCATTCACACCGAGTTATCGTGCCGTCTCAGGGCACGATACGGTTTGTTTATTTACCTCTGTAATTAACCACCGTCTGTATGTTTATATACACACCACGCGACAACTCAACCCAAGCGTATATAAGTATTATGTATACCTGTACAAATTCCCGAACCTTCTATACTCTTTCTTCCCGCACTCACACCAGAATCTCTCCCCCTTCGCGAAAAAAAAAGGCACCGGCGACTAGAGAGTAAAAAAAGAGAGTAAAAGAAAGAACGAGTGGGAAACAAGAGAGAGCGAAAGGACGAGACGAAGGAACCGAATAATATATATAATCGCAGTGGCGAGACCGAACGAGTATATATGGTGAATATATATAGACGCACACACACACGCACGCACGTCTTTCTCTCTCTCTCTCTCTCTCTCTCTCTCTCACCTGTTGAAGGTCTGCTCGTATTGCTTGATCTCACGTCGACTGAGCTCGTGGAACTCGGTGTAGACGTTGACGAAGCGATACTGCTTCTTTACCTCGCGGCCTTCCTCGAGATCGTCGTTCATCTTCTGTCGCCTGCTCAGGATCGTGCTTAGCTCTGCGTCCGCCGGCATTATGTATATCTATATATATATATATACCTTATGCGTCAAGGCCAAGTGTGGGTATAGATCACTATATAGGTATATATATATTATACCTCGCGCGAGTGTACAATATACAGTGCGAGCTTGGCCGCGACCTTCGCACTTATCGATTCGCGCGGACGCACACTGTGTCTCCACAACCTACTGCGCCAAAAGCTCTATACCGTTTGTTTGTTTTTTTTTTCTATGTGTACTAGTGAAATATCTTCGTATTCTGTTTATATATATGATACACTTTATATTGTAACTTTACCGCGTGTTTGATGTTAATACAACAACTTCTTTTCCGAATGCACCACGGGACGAGGTATATAAGTGTATTATATGGTTTATAGACGTATGTGCTCACGCTGCGGCTCACGCGCGTCGACTGCTGGCTGCTGCTGAGCCTGCGCTGCTGCGGATAGCGGCGCACACGTGCGCGCTGGAGAAGAAGGAGGAGGAAGAGGAGGAGGAGGAAGATAAGGGTGGGGAGAGGTAGAAGCGGGGGTGCGGGTTAGGATTGTATATATAGGATATAGGAGAGCGCGTGCGAGGGTGGATTGGTAAGAGGGGCCGAGAGTAGAGAAGGAGAGTGGGCTGAGTGGGTAATGAGCGAGTAATGCGACGAGTGTTCTCGAATGCTTTTTTTTAATGGAATAAAATGTGGATGAGTATAACGTTGATGATTTTTTTTTTATACGAGGGAAAGGGAGAAGGATATGGGTTTGAAGCAAGATTTCTTTAGGAATAATGGTAAAAATGATGATAGGAGTAATATATCTATGGCTTCCCGGAATAACCGAATAAGTCCACTTTTTTTTTTAATATCGAGATAACCCAGGATTTTGTATCTTCAAATAGGCCTTTTTCATTTATCACTTTCAGTAGTAGTAAAAATATTGCCGTAAAGCTACAATTCACCCGAAACATAACCAGGTAAGTCTATTTTTCAAATTTTCTGCCCGAAATAACCGGATAAGTCCATCATTTTTTTTCGTTTATCACAGTTATAATTTATTTTATCTATTCAAATTGAATGTCAATATCATGGCTAACATATATTTATCTGTTTATTTAAAAAATTCCTATTCACGTTCAAATTATAAACATTTTAAATTTTATAATATTAGTACAATACAAACACAATACAAATGGTCGTAAATTTAATAGAAATGTCAGAAAAATAGAAATTCTTGAATAAGTTATAAGAATTCAACAATTGCTAGATTTGTAATTTATTGACTCGTTTCATAATTAAATAAAAGGATACTCTCTAAAATAAAGGCGAACTGCAGTATCAGATAAGTCCACAGTTCATGGAATAACCAGATAAGTCCATACTTTTGTTGAGTTCTTACTTGTTTTTACTCGAAAATGTATAATCAGTTCAAACCAGCGAGTAAATATGTGTTTTGAATGTGTCAAAAATGTTTTGACTAGTCAAGTATCGCGGCTCATCTTGTTTCTTCCAATTTTACATATAAGTTTGAACATTAAAACTCGTTTTTCTCGGAAATTCGAGAAGTGGACTTATTCGGTTATTTCGGAAAATCACAGATTGTAGGTTTATATTCATTTAGAGCTTTTTTAATCAGAATAACATGAAATGTAAAATACTTTTTATTTTTTTAATTTGATATGATTGTCGGCGTTTATTGTCAAAGATAATCTTTCATACTTAATTTAAACAATTAATGATATAAGTTTTTATGCAATATAAAAAAAATATGGTAGAACGTGCAATTATTTATTGTAAACGTATTTGATAATTATATGGGAATGATAAAAAAAGAGACAAAAAACGACAACCATAAATGAAAAGTTCATTAATTAGTTTGTAAGATTTATGGTTAAATAGTTTTAAATGACTCTATAGATGTAAAGCGTAGGTATATCAATTTCCTCTTTTTTGGTGCAAGATTTATCAATATTATATATATATTGCGATATAATCTGCTGGTTTTTAATCTAATTATAAATATACAAATAAATAAATAAACTGAATGTGATTGAGTGTATAATTTAAATAATACAGTTAATATTATATATATGAAATTTATTCGCACCAGTAGATCCTGCCGCTCATAAAAAATTAATGATCGTCAACGGAGAAAAATAATCGTACGACATGTTGAGATCATAAACTATACATACGCGTATCTCATGTCCTTACGTAAAAATGTTGATCTTACGCACGATAATAAAGCATGCGGATCTTCATCAAAACTAAAAAACACGCGCTGATTAATTATATATATCAAGAGATAATAAGTATGCATAATAAATGAGAATTAAATGTAATATTTATCTTTTTAAATATTAGAACTTTTTAAACTGCACATTATAAAGTTTTAATATTCGTTGGGAATAACAATGACTATAAGCGCTGCGTGAAATTGACTTTTTATCGGGTAAACTTAAGATACGCGGCGAATATGTGACTCATGTTGGTTTTTTTAATATACACACACATCCCAACGACGTAAACAGCTATAAGAAGTATAGTATCACTTCCCTTAAAATGTCAAATATTTTAACTTTGGTCCGATAGTCGAGTTATTTGTTATTTGACTAAGTAATCAATGTATACACAAGCGACAAAAAACGATGATTCTTTAGTATCCATTAGCTTTGAGTCATAAAAATATAATTGAACGCTTGATTTAGAAAAAGTAGTTAAATGATAATAAATGTTTTTAGAAAATTCTTTTTTTTTATATCTCGCATAGTACTTAATTTTAGACTATAATGAAAGTATGCGCAGGTATATATTTATTCCATAATAATGTGAATATTTTTATGAATCGAAAGTAAAAAGATATAAAAATTTAAATATAGAAATTCCTAAAAGAAAATCTTCTAAACTCGAGGGATAGCATGATACTTTCTCCTCTTTTACTATTTCAAGTTCATCAGAAATTAAAATTATGTAATGCGAGTTTGAGCTTCATCCATTAAGTAATTTGTCTGGAAAAAATTTGTAAAACCATGTTTAACACGTAAATCCAGTTTTTTATCAAAGAACATAATTTCAAAATAACTGTATAGTTTAATATTTAAATCAGTAAAATAGAAAGTATGTATGCTACAATGGATAGTGTTGCAATCAATTTTGCAAACATATATGATAGCAACAATAACGTTGAAATATTTTTACTTGATTATTTATTTATAATTATTAAACAGTTCAGAAGTTATTTTTAAATTACCTACTACATAAAATATATTTAGCTTTTATTATGTGATTATTTTCGAAACGAAGTATTGAATTTTAATTGTAAATAGTCTTTACACAAGAGTTGCATATAAAAGTGAGTTTCTCCAAGTAAGCACGTGAAATAATAATATTACTTTATCCTTTAGGTGTAATGACCTAATTGCATCATTAAATTAAAAACACTTGAATTCGCAACTCATGCTTATTTAGTTCTCGTTATTTCCGAGAATACTCTCTACAATAATTACGCGACAGGCACATGTCTCGTAAATGTAATTACAGTTGCAATCAAAATACTTGCAGATCGCACGTATGTAAATGCAATTTAAAAATAGTTATTAATATACAAGGCACATTAAAATTTTTGAAAAAAAGCAAAATTATATTTACAAAATGTAGTTTTTACTAGATAAAATATATTTAGGTAACCATAAGTTATAAATAATTTATTTAAAAACAATTTAAAATCGAACTAAAATTTAAAGTCAACTGCGGCTATACATATTTTATAGTATAAAAAACGATATATATTTATTTTATTTTGAAGCTATTTCTAAAGCATTTCAACTGCAAAGATAAATCTTGAAGAAGTCTACCTGATTAATTATATTTTAACTTTTCTTATACATACGAACTAATATAAATATACGATAAAAACTTCACTACCCACATTAAAATATATCGTTTCCTTGAGACGAGTCAAAAAAAAAAACCCTTATCACATTTTCACCACGCCGTACCTCATAAAAAGCTTATCTGGACTGTATAGGGATTAGACGTTTACAATCGAGTTAATTCGTATCGCTCCAGACAAAAAAAAACTTTTTTTTTTATCTGTATCTTTAACTCTTCATTTACTGCATCTTTACCGAACTTCATAATAAATTTTATTTTCCATATTTACAACATAACAAACAAAAGTAGTCAATAAAAATTTAAATACTATCAAATTTGACAATGCCAAAACAATCATACCCAATCATAGATTAAATAAAATGCTCAGCTACGACAAAACCCCTTATCACAACTTGCCGTCTCCTTCAAAAAAACTTCACCCGCATAATGAGCAAAAAATTCAAACTCGCCCGCTCTCCTATCGGCGACACTTCAAACTTCGGTTGCCAACATGTCTGCCGCGTGCGCCGCGCCGGCTCACTCTTCTCCGATTGGCCGAATTCGAAAAGGTGGCCAAACGAGCGGCAGACGGCAGTTGGCCCCTCAATCCTCATTGCGACGAAAAAAAAACTGTTTCAGCGCGGCGTTGTTCCTGTCAACGGATGTTTTTGCGCGCGCGCGGTGTATAGTTCGTGTGTGCGAGAAACGACGCGGTTTTTATTATATATATATATATGTGCGTGCGCGCGTGTAACCCGGGTGTTCCTTGTTGTTAGTGCGGTTCGTAATTACGTTCAGGATGTCGACGTCGTTGTCGGTACTGGCTAGTTACGACGAGCTCGTGCGATGCACGAACGTCCTCGTCAACGGATCCTGCGAGGGAGGTTAGTACTGATGTTTGGTGTTTTTCGGCGGTTTGAAGGTGAATCTGATGTATGCGAAGGGTTGAGAGAGTTTTAAAGTGTCTGAGGATGATTAGATTTTGAATTAGGGAGTGAGAGCTATGGGAGTGAAGAGTTTGGGGAGGTTTAAGAGACGTGTTATCTTGGCACTTCAAGGACTCTTTGCTTCAGTTTTCAATGTCAGATAAGATCGATATGCTCGGAGATAAAGGGATGGTTCGAGTGTCGTTTTATTCTACGTTTCATACTTTTTACTCCTGTGTTCAACCGTTTTTGAATATGTAAACAGGATTTATATGAGTCATTGATAAAGATCAGAGCGTACTTCAATTGTGGTGCCAACATAAAAAAGCTAACCTTCATTCAAATAACTGTTGGCTTTTAAAATATAGATTGTATATTTTGAATTTCTCTGAATTAATATATTTTGACAGAGAAATCAGTTTATCATCTCACACACTTTTTTTTTATGTTTTCTTGTTATTTTTTTTAATTAAATTAAATTAATCTTTGTTTTTATGAACTACTAAAGTGTGACAATTTTTCATAGAATTCCTCCAGTTTTCTATTAATCAAGAAGATATGAGACAGAAATGGTTAGCATCAGTACAAGAATGTCAACGTTTACATTCCACCCTGGAGAAGGCTCACCGAGAAGCAGCGGATTTGGATCGTAAGTTAAGTCATGCTAGACGTTTATTGGATGAAGAAAAAAGGAAACGGAGAACTGCTGAAGAACAACGTAATTCAAGTGTAAGCTAATACATATTCTTAAAAATTGATAATAATATTTTGTATTTTTATAAACTTTTTTCTAATTAACTACTCTTTTTTCTAAAACTCAGGAAAGACAAATAGCATTAGTTAGAGATCTTCTGTTACATGATGGAGGTAGAAACTTAAATGATGAAACAAGGGAAAAGCTACAGTTTTTAAATAATACTACTCTTAATGGACGGCATAGTTCTAGCCACATGAAGGATCATCTTCATGAAAAGTAAGAAACCATTTTATCAAAAAAATGTTATTTCTCTCAAACTAAATTTATATGATATCACTTTCTTTTTTATAATGTATCATTCTTTAATTTTTTTTTTTTTTTTTTTTTTTCTTTTTTTTTTTCTTATCAAACTGCTATTTCCACTATTTTTATAATGACATTCTTGTAGTTTTATTAATTTATTGTATTACATCATTGATAACCATTTTTGTACCCCATTATCTTTCTCAACCTTCAAAGGCTAAACACAATAACAGAGCTGGACTCGACTGGTTCACTACTAAGTGACTTGAGCTGCTTCTCCAAGTCAGAGGACGATTTGGACACCAGCATCATCCTCCAGCAGAATCACAAAAAGCGCGAGTGGAAGGAGCATCGACCGAGCGGCGAGTACGTGGTGAACAAAAAGCGTCGTAGTGCTCTACAAAAGAGTGTCGACCTCAACGGTTCTGACAGAATAGTGGCGACGACGACGGTTGTGATGCCGAAGGAGGGCGCGATCACTGCTTCCTCCGTCATCGAGGCAGTACCCGCCGATGAGAATCGCGATCCCCAGCAGAATATCTCTTCGAGCAGCGCGCGCAAACGGCGAAAGAGCGCCGAGCGGAACAAGTCCAAGAGTAGCTTTTATGATCCGCAGAACATACCGCAAACTGTGAGTTTATTTCACACTCTGTCAGATGAGATTTTTCAATAGCCAGATTGAAAATCTATTTTATTTTTTTGCCAATAAGTTGTAATAAAAAAAAAATTAAATGTTTTGGTACGAAACTAACGTTTTATTTCGAAAATTTCCAGCCTTCTGCGCCGAAAGCAGACATTATGACATCTAATTCTGATTCGGAAAATGGTTTTAAACCTAGTCCAAATATTGGTGGATATACAATCAATACTAAAACTTCAACTAGAGGTCACAGCTTTGTGGAGAAAATGGTTATCATTCCAGAGATATGTACACCTTGTGGTAAAAGGTATAAAACAAAATCTTAAAAATAATATTTATATATATTTTCTAAAAATATTTATATAATTTATTTTTTTGTAAATTTAGAATACGCCTTGGCAAAACTGCCGTCAATTGTAGAGATTGCAGAGCGGTAAGCCATTTAGGTTGCAAAGATCTAGTGCCACTTCCATGTGTTCCGGCCGGAAATACGCCCACGCTTCGCGGCGTATCGGTATGTAGCGTTGAAATTTCTGATAAGCTTTATAGTTCTAACTAGTCTAATCTAACTTGACCGTTAACCGACAACATTAGATTGTAGCGTCATAAAACTTTGAAGGTCAATACTAAACAATATATTTTTTTTCTTTATAAATTAATAAATAATTTGAAATCCTTATTTAAATAGTTGTCCCTTAGATGAATACTTAACAATAAAATACTTCTCTTAGGGAACAATTGCCGACTACGCGCCAATGAGAGCACCCATGGTGCCGTCTCTCGTAGTTCACTGCATCAACGAGGTTGAACTGCGTGGTATGAACGAGCAAGGACTGTACCGTGTGAACGGCGGCACAGTTGAAGTAAAGTGCCTTAAAGACAAATTCCTTAGGGGCCGCGGAGCACCGAGTTTATCGGACGTAGATATTGCTACGATATGCTCGACCCTCAAGGACTTTTTGCGCTCTCTGAAAGAGCCTCTCATCACCGTTGGTCTCTTGGATGACTTTGCCAGGGCCGCTGGCATTGCGGACAAGCAGGATGCCGAGGCTGCCTTGTATCAAGCTATCTCCGAGTTGCCACAGCCTAATCGCGACACTCTTGCCTTCCTCATACTCCACTTGCAGAGGGTCTCCAGTACACCCGAATGCAAAATGCCCATTCCAAATCTTGCCAAAGTCTTCGGACCCACTCTCGTGGGATACAGCTGCCGTAATCCTACGACCATGTCGATGCTCTCAGAAACCAAGACTCAAGTAGCGGTTAGTATTATAAGCACTGTAATTTTTATTTCGTATTGTTCGTGCGATAAAATTTATCATTATGTATTTAACTATTGTAGATCGTTGAAAGTCTATTGAAGATACCATCAGATTATTGGGCGAATTTTGTGAATCCCGAAAATCACCAAGATATTGGTACACCCAGAACTACGTCGCTGAGACATACGCCTTCGACAGAATCGCTTACGGCATTAAAGCGCACGGCTTCGAGAGCATTCTTTCATACACCCATTAACTCATCGTAAGTTGTTGTTTACATTAATTACTTGTTTACTTTTTAGAATGTAAATGGTAATATGTTCTTTTTATTTGTAGGAAATTCATGAGGAAAAACAAAAAGTACTTTACCACTCCACCTTCGAAGCAGCCCTATTGATCGTTGATTGTAATTTAATTTGCTTTATTTAGTCACTAGGTGCATAGAAAATAACGTTTAAGCACTTATTATATTTTAGCGTATATATAAACGTTTTGTTTATAATTATTTATAATGCGGTTTTTAAGTAAGGAGACAATTTGTATGCGTAAGATAGCTTTTTATTATTTGATTATATTTATATTTTCGGTACAAAACGTTTGTTGTTAAATCATTTTAAATGTATTGACTAATTGAGGTATGATATTAACAGTACTTATTCATTAACGTCACGTCTTAGTTTGTACAGAATTATACGAACAACGCTTTTTTTTTTAACAAAAATAAAAATAACGCTTAACTGTATCAAATAGTTTAAAGAGATGTACAACAGTCGAATCAGGTTTATTTGATAAAAATTAGATGAAACAGTCGAGCCTTGGCTGCTCTCCATAGAATAGTTGTCGCTTCACATTTTGCGTTCAATAAACTAAAATGATGAAGCGCAATCTCACGTATGTTCCATTGTCTTTAGTCTCGCACAGCGATTAATTTCTGAATTGAAGGACTACTTAGAAGAGCGCGCGTATTGATGTGGATACGGAACAAAAATACGTTATGCGAGTCCCTTTGCGTTTGTACAGAATTTTTCTTTGAGCTCCCAGCAGGACTCCCAGAATCTTTTTAGACGATTGTCGCCGTTAGAGCAGAAGTGCCGAAAATCTTGAATGATTTTCTTCTGAAACAATTCGTCGCCAGTACTCGTTGTAGGATACTTCCACTTTCGACTTAGCATGTGATTCCACGACCAGAGAAATCCCATCTGAAATGCGAAAGTTTTTGCGTAAATGCGCATATTGTTGTCATCAGATATGAATTCGAGTAACAAAAAAAAAAATCATGATTTTTTATATTGTAAGATAACAAGGCGAAAATAAAAAATAAAATAATTTAAAAAAATTAACATTTATAAAACACGACTAATATATAATCCGAGATCACTAAAATAATAAAATAACACACATATATATAAATATACACGTCACATAAATTATTCTATATGAAAGAATCGATAAAATGTCAGTACTCGCACACAACTTACCCTTCGATCCATATTGTAATCATCCTTATTCTTGCCGCTAACATGCCGTGTGATGTACGCCTCGTGGGGGCTCGGTTGATCGGCATGCACAGGATACCGTTTCTGCGCCATGCTACGCCTAACGATGCTACTCGTGCCCGTCTGCTGACGCGGCCTTGAATTAATTGTTGACGGCACGAGAATAAAGGCGTTCCCGGTCACGTGCACATACTGATGGGCGTTCTCGTGACCTTCGACGAGGACACGCATGAAGCCGAAACGCTGCAGGATCGCTTGTTGGAAGAGAAAGAGACGCTGGGCGTATGTGTCCTCGCGGAACTCTGTGCGTGGCAGGTAACATGGAAAGAAGAATGCAAATATATTTATGTATTTTCAGAGCGAACGAGGGTTTATTTATAAGAACAATTAATTTATGAAAAACGTAGTATTTTAATAAATCTCAAATTAAAAGTGATGACTTGTGTGTATGTTTTTTTTATGTTATCTTACTCCAACCTTATTTTTAGAATTAAGAGATATAAAGACTTACCGTCGAATAGGTAAATTTTACCAGCCATCAAGCATTCGGTATCCAGAGGAATGAAAATTGGTCCACGCAGAGGATCGCTTTTGGTTGTGAACGGTAAAGCGAGCAAATCACTAGGAATCGGTATCATTTGAATGCCACACAGCTGCGCTTTTCGTTGCCAAACGAATATCTATGAAAATTACAACAAACGATTTACTAAAAAGTACATTCTTAATTTTATTTTCATCAGAGTTTATATACTTACAAGGTCGGCTACTATGCTACCAGACGCCGCCACCCACTGCACAACCAACTCGTAGGAATGATCAGGCTTGAAAACGGACTGGTACCTCAGATGTCCCCATTCCACTCGATCGCTCTTATTGTTTATATCGATGTCAAGATGCGTATGTTTGTACATCGGCACTGCAGAAAAAAAGTCAAATAAAAACTTGCTGAATATATTTATCCAAAATTATATGTATACACGTACTCGTCCAGTCTCTCTCATCCGTGACATCCGACAAGTCGAGATCGTTTCTCAAAAACACAGGAACATTCGACTCGTCGATGGTATCGGAGCTGCTAGGTATAGATATGGGATGTGTGACATTAGGCGGGTGACCTGCATTGCCGTGGCTGTTCGGTTGTTGATGCTCGCACCAACCTTTTGGAGCCCGCATCTCTACTTCCACCCATTCGTTCTCGAAGCTCTGCAGGTCGCCAAGTGGAGGTGAATAATCGGCGCCTATGATATTAGAAGCAAGAGATATTGATTATTACTTGCGTATGTGTGTTGAAGGTGACTTAAGTGAGTATAATATGTACCTTTTTGGCTATCTTTGTCTTGCACGATATGGTAGAGGTAAAATCCCAAGACGAAAGGTTTCGAGAAGTCTCCAGACGCGTGGCAAATGAGTTTTTCTTGTATCATACCCTGTAATGAAGAAATGTATGCGGTGAAATTTTTTTCTTTGGTAACATTTCTTCTTGATGCGCTATAAAATATTTGAATATTTGTTTTTTTGATTCAACTTTTTCAAAAATATTATTTGCTATGTTTAAAAATGAAAACTTTCGATAACTCTAATTAAATATATGAGCAAATCTCAGGAAGTTCCAACTTTTTGGAAACGGCAAAATTTCAATCTCAAAAAACTATAATTCTTTAAAAAGCACACAATTAAAACAAAACTCAACATTTTTCATTTATTAATAGAGGAATAGAAAACAAATTTTTTTCTAGATTGATTGGAAAATACATAAACATTATTACCAAAAATTACCATTTCCTCCCTTCTTTTGTAATTTTTCGTAAAAAAAAGTCTTCCTTTGTCATTAATGAAATTTTTTTAATCTTAAAGATTGCTGTTTCCAAACAGTTAAAAGTTCCTAAAATTTGTTCACACACGCACAAAAAACTCTTATCTACAACATCAATCACAATAAATGTCGGTACCATATACCGATAACAACGCGTTTTTTTTTATCGCTCAGAGAAGCAGCCTAAAATTACCTTCATTATATTGACAGCGGCCTCAACGCTGAGGCCACCCTCGATGTGACTATTGAGCCACTGCACAGCGTCAGCGCTGACAAAGGTCTGACTCGGCAACGATGGATGCTGCGTGAGAAAACCAACACCAGTCTGAGGATGGCGCATCGACTCTAGAATCTCGCTATGGGCCGCTGTAGGCTTCAGTTTCGTCACCTCCGTCGCCACACTAAAAGTAAGGGGGGGAAGGAAGTCGTTACGAAGGTGGAGTGACTGTGGCGCAGTTCTATATAGATACAGGGAAATGCGTATATTGTGCAAGATTAAAGTGTTAAGTTTTTAGTATGGTACATATGAGTGGTGTAGTTTTTAAGGAATAGCGAAGTTTGATACTTTATCGGCGGATGATGGGGCTATGTTCATTTTAATTGAATGCGAGAGTAAAAGAAAAAAATCAAAGTTATCCTGTGTATTAACTATATCTAATCGATAACCGGAGATCGAATATATTGAAAATTCATTTTGATTCTAAACGCATTAAATTGTCAACTTGAAAATATTAAAGCCATATTCTGTTTATGATTAAAGTGAAAATACAAGATATTTTTGAAAATTCATTTTTAGCGATAAATGAAATGCTCGTCTACTTTTTCAATGTTTAATTAAAAAAATTGTCTCTACCAGGATCTATAATGACAATGAACGTGAATAAAATTAAAAAACGATATAAAAAAAAATCTAATCACTTTTCATCGTTGATCTCCAAATGATCAAGCTGTTGTTGCTGTTGCTGCTGTAGCTGTTGCTGCTCGATCGACAGTGGCAGCACGGCTTCACTGGCGGGCGACACCCTTCCACGGTCCATCACCTTCGATCCGGATCTGCGGACGCGCCGATGAACAAATTGAGAGAGGATTAGAAAAAAAATGGTGTCGCAAATCAATCATTGGTGCAGAGTATCTACACTTTCAATGTACTTACAATATGTAAATAGAGGAAGGCTATAAGTGCCATTTATATGCCTAAGTGCGAGAAAAAGAAGCGAGAGATATTACAGAATGAGAGAAAAAAAGGAAGAGCTTGAGTTTAATGTTTGCATGCGTGCACTTATGCGAGTGATTTGTAATAATGCGCGATAATGTAAGTGTCAGGTACGATAAAGTTTCAAAATAAAAGAGAATAGTTTTGTAGAATAGAGGGTATAAGTATATGTACGGTACAAATTTGAACGTTGTGCTGAGCATGTTGGAATATTTTTTAAAAGAATCCAAATTTCTGTAATGTAATGTGTACAATACTATCGGTGCGGCATGAGCCATACATGAGTGATAAACAAAAAAAACATTGTTATTCTCATGAGGCTGCGAAGATGTTGAACGATAAAAATTTTTTTACTGGTGATCACCACGCAAAAATGAAGTAACACTATAAAACAAAACTCATAGAAATCTTCTCATACATTAGCCGCGCTGGGAGTGATAATAAAATTCGTGAGATATGCATTTTAATTTCGTAACTATATACATCTTTGAGTTTGAAAAATTTCGCGTAACGCGAAAAACATGCGAAAAAATATTACAAAGCGACGGCTAACAACCAAACCAACACAGCTCTTAAAATTCACATGCCAACAAAGGCCGCGCATATCGTCTCGCGGCCCATTCCGCGTTCATTCTGAAATTTCAACCAATTTCAATGGGCCGGCGGTCAAATTTGTACCGGGAATCTTACGTACGGTGTATATATATCCAAAAAAAAAGAAGAAAGAGAGAGAGAAAAAAAAAGAATATGCGAAAGAGAGAACACACAAACCTGCTTGGTATGTGGCGAGGAGTGTCGAGGGATGTGCGAGCAGCTGCAGGTGTACTCACTGCATGCTTTTCCTGCATTTACAAAGAACCCCGTCACTCTCTCACGCACAACCTTCGTGAAAAATGATATATAACAGCAGCGACGGAATAATAATAATAAAAAAAGAAAAAAAAAAGAAGAAGAATTTTCACAGGAAGAGTCGTGGTTCAAAAGTTTTTATATAAACATTATAAATGAAGTATATATAATAAAGCTGGAAAAAATCGAAAATGCGGTTAGGTAAGTTAATATAAGTGTGGGCTGTGCGAGATCACGTTGCAATTAGTTATTTTCGTGTTTCAATTGGCCAAGGGAAAAGTCACAGTATTTTTATTAAATTTGGGATGGGATTTTCATTTTTATATATTAAAAGTTTAATGAAATAACTCACGTGAATACAACTATGGAAGACAAGTATATGCTAAAGATTTCTACGTGTAAAAAGTATATATAGGTAAATTATTTCAACGTTATTCATTTTGGCTAAATAATTTCGATGATAAATCTCTACGAGATTCGTGAAAGAAATAATTTCAACTCGTTGAACAAATAAATGTGTGACTATTGTACAATGGTACTTTTTCCTTGGAAAAAAAATAATAATTTTGTTAATATATCCACTTAGACCAAGTGGTTAAAAAAATGTATATAGCATGATGTGTAAAAACCCAAACTTCTGCAAACCAGGCAAGAATGGAAGGAGAAACCAGTAGCAACCAGCAACTAAAACTATATATATATATATATGTACAAAAACGCAAATTAAAAATGTCAATTAAATAATTAGAGAGAAACAGAGCTTAGCACCTGCAAACCTATATGACCTATGAAGAAGCATTGCGTATAATGATAAAAGAAATATAATACAAGAAATTTTAACGCACTTATCACTATTTACAAATCAATTGAAAAACGTTCATTATGAAATTGCATTTATAAAATAAATTAATCGATTTAGATTGAAAAAAGTACCAATTTGCCTCAACCCAAATCGACATTGAAAAGTTATGAATTAATCTAATATAATACTATTCCCGCACGAATAGTGTCGTTCACACAAGTGCAGAAGTTGTATGAACAGCTTGTATTTAATATATTTTTGTGCACTAATGTTCGAAAACTACATCGATTTTACACAGTATCAGTATCAGTGTGTAAAATCAAATTTAACGTACGTGCTCCAGCTGAAAAAATCACTTTTTACATGTATATAAAAAACACAAATCTCGCAATACCAAGAAACATTTGAATAAAACCATGAACTTAATAGTCAAAACTCAATAGTATAAAAAAAAAGAGACAAAGAGTATGAGCAAAAGCTATAGCAATAAACGCATAAGTCTCAAGAAGAAACATCTACGCGCACGAATACGCCTAAATCTAACATCTAATGAGGCAGCACTTGACAAAAAAAAAACGCATTCTCCTCTGTTTTGTGCAAATATCAAACCTTGGTCTCGGCTTCTCGGGTAGGCGGTTGCTTCCGAGCCGCTCCCGGAAGGGCGAGCTGCCCACGAGGCTGGTCTGCAACGTCACGATGAAAAGAAAAAAAAATAATACAGGATAAAACAATCACATGACGGTTCGAATTCGCGGATTGTTAATTAATATAAAAAAATCTGCAGTGAAAGCGACGCGGCGAAGTTTCGTCAGAGTCTTAGAAAGAGACTGAGACGAAATCTCTGTGCGATTACAAAGTAATGTGTTTTTGTGTGTACATTTTATATATATATATTTCTACGTGGTTTCGTAATATTGGAGATATATAATTAAATTGTAATGTAAATTTTGTTATTGAGTATTTTGTATTGTTATATTATATACTGTGTATATAGCGACAAAATAATTGACGACGACGCACCACGAGTAATATAAATAGCAAGCAGCGGTCAAGAATCGGGTTTCGAAAGTTGGTGGATTTTTTACGGAAGTAGATTTTACTTCATAAGACAATACCAACATTTTCTTTTACAATGTAATTATTTTATAATCGAACTGTATACTTTGACTTTTAAGCGTATTGTCGACAAACCAACCTTCGAAACCCTGCATTTAAAAAAAAAAGGGTAAGGCGTAAATCAAGCAAACGTAAGAATAAATAAAACAACAACAAAATTAAACAAAACTATTAATGTGTCGAGCATGTGAGTCGTGTACAATGTGTGTAAGTTACTCAAATTTGTATAAAAATCAACAATTCACGCTGAACACGCTTGCATTTAATCAATTTATAAGGTATAAAATATATACGACATTTTTCCACGCGTGTACTTTTATTACGCCTCGTTGGTTCTCTATACATCCGTCCTTTTCAACGCATCGACTCCTCGACACCGATAGTATATCTCTTTTTTTTTCATTGAAAAAAAGAAGAATTAGATAATTAAAAAAAAGAGACAAAAAAAGAAAAAAAAAATTCATTTTTCACATAACCAGCGAAAAGGTGAGGTGAGCAGGAGTCGACGAGAGAAAAAATACCTGGTTAGTGAGGGATACCAGGCTCGTGCTGTGCCTGCGTCTGGTCAGATGGGAGGCAGGATCTCTCGGGGGTACCCCGCCAAGAGCTGTTGGGCTCTGAAACACATCATGCTGACGACTCTCTCCCCCAAAAAATAGCAAAATACCAACCTAATTGTTTTCTTGCTTTTCTCCCCCTTCTTGCCACCCCCATTGTTTGTTTGCTTTTGTGCATAAGTTAAGTTGGAAAAGTGGCAACCGTTTTTTTTTGCAAAAAGTGGCAACTAAATTTTAAAAAATCAGTAACTGTGTACATTTAATTGTTATTAATTTTAGATAATGTGCAAA
Organism: Torymus texanus; assembly: GCA_036873485.1. Lineage (NCBI taxonomy): Eukaryota > Metazoa > Arthropoda > Insecta > Hymenoptera > Torymidae > Torymus > Torymus texanus. The sequence goes on from JAYJLV010000056.1 coordinate 4,889,647, forward strand.
AAAAAAATGGTTTCCACTTTTCTTGTTAAATACATCTTGCTTCAATTACAATATACAATTGTTATTAACCTTCTGACAGCCGGCATTCCATGATCGGCCCACATATACTATTACTTAAGAAACATTTATATGGAAAATTTCGAGTAAGTTACACTTTTTCAGTAGGAAAAATGCCGACTGTCAGAAGGTTAATTAACTGAATATTCCTCTGGGTATAATATCAAAGTGATTGCATTGTTCAAATCAAGATTAATGATAGGATGAATATAATAAACTGAAAAATTAATAAATCAATGATGCTACTGTACAGACAACTACCAAATCACGTGTCGTTAAAAATGCAACTACGTATGTTGTTAAACAAAATCAATATATTAATTAGCGTGTGAATTAATAAACTACTGCATTATACTGGTTATAAGTCATTCTTAAATAAGCGGCACGAGGAATTGTTATCATTATTATTGCTAAATTAGTGATTAATCGAGCTCGCTCATGCACAAGGTATAACGCAGCTCGACGTATAGTGCTGTGGGAAAGACAAATTAATCGGTAAAAAAAAACAACAAAAAAATTAATAAAGGAAATCATATGACTAAAAATAAACTGAAAGAAAAACAAAAAAGATTTACAACAGTTGCACAATTACGACAACACAACTATATATAAATATGTCTGTGTTCAAATTAAAATCAATTTCTGGGGTTTTTGCGATAGGGAAAGTACGAGAGGGGATATGTAGAATGTGCGAAAATACCCAATTTTTGTGAGGATGCGGGCGACGTATCTTGTTGAGCCAACCCTCGATGAAACGCAAAAAGCCGTCCATTAGCTGAGTCTGCTCCGCAGCTGTGGGCTGTGTGTAAATATCGCAGTGAGGTGAACCCTCGAGGATCTTGCGCGTTGCCTGGTTTTGTAGAGGCAGTAGAAACACTCGGAAACGCCAGTATTTTAATGCCTGTAAAGTGAATACGATACGAGTGTTACCGGATACTTTGGTAAATAGATCGTTAAATACTATAGTTTTTTTTTGATAAGGATAATCACCTCGACAAGAGCAAAATCGGTATCTCCTCTTGTACAAATATAATGGTCCAAGTAGTTCCAATTGAAATTCTCCAGTTTTTCGGTTGTGAAGGAAACCCAGGAGACTTCGTACGTATCGTGATGCGGCGCGTGAAATCGATATCGATAATGTATGTTGAAAGGTGGATAGGGATGCCTGGATGGAAAAATAATGATAATAAGATGTAAAATTGATTTTGATTTTTAAATCAATTACTGGATAAATTGATGAGGAACGATGTACTTACCTGGGCCTATATCTAGTTACGCTAATAGAATTTCCGCACAGAGATATTTTGTGAAATATCCTTCCTATACTTAGTAGGTACTCTTCTTTGTGCTCTGAATCAGTCTGTCTTCCACGCATCACGGAACTTATCGGAGGAATTGAATTTGAACCAGGCGTTGATATTTGCTTTTGATTCGGCGGTAAAATTATTAGTTGAAATCCCTAGAAATCAATTGCCATTATTAATAACATTTGATTATGATTATTCGAATTATTTTTAATCATGTTAGACTTGTAAAATATGTCGCTCTGTATATCAAACGAATATTTTGTCGAAACTCATAAGATTAAAATTTAAAATGCCACTCTAGCTTTACACACTTAAAAATTGAGTTTGGTGCTTTGTATAATACGCCCTATTATCTTTTATTTAGCTATGCAAAACACGAAACTACATTGAGCTCAAGAATGGAACAAAATAATAGCTAATATTCTCAGCTAAAATACTTTTCCAAAAAATGAGACTTCAAGATAAAGGATAAAGTCAAGATAAAGACGCAAGTATCGCGTATCCGGATGGAGTTATCACTCCATAGAATGACGGACTCTATATTATCATTGCGTTGGCATTTTTGTTTTTGACTTCTTCTAATTTGGGGATTAATTAAACTGAATGACAATTATAGTTTCACATAAATTATTAAAATTAAAAAAACGGCTGCCCATACATTGGCACTTAGCTTCCTCAAACTTTATATATTATTCCATTATTATTTTGTCAGAATAAATTAAAATTAATTATATTACCAATATATTTTTATATAACAAAAAAAAATATCTTTAAATGTCTACTTTTCAATCACACTATTACATTTATAATAATAAAAGAATCGTCAATATACGTAACATTTTTAGCTTATTGCAGTGGAAGGTGACAGATTCAAAATTTACGATTACTTTGTCTTTTTTCTTCTTTTCATTATTATTTAAATGAAAGAAAGAACTCTATTTCTCAAATTCTGTTATTTTTGTGATACTCAAATTTAAATTATCTCAACTTTTATTCACTTTTTCTACATCTTAAAATCGCAATTAATCTATATAAATTTTTCTTATATTCTTATTTAAAAAAAAAATTAATTTATTACTCATCAAATAAACGTTGTAATTTTCAAAAATATTTTTTTTCGATATTTTGTTAACAACATTCATTTTTAAAAAGTCATAATCTATCAAGAAATTAATTTTTCTGAATTCTGAAAATAAGCAAATGAAAGCTTATGGATTCTAGTTTTATATTATTAAAAAATTTTCGTATGTCTTTAAACCAAATAGATTACAATTGAAATATAATACTTTTTGTACCACTCTAACCTCAAAATTACAACTTTGGTATGATTTTTCGGCGCTCGTGGTATAAAATGCATTTCAAAACTGGT